>SJYX01020080.1:168974-182286 GCA_006410675.1 Oreotragus oreotragus
GCTTACTCCTTGGAAGAAAAGTTATGACCACCCTGGATAGTATATTCAAAAGCAGAGACATTACTTTGCCGACTAAGGTCCGCCTAGTCAAGGCTATGGTTTTTCCTATGCTCATGTATGGATGTGAAAGTTGGACTGTGAAGAAAGCTGAGCGCTGAAGAATCGATGCTTTTGAACTGTGGTGTTGGAGAAGACTCTTGAGAGTCCCTTGGACTGCAAGGAGATCCAACCAGTCCATTCTGAAGGGATCAACCCTGGGATTTCTTTGGAAGGAATGATACTAAAGCTGAAACTCCAGTACTTTGGCCACCTCATGCGAAGAGTTGACTCATTGGAAAGGACTCTGATGCTGGGAGGGATTGGGGGCAGGAAGAGAAGGGGACGACCGAGGATGAGACCGAGGCATCACGGACTCGATGGACGTGAGTCTGAGTGAACTCCGGGAGTTGGTGATGGACAGGGAGGCCTGGCGTGCTGTGATTCATGGGGTCGCAAAGAGTCGGACATGACTGAGCGACTGAACTGAATTGAACTGATCCCCCAACTATCTCAAAAGCATACGATTCCTGAACCAGCTTTACACATTCCTATGTAAACCATATATGATTATTCATTTTTGCTCCTCCTCCATGAATTATGTTAGGGGAATTTTTAAAGTTACTTTGTCAATTTCAAAAGAATCAAAATGGGTTAGATGAGAAACACAAACAGCACAAGGGTAGCTTGTGCTGAGTTAGTATTCAAAACTGTAAACTTTTTAAAAATGATAAAAACATGACCATATGTAGTTTTTCCTTTCCTTTATTGTTTTATCACAATGACTTGCTTTGTACATGATTTACTCACTGATGTTTTACAGAATCCTGCTCTGTCACAGTTCTGTATTTTTAATGTGGAAAGACTAGGGACGTTTATTTTCCCCTTGGATTAAGAGAGATTCTTGGTGAAGCTATTGAAATGACTATTAATATACTAAAATAAATGACAAATCCAGATTTTAAAAGTTTATTTCCATCACTCTATCAACTGTTAACTATGACTTCCAAAAATTTTTCTTAAAGCAGAAGTTTAATTGCAGTTTAATGACCCTAAAATGTGATGCCAATTATTTGTGACAGTTCTCATTTTTATAGTACTTCTCTGACTGCTCTGACAGTTGTGTTGTACAGACAAGATAGCAGGTAGAGATTCATCTGATTTCACTAGTAGAAATTCCTATGTATAGATAACTGCTGCTGCTGCTGCTTAGTCTCTCAGTCATGGGTGACTCTGCGACCTTATGGACTAGCCCACCAGGCTCCTCTGTCCATGGGTTCTCTAGGTAAGAATACTGGAGTGCATTGCCATTCCCTTCTCTAGGGGATCTTCCTGACCTAGGGATTGAACCCAGCTCTCCTGCATTGCAGGCAGATTCCTTACCATCTGAGCCACCAAGGAAGCCCATAACTAGTCATTTCTTAATTTTTTTTTTTTTTGTACTGAGATCTGCAAACTCCTAAACTGCATATTGATACACTTTGACAAGGAGTTTTTTCATTAATAGTAATAACTTTGTAGTAGAAATTAGTAGAAAATTTGTGGACAGCTGACATTTTTGATTCTAGAAATATTTTGTGATACAATAGTGTCTTGGTGATAACCTGAAATAGTGTCCTATCACTTATTTGTATCATGTTACATTTAAATTTCTGCTCTCATTGTATATGTAAGATTGTGGTTTTGTATTAATAGGAAGAGGGAATAGTCACCTAAAAGTTCTAGCAGTTGAAGGCATTTTCATATAATAGGATACATTTCTTTAAAAACTTACTTTCAGCAGTCTCTTAGGTTTTGTGGTTGAGGAGGGAGGGGCATGCCTTTCTCACCCCAGGAGGAAGTTGTTTTTATTATGCTGGCATGTGTCCAAGTTCAGAGCTATGCTTTCCTCATATCTTTTGCTTGCTTTTGTTGAAATCTTTTTAGTGCAAAAGAACACTAAGAGTTGTGTGTACAGTATTTTATTGTAAACTCAATATACATTTTGGGGAACAGTTGTGGTGCCATTTGTGTAAGCACTTCCAATACACTTGTCTTGGTCCCATGACCATCCACACATTCAATATGCCAATAGAAGAATTCACAAGATGAAGCCTATGCTCATACTCACAGCTAAGATTTGTTGATTTGTTTCAGCAACACAGAAGAGGTATGCAGCTGCATCTGTAAGGGGAAAAGACAGATCAGAGTCTAGAGGAAACCATGACGCTCCCTCTGAAGGGGCCACACAGAGTAGAGTCTTCCTCCAGCAGTGGATGCAGGAACACGGGCACAGTGTTCAGGGGCTTTACTGGGGGCTAAACCATGTAGGCATACATGGCCCACCAAAATTGTAGGCTCCTAGAAGGTAAGAAGGTGTTCACTGAAATGATACCAGCACAGCAGATAACCTCACATTGCATAGGAAGAGTTTCAAAAGCAATGTTCCTAGATGCCAGCTGAGGGCCAACCTGGTGCACCATTTGTTGACAAGACTGTTCTTTCTTCTTGAAAGTTCAAGTTTGTTAATTGTGCTTATATTGTTTGTTCTCACAGCCATTATGGGTGATGTGTGCAAGTTTCCCCCCTCTTTTTTAAAAAATATTTATTTGGCTGCATCAGGTTTTGGTTTCTTCTCTCTAGTTGTGGAGCGAAGGCTTAGTTGTCCCATGCAAGGTGGGATCTTAGTTCATCTACCAGGGATCAAACCCACATCCCCCGAGTTAGAAGGCAGATTCTTAGCCAGGGAAGTCCCAAGTTTCCCATTTATGATTGTGAAATTGCCTATTTTTTAGTTTATATTTACTGTAAAGATTTTGAAGTCATGTTATTGGAAACACACACACTACACTCACAGGTGAAATCAAGATATTTTACTGGCAGAATGATCCCTTTCTCATTAAGAAATGTCTTTATCTCTAATAATGCTTTTTACTTAAAGTCTAATATTAATACAGTTTTCTTTTTGGTTAGTATTGTAGTGTATCTCTGTTTAATTTTGGGCCTTTCTGTGTCTTTTTAAAAAACGTGTGTCTCCTGTACTAATTATAGTTTGGTTTTCTCTGATTTGATTTTTAATCCAACATGGCAATTTTAGTATTTTAATTGAAGTATTTAGTCCTTTGCATTTAATGGAATTACTGATATGTTTGGTTTCTAATAGTTGATCTGTCCATAGGCTGTCTCTTATACACATCTAGATGTGTATAAGAGACAGATTGGAAACACACACACTACACTCACAGGTGAAATCAAGATATTTTACTGGCAGAATGATCCCTTTCTCATTAAGAAATGTCTTTATCTCTAATAATGCTTTTTACTTAAAGTCTAATATTAATACAGTTTTCTTTTTGGTTAGTATTGTAGTGTATCTCTGTTTAATTTTGGGCCTTTCTGTGTCTTTTTAAAAAACGTGTGTCTCCTGTACTAATTATAGTTTGGTTTTCTCTGATTTGATTTTTAATCCAACATGGCAATTTTAGTATTTTAATTGAAGTATTTAGTCCTTTGCATTTAATGGAATTACTGATATGTTTGGTTTCTACCTACTATGTTACTAATTTTTAAAAATTAATAATTAATATTTTGTCCATGCTATTCAGTTTGTGGGATCTTAGCTTCCCCACCAGGGATTGAACCCTGGCCACAGCAGTGAAAGCACCCAGCCACTGGATGGCAAGGGAATTCCCATGTTCCTGATACGTTTAAAATCATGTTTTATTTTTTCTTCTTTTCTTGTCCTCTTTTATTTTAGGTTTTATAATAGTCCCAGTTTTCCCTAATAACTTATTAGACATCCTTTTATTTTTTTTGTAATTACCCTGAATTAAAAGATCCATCTTTGTAAGATCCATCTTTGTAAAAGATCCATCTTTGTAAGATCCATCTTTTGTAATTACCCTGAATTAAAAGATCCATTGCTTTTACCATTTTCCCATAATGTAAGAACTATTTGGGCCCTGTTAACTCCTTTCCCACATTTTGCATTATCATTATGAAGTTTGATTCTACATATATGTTAAATTCCACAAGACCATCTTATTGTGTGTGTTATTGCCAGTATACTGATCTCCATATATACTTTTCCAGTGATCCTCATTTCTTTTTGAATTTTCATGTTTCTATCTGAGATCATTTGCCTTCTGACTAAAGAACTTCATTTAGTATTGCTTTTAGTGCAAGTCTTCTGGTGACAAATACTCTATCTTTTTCTTCTTTTGCTATCATTTATGTAGTATATTTTCTTTGGAAGTAGGATTTAGCTTACTATTTTCTTTCAGATCTTTAAAGATATCATTCCATTGTCTTTGGATCCCACAATTCTGTTGAGAAATATGCTATTAGGTTTATTGTTGCTGCTTTAAAAAGTATCTAGTTTCTCTGACTGCTTTTAAGATTATATATATATTTTTTTAACTTAAACATTTTGTTGTGATGTTACAACATATAATTTTCTTCATTTTATTCTGCTTGAAGTTCACAGAGCTTCTTTATCTATGGGTTAATACATTTTCTTTTTTATTTTATTTTATTTTATTTTTTCATTCATTCATTCATTTATTTATTTATTTTTTTACACGAACTCCCAAACATGAACCCCCCTCCCACCTCCCACCCCACATCATCCCTCCAGATCATCCCCATACACCAGCCCCAAGCGNAGGATGAGATGGCTGGATGGCATCACGGACTCGATGGACGTGAGTCTGAGTGAACTCCAGGAGATGGTGATGGATAGGGAGGCCTGGCGTGCTGCGATTCATGGGGTCGCAAAGAGTCGGACACGACTGAGCGACTGAACTAAACTGAACTGAACTGAATAGGTTTGAAGGTATACGGGGCTACAGTTGGATTTTAGGAACACTTGATCTCTTCCATTTATGTATACATCATCATACTTGATCACCAATAACTGTGTGTGTATTCACTGTGCCTTCTTATCAGAAATGTAATCTCCTTGCAGGTAGAGACAAAGTGCTCTTCTATCCCTAAGGGCACCAAACAGAAGGTTGACTATAAATATTTGGGGGGAAGTCAACTGATTCTTTTTTAAATAAAAATTTATTTATTTATTTATTTATTTGGTCTCCACCAGGTCTTAGCTGTGGCATGTGAACTCTTAGCTGTACATGAGGGATCTAGTTTCCCAACCAGGGATCAAACCCAGGTTCTCTGCATTGGGAGAGAGGAGTCTTAGCCACTGAACTACCAGGGAAGACCCTCAACTGATTCTTACTGGGAGGCTGACTTAATTCAACCACTGGGGTGAAACTGTCCAATTCACCTGGTCACCACACACAGATATACACACGCTAGCCAATTTCTCTTTCATCAGTGATATTCTGATGACTAAATACAATAATGTATATAAAGACAAAGGTAGAAATAAATGCTCAAAATTAATATCCACTCCTTTCAAAGATCAGTTTGTTTATCAAGGGCAGCCAACTAGCTTGACACTCAGAGCATTCACCAACCACCCAAAGAAACTCATTTGCCAGGAAAATTCTCACTGGATCAACTTTTCAGCACTATGGCCACCTTAATGTATTTCCATCTTGATGCTGAAAAAAGCACTGAAAATACACCTTTTTTAACTAGGCAGAATAACCATGCTTAGAGGTGGGAGGGAAATCTGTGGAGCCATGTCAGATTTGCCCCCCAAGAGGTATATCCCACTGATACAAAGGCTAACCACAACAGTGACTGATATATTCAAGTGCTTAGATATGTTCTAAGCACTTAAGTACCTTCCCTTATTAATCTTCAAAGCAATATCAGAATATAGTCTCTGCTAGCCTTACTCTGACATTACAATGAACAAAACTGAGGCACAGAGAAATTACCTGATTTGATCAAAGACATAGAACAAAGAAGAACCTGTATCAGGACCCCAAGCCAGGCTTGTCTCATTTCAAAACCACTCTGTTTGAATGCCTCTAAATGTACTCTCATTCTCTTGGTTCTTCGGAAACAAAAACCAACCAGTAGAATCTTTGATATCTAAGTATTTTTACACTTTATGCTCATTATAGGTGGAATTCTTAATCAAAGGAATACTTCAGGTCATTGTCATTTAAAAAAATAAAACTATAATGGCATTCTGCAATTTTAAAAATTTCCTCTCATAATATGGCACAATATAAATTAGAGAGGCAGATAATTTCAAATAATAACTCAGTGATGTTCATGGATTAGATGTTATTATCCTTGACTTAGAGAAAAGTACATTAAGCTTCAAACTAACACAGATGATTATCTGAGAAATAGAAATGACTCTTCAATCACACTGTCCACTTCTCCGTTGATCAAATACTTATTAGACACTGTCTTGTATTTCAGGTCACAGAATCAACACACAAAGAAAAAAACTGGTGCCACAGAGAAGCACTGTCCTCAGTTCCTTGTGAGCAGTGGAGTAAATCATTGTGTTTATGATGGCCAAGAACTGCCCTCTGTACACAGTCATCTCCCGGGAAAGTCCACAGGTGAACAAACACTCTGAGAAAAGAACTCCCTGGCTGGACAGCCCAAACCTCACATCCTCTGAGGCGATGTGAACTTAAAGTCCTTCTTTCGGATGTTCTCCTCCCAGAAAACGTTTTCTTTTTCTTTCACCAGGTTTATGTCTGCCAGTGTTTGAAGCAGAATTTTAGGGTCTATGAGCTCTTGGGTTTCCCTTGTGTCTCAGCTGGTAAAGAATCTGCCTGCAATTTGGGAGACCTGAGTTTGATCCCTGGGTGGGGAAGATCCCCTAGAGAAGGGAATGGCTACCCACTCCAGTATTCCGGCCTGGAGAATTCCATGGACTGGATAGTCCATGGGGTTTCAAAAGAGTTGGACAAGACTGACTAACTTTCACTTCACTTCACTTTGTGAGCTCCCAGAGACAAACTAAGTGAAGCAAAGAAAGCATCCTCGGGCTGAGAATGGTACTGGTATAGACAGGAGTGAGGACACCTGGGTTCTGGCTCAAGAGTGAACCGGATGTTTGCTCTTAGAACTCATCTCACAGAGAGAGCTTCAAGACTCTAACGTACCAAATGGGCATCTTATTAACTAACCTCCTTACCTATTGTCCCAGTGAACAATAACACTAGAAATGCAAAAGCATCATAGCCTATACTAAGAAACTAAAAGTACACAGCACAAATGATACAAACATAAAATCGTCCTTGGTGTCCCATAAATCTAATTGTCTTTTATCAACCCATCCTAACTGCCATATTTTATACCAAAAAAAAAACAAAAGAAAAAAAGAGCATCATTTAGTGAGTACCTAATCTATGCCAGGGAAACACAGATTATTTTACTTAGTTTTCACAAAAATCAAGATGACATAGGCATTAGTGTCTCAGTTTTCAGTTGAGTGCACTAAATGTTAGGTTGAACCACTTGATCAAGCTCACACAAACAACATGCAGCAATGCTAGAAACCTAACCCTTTTCTTTCTGAACCCACAGTACATATTCTCTCCACCATATAATAAGTTCAGTCACTCAGTCATGTGCTAATCTTTGCAATCCCATGGACCACAGCACGCCAGGACTTCCTGTCCATCACCAACTCCCGTAGTTTACTCAAACTCTTGTCCATTGAGTCGGTGATGCCATCCAAATATCTTATCCTCTGTCGTCTCCTTCTCCTCCTGCCTTCAGTCTTTCCCAGCATCAGGGTCTTTGCCAGTGAGTCAGTTCCTCACATCAGGTGGCCAAATATTGGAGTTTCAGCTTCAGCATCAGTACTTCCAATGAATATTCAGGACTGATTTCCTTTAGGATGGACTGGTTGGATCTCCTTGCAGTCCAAGGGATTCTCAAGAGTCTTCTCCAACACCACAGTATCAATTCTTTGGCACTCAGCTTTCTTTATAGTCCAATTCTCACATCCATACATGACTACTGGAAAAACCATAGCTTTTATTGATTGACCTTTGTTGGCAAAGTAATGTCTCTGCTTTTTAATATGCTGTCTATGTTGGTCATAACTTTTCTTCCAAGGAGCAAGCATCTTTTAATTTCATGGCTGCAATCACCATCTGCAGTGATTTTGGAGCCCCAAAAAGTGAAGTCCCTCACTGTTTCCATTGTTTCTGATTTGTTTGCTATGAAGTGATAGGACTAGATGCCATGATCTTAGTTTTCTGAATGTTGAGTTTTAAGCCAACTTTTTCACTCTCCTCTTTTACTTTCATCAAGAGGCTTTTTAGTACTTTTCTTTCTGCCATATGGGTGGTGTCATCTGTGTATCTGAACTTATTGATATTTCTCCCAGCAACCTTGATTCCAGCTTATGCTTTATCCAGCTTGGCATTTCACGTGATATATTCCGCATATAAGTTAAATAAGCAGGGTACTCCTTTCCCTATTTGGAACCAGTCTGTTGTTTCATGTCCAGTTCTAACTGTTGCTTTCTGATCTGCATACAAATTTCTCAGGAGGCAGGTAAGGTGGTCTGGTATTTCCATCTCTTGAAAAATTTTCCAAGTTTGTTGTGATCCACACAGCCTAGGCTTTAGAGTAGTCAATAAAGCAGAAGTAGATGTTTTCCTGGAACTCTCTTGCTTTTTCGATGATCTTAGTTTTCTTACTAAGCACCATTATATGGTGCTTCATTTTACTTAGCACCATATAATGGTGCTTCCCTAAACAAAAGCAGGACTCACAATACTGTAAATCAACTCTACTTCAATCAAAAACATTTTTTACTTTAAAACAAGAGCAGGAGTGAATCATATCCTACTCTTATCAT
Organism: Oreotragus oreotragus; assembly: GCA_006410675.1. Classification (NCBI taxonomy): domain Eukaryota; kingdom Metazoa; phylum Chordata; class Mammalia; order Artiodactyla; family Bovidae; genus Oreotragus; species Oreotragus oreotragus. Next base: position 177,745 of record SJYX01020080.1, read on the forward strand.
GCAAGAGCTGAAGTTCTGTTTGTTTATCTCGACAAACAAACAAAACTGGCATTGTTCCATTCCTTTTTAAAAGGAATTATTACATGGAAACTGAGTATTTATTTTTTGTATAGTTTTTCTGTGTAGTCTTGCCACCTCTTCTTAATATCTTCTGCTTCTGTTAGGTCCATACCATTTCTGTCCTTTATTGTGCTCATCTTTGCATGAAATGTTCCCTTGGTATCTCTAATTTTCTTGAAGAGATTTCTAGTCTTTCCCATCCTATTGTTTTCCTCTATTTCTTTGCAATGATCACTGAGGAAGGCTTTCTTATCTCTCCTTGCTATTGTTTGGAACTCTGCATTCTAATGGGTATATCTTTTCTTTCCCCCTTTGCCTTTTGCTTCTCTTCTTTTCACAGCTATTTGTAAGGCCTCCTCAGACAACCATTTTGCTTTTGTGCATCTTATTCATTATGCCAAAGCCTTTGACTGTGTAGATCACAACAAATTGTGGAAATTTTTTAAAGATATGGGAATACCAGACCACCTGAGAAATCTGTATGCAGGTCAGGAAGCAACAGTTAGAGCTGGACGTGGAACTACAGACTGGTATCGGGAAAGGAGTATGTCAAGGCTGTATGTTGTCACCCAGCTTATTTAACTTATATGCAGAGTACATCATGTGAAATGCCAGGCTGGATGAAGCACAAGCTGGAATCAAGATTTTCAGGAGTAATATCACTAACCTCAGATATGCAGANCTGGACGTGGAACTACAGACTGGTATCGGGAAAGGAGTATGTCAAGGCTGTATGTTGTCACCCAGCTTATTTAACTTATATGCAGAGTACATCATGTGAAATGCCAGGCTGGATGAAGCACAAGCTGGAATCAAGATTTTCAGGAGTAATATCACTAACCTCAGATATGCAGATGACATTACCCTGATGGCAGAAAGTGAAAAAGAACTAAAGAGCCTCTTGATAAAAGTGAAAGAAGAGAATGAAAAAGTTGGCTTAAAACTCAACATTCAGAAAACTAAGATCATAATCACTTCATGATAAATACATGGGGAAACAGTGACAATTTGGGGGGGCTCCAAATTCACTGCAGATGGTGACTGCAGCCATGAAATTAAAAGACACTTGCTTCTTGGAAGAAAAGCTATGACCAACCTAGGCAGCATATTAAAAAGCAGGGACATTACATTATCAATAAAGGTCCATCTAGTCAAAGCTANGGGCTCCAAATTCACTGCAGATGGTGACTGCAGCCATGAAATTAAAAGACACTTGCTTCTTGGAAGAAAAGCTATGACCAACCTAGGCAGCATATTAAAAAGCAGGGACATTACATTATCAATAAAGGTCCATCTAGTCAAAGCTACGATTTTTCCAGTAGTCATGTATGGATGAGAGAGTTGGACTATAAAGAAAGCTGAGCGCCAAAGAATTGATGCTTTTGAACTGTGGTGTTGGAGAAGACTCTTAAGAGTCCCTTGGACTGCAAGGAGATCCAACCAGTTCATCCCAAAGGAAACTAGTCCTGAATATTCATTGGAAAGACTGATGCTGAAGCTGAAACTCCAATACTTTGGCCACCTGATGCAAAGAACTGACTCGTTGGAAAAGACCCTGATGCTGGGAAGGATTGAAGGCAGGAGCAGAAGGGGATGACCGAGGTTGAGATAGTTGGATGGCATCACTGACTCAATGGACATGAGTTTGGGTAAACTCCGGGAGTTGGCAATAGACAGGGAGGCCTGGTGTGCTGCAGTCTAGGGGTCACAAAGTCAGACACAACGGAGCGACTGAACTGAAGTGACTTTCTCCATGTGTGTGTGTTAGTTGCTCAGTCATGTTCAACTCTTTGCGACCCATGCACTGTAGCCTCAGATTCCTCTCTGCATGGGCTGCTCCAGGCAAGAATGCTAGAATGTGTTTCCATGCCCTTCTCCAGAGGATCTGCCCAACCCAGGGATTGAACTGGGGTCACCTGGCATTGCAGGCTGATTATTTACCATTAAATGACTTTCTTGATATTATACATCTAATGAGTAGAAAGGCTAGGATTAAAACAAAACAGAGCAAAATGAGTTGATCAGAGAAGCAAGAACAACCAGGTTTGTATAATCTTTTCTTCCTTAGGATATTTGAAGTTCCCCTATTACAGCAATGAACTTGGTGTGGGGAGGTATGTCATATTCATTGACATGGATTCCAAGCTTCACTGAGTATCTGTTATTGCCCACATCCCCTTGTGCTCCCAGCATCAAATAGAAGTTAGAACATGGGATCATCTAAGCAGATACCAATCAGAAAGGGTCAAATCTAAGCAGATACTAATCGATAAGGGCCTAACCTTTGTACTATTGCCGAACCACCAGAAATACGTAAGAGTCCCCAGTTGGCTGGGCCACACAACTGCACTGATGTTGACCTCCTTATTTCTTATGGCAACAAATGGAACTCGGAGATGAACATGCTCCACAGGACCTAAGGGAACAAGGAAAACAGTGTTAGTGTTTCTATCCCCGAAATAAACAAAAGCTCACATTCCCAGATTCTTTATCTTTACCATCACCTATAATAAAACAACAATCGCAAACTCACAGATGTTGAGATGTGTGTGTGTGTGTGCTTGAAATGAAGCACTGCAAACAAAAGGGAACTCAATTTGGGCTTCAGACTGAGTGACATCTGAACTTAACTTCCATCTGATGATCCTACCACATATGCTTATGAACCTCAAATCTAAGGACAAAGCTAGTTTACTGGACACTTAGCCAAAAAAATAGGAAGATAAAGAGCGATCTCGTGCATATCTGCCGATTAGCCTGTATCATGATTGGGGGGTCAGTGAATTGTATGGAGGTCTCTGCCATTATCCTCAATTGTTAATTGGTTCCATCTTGTTCAACAATTGGCCATTGTGCCTGTCATCTGCAACACTCAGTGGGTGTCACTCAGAAGCTGGCAGGGCTGTATTATAAATAGGAAAAAGCCTGTCTCCTTAAATTGAAGAGAAATAAATGCCAGGTTGCCAAATAATAATAATTTTAAAAGCTGTTTGCCAAAAGGTGACCAAACTTTTATTTTTTGCTCCTCAGAAAACTGATGTAAGCAGTCTCAAGTTCTAAACTAGCAAGTAAGAGAATAGATTGGAATCCATTCTATGCATGATAAGTGAGAATTTTAATTTAATTCATTTTCAAAATAACATGAGAGGAGAAAAATGCTGAAGAAAAATGCTAGTGCGTCAGCACTGCAATTGTGGGGCAGATATGTTATTTTTTAATTCCGTGGGATTTTCTCCCCAACTCTTACCCCTTTCTTTTTCCTTTTCTTTTTATTCCTACCCACTTCCTTTCCTCCCTTTGCTCCCTTCCTCCACTTTTCCCTTTCTTACATCCTTTCTACTTCACCAGATTCAACTAAAATGTTCTAGTTACCTGTCCACACTTTGCTGGAACATATTTTCTGGTTTCCAACACGATAATGTTGATGAGCTAAAGTAACTAAAGGTCACAGCTGTAGCAAGGACATCTCTTTATCCTTGGGACCTTGAGTTCTTCTCATGAGTGGGGCATTTTCCAGGCCACCAGGCCTTCACTAATGACATCCTTGGTTATTTGGGAGATGGCTCAATTTAAAGGGAAGAAAGCAGAAAGATACTTTTTACTTCTGCTCCTGTTTAATTTTGGCTGTATGACCTTTTCTTCTATTTTACAGAACTTTGACCCTACACAGGCTGTTTCACTGTCCTTTGCCTTCCTTACAGTAATAAGAACATATGAGATATTAAAAGTATCATGTAATTGGTTATGGGCTGACACTATTTCCACACCACTACCACACCATCACGGCTCCTGTTTATCACCGGGTTAAAGTCTCTCTTACAAGAGTGGGCATTATTGTGAATTTCATTCATACCTCCTGTGTCATAGGTAAATTTATATTGGGAGAAAAGGTGTTTGGATAGGAACCGAGATCAGATGAGGAGATCAGCCAAAACTTCTTGCCACTGTCCAGATGGTATTTTTCTGAACAATCAACAAAGTATTCAAGAATCTGCGTATCCAGAGTGTGAAAACACTCTCTGCCTACAGCTCTCTCTTAGCTGACCCCAGGCATACAGCATTTCAAGATTTCTTCTGACAAATAGTTTCAAAACTTTCACTTCAGATACACGTTTGGCTAAAGGCTTAATTATTTTCCATTAGTAAGTCTGTTTAATTATTTTTGTACGGCTTGATTGTGGGCTAGAATTTTAAAAATACAGGTGTGAAAAAATACTGGCTAGTTTTCATTTCTTTACTCAATTTTAGGAGTTCATCTGGTTAAACTCTCTTTGCTGTTTGTGTTTTATTGATCTTTGTGGAAGAGATATACAGCAATGGGAAGGGCTCCCTGACCAGGCCATGTCCTGGGAGGCAGATGAGAAACCTGGATCTTACTTTAACACCTCTGAGTCCTTCTTCATGCCCACATTCAGATTTCACTCTCCCCATGATGGGAATAGAGTCCCTTTATCCTCAAGGTCAATGCTTCTGTTTTGTTTT
>SJYX01020080.1:188323-211069 GCA_006410675.1 Oreotragus oreotragus
ATTTGCCTTGATTCATGGACCTGACATTCCAGGTTCCTATGCAATATTGCTCTTTACAGCATCGGACCTTGCTTCTGTCACCAGTCACATGCACAGCTGGGTATGGTTTTTGCTTTGGCTCCGTCCCTTCATTCTTTCTGGAGTCATTTCTCCACTGACCTCCAGCAGCATCTTCTAATGCTCCTGGTGGGGTGAACGTCTAATTCACCTGACTCCCCTTTGGTAACCATAAGTTTGTTTTCCATCTCTGTGAATCTGTTTCTGTCTTGTAAATAAGTCCATTTGTACTACTTTTTAGAAAACACTCCTATTCTTAGTTTTTTCCTTCAAAATATGCAGAGCCCATCCTGCTGGCCAGCTCATGAGAAACCTGTGCTTTTCCCACACTGCTATGATTCACAGCACTGGACAGGCTTCTCGGTTTTCTGTTACTCAGACATCTCCACTCATCGAAGACTTACATTGTTGGTTATTTTGATGCCCCAAATATAAGATGAGACCTCCTTCTCCCTACTGTGCTCAGTCTTTCAGTCTTATTTGACTCCTTGTGTGTGACCTTATGGTTGATAGCCTGCCAGGCTCCTCTGCCCATGGAATCTTCCAGGCAAGAATACTGGAGTGGGGAGCCATTTCCTACTCCAGGAGATCTTCCCCATCCAGGGATTGAACCTGCGTCTCTTACGTTTCCTGCATTGCCAGGTGAGTACTTTACCACTAGCATCACCTGGGAAGCCGTCTTCTCACCAAATTCATGCCAAACACAAAATGGGTGGAGCCTCTATGAATTAGAACATCATCAAGCACAGCCACATATATGCCAGTTTCAGGACAAGTACTTTGGGGTAAACATAATCTCAAGGAACAACACTAAACAGCTTTTTAGAGCAAAGAACCTGAGCCAGAAGCTCCAGCCTTCCACCTAGAGATAAACCATGGATTGGAGAGAAGAGAGCTGGGAGGATTCAGAAGGGAATATAGCAAACTGCTAAAATCCTCACTGTCAAATAGTGTTCTTTTTAATAAAAATCTAATAATCTGTGCGAGATTGGTTATTATGGGTGGCTAACAGCTACTTTTGTTAGCTAATGGCCCAAGGTGAGGTCAAGAGCAGTTTCCAGTATTATAACTGTCTGGTAAATGCAGCCATGATTGATTTGGAGGGAATTATGAGCATGATAAAAGTTTCAAGGTACATTTCCTCCTTCACGCACATAACCCACAATATATACCTATTCCTCATTGTTGTTGTTGTTGTTTTTTGCCACTGAAGTACACTGGTCTTTGTGCCCAGCAGACAAGGTCCACTCTTGGGAGAATTAGGAACATGGGTGGGGCAGGTCGTTGGAACAGAGGAAAGTAAATTTGTTTTTTAAAAAGACCTATGTGTAAGACTGGCCCTTTTCTGGCATAAGGGAACTTGGTTCTGAGAGTGTTTCCAGTCAACAGCTAGCTGATATGGCTGGTTCACTCTGCCTAGAATTTTTTTTTTTTTTAAGCAATAATATGGTTTATTCTAGGGCTTCCCTGGTGGTTCACATGGTAAAGAATCCACCTGTAATGCAGGAGACCTGGGTTCAATCCCTGGGTCAGGAAGATCCCCTGGAGAAGGGAATGGCTACCCATAGCAGTATTTTTGCCTGGAGAATTCTGTGGACAGAGGAGCTGGTAGACTATAGTCCATGGAGTGGCAAAGAGTCGGATATGACTGAGAGATTAGGCACACACACATACATGGTTTATTCTGAAAAAAGTATTTTCCTCAGGAAGTCTGGATATTTTGTGCACACTAGGCAGAGGATGGCTATTTGATCAGTCCCCAGTAGAAGCCAGGGCCACTGAGTTTGCAATGAGCTTTTCTGGTAAACAGCCCTTCATACGCGTTGCTCTAACTCATTGCTGGAGGAATTATGCATGTTCTGTGGGACTCCACGGGAGAGGACTCTTGGAAGTTTACACTTCGTTTCCTACCGACTTTGTCCCACAGGCCTTTTCTCTTTGTTGATCTCTCTCTGCTGATCTGATCAGTGTAATGAATCAAAGTCTGAAGTATGACTATATGCTGAGACTTGCAAGTCCTTCCAGCAAATCACTAAACCTGGGAGAGGATGTCTTGGGGACCCTGACACATACACATAATCCAATTTGATTCTCAGAGCCTCACTATAGTCTAAATATTATAGGAGAGGGATCACAGGTTTGTAAAGACTAAGAAAGTTGACAGATACTAAACATTTCACAAAAGGATATGATCAGTATTCAAATACAGGTCTTTTTTGCTCTAATCTTGGCTTGTAAACACCCTCCACACCACCCACCTGGGTTTCTGACCTGGTGCTGCTGGCACAGAAAGATTATAGATGGTGTGGTGTGATTATCACCACTGGGCTATTGATAGCCCATTCCTAGCAGTGCTTTCCCTCCCTCACCAGAATGTAAACTCTGCAAGGGTGGGGCTATCTTTCTATTATCGCGTCCCCAGTATCTAGCAATATATTAAGAACTCAACAAATAGTCATTGAATAAATTAGTGAATGACTGGATGTGTTATTTGTAATTCCTACTTACTATTGTTGCAAGAGACCTATGGAGCAAGGTACCAGTTAGAATTCAGCCATTTTAAAACTGAAGTTCAGAAGATTCAGAGAAGAAATCATTTATCCCACGGTCCAGTAGCTTGGCGTCTTTACGGATATATCATCCAGGTCTTTCTCTATGCACTTCCCTCATCGCTGCTGGTCCTTATACTATTAGTGTAACCACAATGCTAGGAGACCAGCTAGGTCACTGTTTGCCAGGGACTTTTTAAGTGTAGGTTGTTTACATTTTTACTGAGTTGTTAATAGAAAAAGTGTCTCTTACGTTCACCTAGGTTCTTTTAAAGCATTTAATTTTCACCATATGTAGCATGTGTGAGTGTGTGTGCTCACTCGATCATGTACAAAACTGAGAGCCCAGGGACTACAGTCCGCCAGCCTCCTCTATCCAAAGGATTATTCTGGCAAGAACACTGGAGTTTTGTTGCAATTTCCCCCTCCAGGTGATCTTCCCAACCCAGGGATCAAAACTGCATCTCCTGTGATTCCTCCATTGGCGGGCAGATTCTTTACCACTGAGCCACCTGGGAAGACCATCAGATATAGCATAGCCTCTAAACTACTGTGGGGTATATAAGTAAAAATTACAGTAGTCCTTAGACCCATGATTATCACTATAAAGTATAGGAAACCAATAACAGTCCCCAAACAACATTTCCTTAACCCAACCTTTTAAATCATATTTAAGTTTCAATTTATCTAAGTCAAGTTCCAGGATATCAACTACATAAAATACACCCAGGACTAACACACTACTTTGGAACTTCAACTGTTTGGTTTGTTCCCTGGTGACTCAGACAGTAAAGAATCTGCCTGTGATGTGGGAGACTGGGGTTCAATCCCTGGGTCGGGAAGATCCCCTGAAGAAAGGAATGGCTACCCACTCCAGCATTCTTGCCTGGAAAATTTCATGGACAGAGAGCCTGGTGGGCTACAGTCTCTGGGGTAACAAAGAGTCAGATACGACTGAGTGACTAACACTTTCACTTTCCAAGCAACAGCCAACAGCCATGAAACAAATTCTAGGACAACAAAACTGTTGGGGAGTTCTTAGAAGTATTTACATCTGGGGTAAACTTGAAGTAACCTTGGGTGTAAGAATTAACTTATTTTATGTGTTCAGCTCTACATTTAAAACAATTTGGGCATGTGTTTCTTGAATCCTTCTTTGGCTCTTTCAATGGAGAGAACAATTTACTTTGATTTGTGCCGCCTTCACTCAGAGTAGCTTGAAAATGAGCCTGTGGCTGTGAACCAGATAACTCCTCTCTCCCTCTATTTTAGCAGCCTCCAATGCAAGGGACTTTTACCTGAATATGTGTTTTCATGTGCACACTTATATCAGAACAGAGTGGAGCTGAAAAGGAGAGACTAGGTGGTAACATTTTCCAAACTTTCAAAATAATCCGTCTGCTTTAGCATCATGAAACGCCAACATGGATGAACTCACATCTGTCTTTTGACTGGGTTATCATTTGTGGTAGTAGTCATTCCAATTCCAGCTCAGCAAGGGATCTCAGAAAGTCTGAACAGAAAAAGTGGTCAACCGGGAGCAGAGTAAGGGAGGGGCAGCTCAAGCTACTTACAAACCACATGCAGGAAGAGGACCGCCGTATCTGAGCCTAGGTTGTTCTCCGCATAGGCCGTCACCTGGAAGATGCCCGCACTCTTATACACGTGCTTGATGCCGTCCTCAGTGGGACTGAAATTAGCGTAGGACACTGCAATCCCGTCCCCAAAGTCAAGCTGGATGTTTGTCCTTTGGAGATCACCCTGCAAAGGGGAACAGCACCTGGCTTGGGCCCATGTGCATGGTCCAGCCTGACTCCTCTCTGATGCTTGATCCTCTGCCTTTGGCATCACCCCTAGAGGCCTGAATCTCCCCCAAACACCCTCCTGAAACACTCTCAACACAATCATCAGACTCCTGTCTGATAGCTACTGGGCACTGCAAACAAGTACTATGGATCTATTGCCCTTGTATGCCCAAACTCAGGTAGCCTGATGTGGCTGATATTATCAATTATGGAGAAGGTGGAGCTTCTCTGAAGCTCTGACGTGTGGAAGCCAAGGGCCTCCCTTGACCTCTCATGCACATTAATTGTTCCTCTCTTGTTTCATGATAATAATAACAGTAGTAGTAACAGCTAACACTGATAAAGCTTCTTTTCAGTTCCAAGCAATTAGTCCCCTCATAAGTCTAAAATGTAGAAAGTATTACTGTTCCCATTTTAGAAATGAGGACACAAATAAAGGAATTAGACCAAAGTCTCTGTAGCCAATAGTGGAAGAGCCAAGATTTGAACCCTAGTAGCCTGGTGTCAGTACTCTCAAAATTATTAAAATTTTCCTATTTTTTAGTATTTATCATTAGGTTCCAAGCATTATGCTAATCGCTTAACACATATTATATAATACCACCTTCAAAATAACCCTGTGAGACAGGATGATTATTTCCATTCTATAGATAAATACTGTATGACAGCTGAAAATATACCTGTGCTCTGTAGATCTTGGCTTTCCCTAAACTTGCCTAAGACCCTCTTCCCTGAAGCATTTATTGACCATCTCAGCTCACAAATATTTCTGCCTTGAGGGATGCCAAGAGCCATGTGGGTCCACCTGAGGAGATGATGTCAGGGGTTTAGCTGAATGCATCTCACCATCCCAAGTTGATCCTTAGCTTCCTAAGAGCTGATACTGAACCCCATCCTTTCTTGTACTTCATTGTACTTGTACATTATACTTGAACTTTCTTGTACTTCATCCCACTTTATTGGGCTGACAGTTTGGATAAATTCAACTGAACCTAACCATAAGATAAGGGTTCTAGATGAAAAGGAAGAATCAGGTTTCTCTGCTTATTTACAAAGATTGTTGATGGAGAAGAAAAAAGAGGAATACATAATTTTGGAATTATGATTCCATTCTCCTGCCCAGTGACTGTGCTTTCATCACAGTTTCACTGTCTCTCCCCCCATGGCAACGCAGATGAGGTAAAATATTGATAGGTGCTACCTTGCCCCCAACACAGTGTCAACTACCCTTGAGTTTATGAATATAAATTAAAGTGGAAATGAACTGAAGGCAATTCAAATGGATAAGATCATGGCTCTTCACATCCATTCAAGAGCTGATCCTGGAAACTCCCTAGTGGGAATGCGATAATGACCTCCTCTGAATATTAAAGTTCTTTAATTTAAGCACCCAGTGTGGATGAAGGCTAAAGAATCTGCCGACCCAAGATAAGGAGCCCTCCCTGTCCTGTCCTGTCCAATGTGGGGCCAGACTTTAAAGATTTCTAAAGTATTCACAGTTGGGCGGGGAGGAATGGGGACACACTCCTGGCCCGCTTTGGTCTCTTTCTAAGATCTCAAGAGCACACAGTAATTTGCATTTAAATTTAGATGGCTTTGTAAATCAGGCAAACTTCCCTGCTCCAGCGCCTCAGCAAGGAGTGCCTGAAAACTTCCCTGGTTTGGAAACAGATGAAACAACTCATATAGGAAGCAAAGAAGCATACAGCAGAGCTAGTCTATCCAGAATGAATGAACACAGTCTGGTTTTACTCCCCAGACTGCAAATGACCTAAAAAGTGAACTAATGGAGCAGGCAGCTGATGGAAAGTCAACTCATATGACATTCTTCAGAAAAATAAGTTTAGAGGATTGGGATCACCCTCCCCCATCCTCACACTCATACTTTTAAGACTCTCTAGAAGTCTTGCGGGCTTTTCTAATTAGTGGGGTGAAAGGTAAAAGAAGAAAAATAAGGATCCTGGAACAAACAGGAATAATGTGAATTCCATTCTGGCAATGTTTATAGTATACAGTCTAATGATAATTAAGAGTCCTTTAATGATGCAGGCCCTAAAGGGGTACCTCAAAGAATATATTCAGATCTGTGCCTGCTCAGAGACAAGGGGACCCCTTTGGCCTAGGTCTGTATTGTGGGATGAAGGGAACAGTGTCCCTAAACATCCCAAGCCCTCTTTCACCTCTTCCATCTTATCACACAAGTGGTGCTTCTCACCATTGACTTTGTTTTAAGGACTAGTGAGAACACAAGCTCTTTCTTCTCTTCCCATCTGGATGTGGGACATGACCTGGTTGTGAGTTCTGACCTCAGAGGCCCAGGAGGGGCGCCCCTACCTCCTCCATGAGGATGATGAAGGTTGCATTGTGCCCCTGCTCCGCCACCAGGCGCCCATCGGTCGTCGCCACGTGGAGGCCATGTGGGGCTTTTCCAGGGCACATCTGGGCCTTGGCGGTATACTTCTCCCTCAGGCCGTCTGTGCAGTTGTTGGACACGATTCGCCGGTACCTAAAGGGTATTGATCATTGTCAGTGGTGTGGTTTATCACATGTATGTGTGCTCGTGTGAAGCACGTATGGTAGAGTGTGCAAGAGAGCAAGAGTGAGACAGAGATGCCACACAGTTGCACCTGATGTCTGAGTCCCAGAGAAGACAGCCATTTAGGAAGCTAAACAAATGCTGAGAAGCCACTATCCCTTCATCTCAGGAAGAGCAGCTCTTTAAACACTATTATCGACCCTACCTGGTGAACCACAGATCAGATCAGTGTCTAAACCAGCCAAGAAAAATCAATGTCTGACTCACGCACGAGGCAGGAAGTGGCAGACCCGCTGGTCTAAGGAAACAAGAAAAAGCAGGTTCTTCTCCCTGTGAGAGACAGACTTGTTTCTACCTCCCTGAGGCTAGAAAGCAGCTAGAAGATCAGCCTTCTTCTAACTCTGATCACTCAGGAAGCCGCTTCCTGTCTTCCTTTGACCGCCAGGACACCACCGCATACCCTAACACCTACTAGTTCTTACTCTGGAGCCACTGGATTCTTTTATAGCAGATTTTCTCTCCTTGCTAATATTTCATTTCCCATTCATCACTAACACCAGACCAGAAGCACAAGTGTGAGACTCCTGTTTGATCCTGCTGTGGTAAAACTGTCTCAGAGAAGAAGCCTGCATGGAAAAATCTCCCCATGAACACTGTGACCTTCTGAGATAAGAGCATCTTTGGGCACGGTGACGACATGTCATCTTTCTTGCCCGCTGACCCAAGCACGTGAAGCCAAGGCGAGAGCTTGCCCACAGCCCTGACCTGCATGACAGACTTTATTTCCAGGCATATCACTATCCGTAAAACTGCATAAAGTCAATGTTCTGGTAAAGCCACATAAAATAAATGAACCATAGACACCACTACCACCATCATCATCATCCCATCCCATCACATCACATCTTCTTTCACTCTGTATGTCAGGAGTAATTAACCAGTCTATCCATAGTGCCTTCTTCTGGTGGCCTTGAAAGCAAATTTCTATATGAATGATATTGGCCCTCCATTCTACCTGATATTTTGTCTCTCCCTGACCCCCACATACTGCTGAACTAATTGCCCAACATATTCATCAGGGGATCTCAAGAGGATGTCAAGCAAATATTATATGTAGTTACTGCTAATGTGAATTTATAATATATCCTCTTGTAGACACATATTATTTTAATTGGCAACTAAGTTCACAGTGGGTCCAGAGTTGCCCTGTCTAATATGCTAATCACTTTTCACCTGTGGCTACTCGGCACTTAAAATGTGGTTAGTGGTGCTCGTTGAGATGATAAGAATGTTTAGTTAAATAAAATATACTATTAAATTAATTTCACTTAAAAATATTTTTCAGTGTGCAAATTAGAAAATTTTAAGTTATATATCCTTGGAAAGAAAGTTATGATCAACCTAGACAGCATATTAAAAAGCAGTGACATTACTTTGCCAACAAAGGTCCGTCTAGTCAAGGCTATGGTTTTTCCAGTGGTCACGGATGGATGTGAGAGTTGGACTATAAAGAAAGCTGAGCACTGAAGAATTGATGCTTTTGAACTGTGGTGTTGGAGAAGACTCTTCTTGAGAGTCCCTTGGACTGCAAGGAGATCCAACCAGTCCATCCTAAAGGAGATCAGTCCTGGGTGTTCATTGGAAGGACTGATGTTGAAGAAGCTGAAACTTCAATATTTTGGCCACCTGATGTGAAGAGCTGACTCATTGGNCTCCTGAAACACTCTCAACACAATCATCAGACTCCTGTCTGATAGCTACTGGGCACTGCAAACAAGTACTATGGATCTATTGCCCTTGTATGCCCAAACTCAGGTAGCCTGATGTGGCTGATATTATCAATTATGGAGAAGGTGGAGCTTCTCTGAAGCTCTGACGTGTGGAAGCCAAGGGCCTCCCTTGACCTCTCATGCACATTAATTGTTCCTCTCTTGTTTCATGATAATAATAACAGTAGTAGTAACAGCTAACACTGATAAAGCTTCTTTTCAGTTCCAAGCAATTAGTCCCCTCATAAGTCTAAAATGTAGAAAGTATTACTGTTCCCATTTTAGAAATGAGGACACAAATAAAGGAATTAGACCAAAGTCTCTGTAGCCAATAGTGGAAGAGCCAAGATTTGAACCCTAGTAGCCTGGTGTCAGTACTCTCAAAATTATTAAAATTTTCCTATTTTTTAGTATTTATCATTAGGTTCCAAGCATTATGCTAATCGCTTAACACATATTATATAATACCACCTTCAAAATAACCCTGTGAGACAGGATGATTATTTCCATTCTATAGATAAATACTGTATGACAGCTGAAAATATACCTGTGCTCTGTAGATCTTGGCTTTCCCTAAACTTGCCTAAGACCCTCTTCCCTGAAGCCTTTATTGACCATCTCAGCTCACAAATATTTCTGCCTTGAGGGATGCCAAGAGCCATGTGGGTCCACCTGAGGAGATGATGTCAGGGGTTTAGTTGAATGCATCTCACCATCCCAAGTTGATCCTTAGCTTCCTAAGAGCTGATACTGAACCCCATCCTTTCTTGTACTTCATTGTACTTGTACATTATACTTGAACTTTCTTGTACTTCATCCCACTTTATTGGGCTGACAGTTTGGATAAATTCAACTGAACCTAACCATAAGATAAGGGTTCTAGATGAAAAGGAAGAATCAGGTTTCTCTGCTTATTTACAAAGATTGTTGATGGAGAAGAAAAAAGAGGAATACATAATTTTGGAATTATGATTCCATTCTCCTGCCCAGTGACTGTGCTTTCATCACAGTTTCACTGTCTCTCCCCCCATGGCAACGCAGATGAGGTAAAATATTGATAGGTGCTACCTTGCCCCCAACACAGTGTCAACTACCCTTGAGTTTATGAATATAAATTAAAGTGGAAATGAACTGAAGGCAATTCAAATGGATAAGATCATGGCTCTTCACATCCATTCAAGAGCTGATCCTGGAAACTCCCTAGTGGGAATGCGATAATGACCTCCTCTGAATATTAAAGTTCTTTAATTTAAGCACCCAGTGTGGATGAAGGCTAAAGAATCTGCCGACCCAAGATAAGGAGCCCTCCCTGTCCTGTCCTGTCCAATGTGGGGCCAGACTTTAAAGATTTCTAAAGTATTCACAGTTGGGCGGGGAGGAATGGGGACACACTCCTGGCCCGCTTTGGTCTCTTTCTAAGATCTCAAGAGCACACAGTAATTTGCATTTAAATTTAGATGGCTTTGTAAATCAGGCAAACTTCCCTGCTCCAGCGCCTCAGCAAGGAGTGCCTGAAAACTTCCCTGGTTTGGAAACAGATGAAACAACTCATATAGGAAGCAAAGAAGCATACAGCAGAGCTAGTCTATCCAGAATGAATGAACACAGTCTGGTTTTACTCCCCAGACTGCAAATGACCTAAAAAGTGAACTAATGGAGCAGGCAGCTGATGGAAAGTCAACTCATATGACATTCTTCAGAAAAATAAGTTTAGAGGATTGGGATCACCCTCCCCCATCCTCACACTCATACTTTTAAGACTCTCTAGAAGTCTTGCGGGCTTTTCTAATTAGTGGGGTGAAAGGTAAAAGAAGAAAAATAAGGATCCTGGAACAAACAGGAATAATGTGAATTCCATTCTGGCAATGTTTATAGTATACAGTCTAATGATAATTAAGAGTCCTTTAATGATGCAGGCCCTAAAGGGGTACCTCAAAGAATATATTCAGATCTGTGCCTGCTCAGAGACAAGGGGACCCCTTTGGCCTAGGTCTGTATTGTGGGATGAAGGGAACAGTGTCCCTAAACATCCCAAGCCCTCTTTCACCTCTTCCATCTTATCACACAAGTGGTGCTTCTCACCATTGACTTTGTTTTAAGGACTAGTGAGAACACAAGCTCTTTCTTCTCTTCCCATCTAGATGTGGGACATGACCTGGTTGTGAGTTCTGACCTCAGAGGCCCAGGAGGGGCGCCCCTACCTCCTCCATGAGGATGATGAAGGTTGCATTGTGCCCCTGCTCCGCCACCAGGCGCCCATCGGTCGTCGCCACGTGGAGGCCATGTGGGGCTTTTCCAGGGCACATCTGGGCCTTGGCGGTATACTTCTCCCTCAGGCCGTCTGTGCAGTTGTTGGACACGATTCGCCGGTACCTAAAGGGTATTGATCATTGTCAGTGGTGTGGTTTATCACATGTATGTGTGCTCGTGTGAAGCACGTATGGTAGAGTGTGCAAGAGAGCAAGAGTGAGACAGAGATGCCACACAGTTGCACCTGATGTCTGAGTCCCAGAGAAGACAGCCATTTAGGAAGCTAAACAAATGCTGAGAAGCCACTATCCCTTCATCTCAGGAAGAGCAGCTCTTTAAACACTATTATCGACCCTACCTGGTGAACCACAGATCAGATCAGTGTCTAAACCAGCCAAGAAAAATCAATGTCTGACTCACGCACGAGGCCGGAAGTGGCAGACCCGCTGGTCTAAGGAAACAAGAAAAAGCAGGTTCTTCTCCCTGTGAGAGACAGACTTGTTTCTACCTCCCTGAGGCTAGAAAGCAGCTAGAAGAAGATCAGCCTTCTTCTAACTCTGATCACTCAGGAAGCCGCTTCCTGTCTTCCTTTGACCGCCAGGACACCACCGCATACCCTAACACCTACTAGTTCTTACTCTGGAGCCACTGGATTCTTTTATAGCAGATTTTCTCTCCTTGCTAATATTTCATTTCCCATTCATCACTAACACCAGACCAGAAGCACAAGTGTGAGACTCCTGTTTGATCCTGCTGTGGTAAAACTGTCTCAGAGAAGAAGCCTGCATGGAAAAATCTCCCCATGAACACTGTGACCTTCTAAGATAAGAGCATCTTTGGGCACGGTGACGACATGTCATCTTTCTTGCCCGCTGACCCAAGCACGTGAAGCCAAGGCGAGAGCTTGCCCACAGCCCTGACCTGCATGACAGACTTTATTTCCAGGCATATCACTATCCGTAAAACTGCATAAAGTCAATGTTCTGGTAAAGCCACATAAAATAAATGAACCATAGACACCACTACCACCATCATCATCATCATCCCATCCCATCACATCACATCTTCTTTCACTCTGTATGTCAGGAGTAATTAACCAGTCTATCCATAGTGCCTTCTTCTGGTGGCCTTGAAAGCAAATTTCTATATGAATGATATTGGCCCTCCATTCTACCTGATATTTTGTCTCTCCCTGACCCCCACATACTGCTGAACTAATTGCCCAACATATTCATCAGGGGATCTCAAGAGGATGTCAAGCAAATATTATATGTAGTTACTGCTAATGTGAATTTATAATATATCCTCTTGTAGACACATATTATTTTAATTGGCAACTAAGTTCACAGTGGGTCCAGAGTTGCCCTGTCTAATATGCTAATCACTTTTCACCTGTGGCTACTCGGCACTTAAAATGTGGTTAGTGGTGCTCGTTGAGATGATAAGAATGTTTAGTTAAATAAAATATACTATTAAATTAATTTCACTTAAAAATATTTTTCAGTGTGCAAATTAGAAAATTTTAAGTTATATATCCTTGGAAAGAAAGTTATGATCAACCTAGACAGCATATTAAAAAGCAGTGACATTACTTTGCCAACAAAGGTCCGTCTAGTCAAGGCTATGGTTTTTCCAGTGGTCACGGATGGATGTGAGAGTTGGACTATAAAGAAAGCTGAGCACTGAAGAATTGATGCTTTTGAACTGTGGTGTTGGAGAAGACTCTTCTTGAGAGTCCCTTGGACTGCAAGGAGATCCAACCAGTCCATCCTAAAGGAGATCAGTCCTGGGTGTTCATTGGAAGGACTGATGTTGAAGAAGCTGAAACTTCAATATTTTGGCCACCTGATGTGAAGAGC
The DNA here is from genome assembly GCA_006410675.1 of Oreotragus oreotragus. Taxonomy (NCBI): domain Eukaryota; kingdom Metazoa; phylum Chordata; class Mammalia; order Artiodactyla; family Bovidae; genus Oreotragus; species Oreotragus oreotragus. The sequence continues at coordinate 201,149 of SJYX01020080.1, forward strand.
TGACTCATTGGAAAAGACCTGATGCTGGGAAAGATTGAGGGTAGGAGGAGAAGGGGATGACAGAGGATGAGATGGTTGGATGGCATCATCGATGGACACGGGTTTAGGTGGACTTCAGGAGTTGGTGATGGACGGGGAGGCCTGGCATGCTGCGGTTCATGGGGTTGCAAAGAGTCAGACACGACTGAGCAACTGAACTGAACTGACTGATGTGGCTCATAGTATAGTTCTTTCAGTCAGCACTGGTCTATGTAATCAAATTTTTGTAATCTATAGCTTCTTGCTGACCTTTCTTCATTTAGAATATCCTGAGCTTTACCTGTGATAGACATTCTGGAGGATGTCACATCTTAAAGTACACTTGATATCATCCACTCTTGCTCTTAACTATGGCCAGCTGGTGGATGATTTGTAATAGAAGCCAACATTTAAACAACCTAGAGGTATGTATAGGCACTTTTAGAGAATCTTAAAAAAAAAAAAAAGAGTAGTTTTTCCCTTTTATCTTCTTGATTTATTTGTTTGGCTATTTGCGGTTTTGGCACACTGAACTTGCTTAAAGTTGGGTCCACATATCACATGATCACACAAGAAGCCCTAATGCAATTACCTGCTTGCTATGTCCAGGTGTGCTCTGGCTGAGACCCGGCCTAGCTGGTCATATATGCCTGTTACATTTCTCTTCCTCAAACTTCAGAGCACTTTATTCTCCAACACCTCGTGTCTTTAAATTACACTCTGCAGGATCTGTAGTTTGAGTGACTTATCTCCCAAGACAGTCATCTACAATAAAATTACGTCAACAGCACTTAAACCTCAGCTCAGATCCCAAGAATCGCTCTCTAAGAACCAAATATTTAGCTAAAAAAAATGTATACTTCTCAGAGTACCTCAGACCACTTGATACATCTCTTCCATCATGTTTTTTCTTCTCTCTAGACATCAGATGTGTAGGTAGTACTCTGACCACTATTTTACAACCAGGTAAAGTAAAAATACTGAGATGGTGAGTAACTTGTGTGAGACGTTAGAAGATCCATCCACTGGAAGAGTTGAGACTGGATTCTAGTCCCTTGTTACTCTAAGATGAATGCTGGGGTCAGGAAAGACAACAATGTGTGGGAGTTTGTTGAAATAAAGAATCTCAATGCCACTGTAAATCGCCTAAATTAGGAGCTGCCTTTTAACAAGATCCCCAGGTGATTCATAGCACACAGAATTTTTAAAAACACTGTCTTCAACCACCAATCTGCTTTCCAAATCTGTACTTGGTCATGGAAGTGGCAAAGTAAAGGAGAAAGACAACAAAGCATGGAAAATTTTTTTTCAAGCATCTGAGGAAGTAATAAGTAACAAAAAGAGAAACATACATAATTTGACAATTACAGAAAGTATGCCTTGAGCTTCTTATTCCAGGAGTTCCCAGGATGGGACTTTGACTTTTCATTCCATTTCCATCATTGGTCCACAAGAGCTTCAGCTCATCTATCACTAAAGAGAACCATAATATCTGCACACCACTGGTGTTAATTTATTTCCACCAGGGTCTGGAAAATATGGTGGCATCTCTTTCCAGAAGAGAAGACCTGACTAAAATAATAGCTATGATATTTCAGAGGCAAACAGCAAAAGGTATTGAAATCTGGGTAATCAGAAATCTCTTCTAAATAAATACAAAAAATAAATAAATAAATAAACAACAACAACAAAAAAGCTAGGCTCAGCTAAAGAACCCCTCGACTTTCTTCAGAAGCCACCTGTTATAAACAGACTATCTATGGTCTTTTTTGCTTCACTAGCAATGCTCCTCTGATCCCACCTTAGTGAAGAGTGAAACAGGAAGACAGTGAGTGGGGTTCCTTCAGGTAAACTACTTACCCAGTACTGTTAAAGTAGCTTTGACCAAGGCTGCAGTCCTTTGATGGAGATGCTGGATTGTACCAGAAAGCAGGGACACACTGGCTGTCTCCATGTCTCTCATAACCATAGTCACTGTCCGGAAAATAAACATTGAATACTGCTGTAGATGCACAAATGTGGAAATATCCACAAACACATATAAACACAAATATATCTCTCTGCTGCTGCTGCTAAGTCACTTCAGTCGTGTCCGACTCTGCGCGACCCCGTAGATGGCAGCCTACCAGGCTTTCCCATCCCTGAGATTCTCCAGGCAAGGACACTGGAGTGGGTTGCCGCTTCCTTCTCCAATGCATGACAGTGAAAAGTGAAAGTGAAGTCACTTAGTCGTGTCCGACTCTACAAGACCCCATGGACTGCAGCCCACCAGGCTCCTCCATCCATGGGATTTTCCAGGCAAGAGTCCTGGAGTGGAGTGCAGTTGCCTTCTCCAATATATCTCTCTAATCATCCCCAAAGCCAAACACATTCTTTAAAGATTCCCAGTAGGGGCAAAATTCATGCTTTGAAAACAGATTTTCAGACTCAGTCATTTGGAGTCCAGTGTACAGAGGACATAGTGGATTAGCAAATGGAGAGTCCAGGTTTAAAAAGGTGTGAATGTGTAAGGTACACTAGGTTGGGTGGGTGTGAGGGATGTCATAAGCTTAAAAGCGTATTTTGGGTCACAGTGGATTTACTGAAATAAATGGATGTCAATCAAGAAGATGATTTTAAAAGTAAAGATTTATTTATGTGATATGGTTCCACACTTTATTCCAAAATGGATTTCATTGATTTTATCTTTATTTTTTCTGGAAATTCTCTCTCAAACACATATACACATTTGCATTCACATTCAAACTTTCCCCAACTATTTATAACACAAGCCCTCTGTTTCCTTTAGGAAACAAACAAATAAAAAACACACAAAAGTTAGACTGTAACTCTTCTCCATGTTTTTGTAAAAGCTGAGCCATAATAAAATGGAGAAAGGTCAGGTATGATCCCCTTCTTCTTCCCTCAGCACTCCAAAATGAGGGAGTCAAAGGCCAGTGTGTGGTGTGAGAGGAGGGCTCCCATTGGAAATGTAAATGGTGTTGCCTTACTTCTTGAGGTTTTATAAAACTCCCAGAATTGTAAATGCCAAGGTAGAAAGAGAGTAAGAAAGTAGGCATTATTGCTCTTACAACCAACCCCAGGATATTGAAGGTGGCTTCACTTGGCAGAAGTCATGCCTTTCTAAGTCAAGCATCCAAGGGTTTCCTGAAACCCACAGACAAGGCAAACAATCTGGACCTTTGAATATTGATTCACTGAATGTTAATGAAACATGAAGCAACAGGAAAATAACCCCTTCCTGACTCACTCTCCCTTTCTTTTTCTACTCCCATATTCTTTGAGACATGATTTAATTAAAGATCAATGAAAATAGAGGCAAATTGTCTATGTGGGCAACTGGGATAGGAATGAAAGGAAGAGAGGAAGAAAAGTTTAATTCTGCATTTATTTATTACTCAGTATGCGCCCTGTCCTGTGAAAGAAGGGCCATCATTCCTGTTCTCAAGGGGTTTTCAGTCTTTTGGAGAGAGGAAGACACCATGCCTCCAATCCAACAGAAGAACAGAGGAATACAGTCTGAAGCAGAGTACAGTGTAATACAGTATGAAGCACCACAGTTTAGAAGTACCAAGTGACTGATGAGATTATATAAATATCTGCTGGAGATCCCACCCTACTTCTCACCACTTCCTCTAAACCAAACTCAGACCAATCTTCCAACCTCCTTTGTCTTTGTATGTGGTATTCCCCAGAGCTTTTGAAGCACTCTACCCTTTTCTGTATTGGGCAGTTTCCTAAGCATCCTTCAATAGCTATGCCTGATGAAGCCATCCTTGCTTTCTAAAACCAAATCTTTGTGGCTCTACCATTTTGGGAAACATTGAGGCTAAAAAAGGGCAGTTACTTGTGTTGGTTTTGTTCAGCAATATTAGGGTCTAGAATAGGACACTGCAGGTCTTAAATAAATATTTAGTGGGTAAACGGTAGTCTCACTGCACTTTTAAATGATCACACTAATTATCCCACTGCATTGGTCTATTTCTGCAGGGAAACTGTGAGCCTATGGTTAACTTCCCAGTGTGTACCACAAAGCATCTCAGGAGCTCAAAACATGTCTGTGGAGTGATTATGAGCTTGAGTCATTGCAGATGGCTACACAAAAAGGTGAAGCTCAAGACCAGCTTCAATAAGGTGAGTTTAAATGAAACTGGAAGAAAAGGAGAATGGGACATGTTTGTCAAGGTAATCTTTTGCCATGCCTCCTGATTAATGATTGAAGATCTTCCCCCTGAGAGTTCATATGGACTTAGAATTGTGCCAGCTGCTAACAGCCCATGAAAGCCTACTTAAAATTCCAGGAACTTTGTGAGTTAGTTAAGGTTGCTAAACAAAGTTTAAATAGGGATTTAAAATTTATACAAAATTTTACTTATATTCAAAAGATAATATCTAAAAGATAGAAATTCCCCATTATTTTGCTGCATTTATTACTATATTCAATAAATACTACATATAAAATGTCATGATATAATCATTATATGCTCTTGAAATCATTTATGTCTGTGTACCTGTGTATAATAGAAATACATGTTGTGTTTCCCAGTTCTTCATTCAGTGATGTCATGTTGGTAGCATGAAATCGTATATCATGGGGATATTTACAGCAATCACCAATCACTACTAATAAGGGCTTATTTACTTCTTTGTTCCTGAGAAAACTGAAAGTCGCCCAGTTGTGTTCAACTCTTTGCGACTCCATGGACTACACAGTCCGTGGAATTCTCCAGAATTCTGGAGTGGGTAGCCATTCCCTTCAGGGGATCTCCCCAACCCAGGGATCAAACCCAAGTCTTCCACATTGCAGGTGGATTCCTTACCAGCTGAATATATTCAATAAATACTACATATAAAATGTCATGATATAATCATTATATGCTCTTGAAATCATTTATGTCTGTGTACCTGTGTATAATAGAAATACATGTTGTGTTTCCCAGTTCTTCATTCAGTGATGTCATGTTGGTAGCATGAAATCGTATATCATGGGGATATTTACAGCAATCACCAATCACTACTAATAAGGGCTTATTTACTTCTTTGTTCCTGAGAAAACTGAAAGTCGCCCAGTTGTGTTCAACTCTTTGCGACTCCATGGACTACACAGTCCGTGGAATTCTCCAGAATTCTGGAGTGGGTAGCCATTCCCTTCAGGGGATCTCCCCAACCCAGGGATCAAACCCAAGTCTTCCACATTGCAGGTGGATTCCTTACCAGCTGAGCCACAAGGGAAGCCCAAGAATGCTGGAGTGGGTAGCCTATCCCTTCTCCAGAGGATCTTTCCAACCCAGGAATCGAACTGGGGTCTCCTGCATTACAGGTGACTTCTTTACCAACTGAGCTATCAGGGAAGCCCAGAGAGACAGTAGCTAAATATTTTCCAGCACAGTACTGACTATCTGATTTCAAAGCATTATTTACCTATAGAAGGTTTTGGGCTGTGATGGGCCTGCACTACCAGAAAATCCCCTGATAGCTTTATGTGGTAAATCTATCGACTGTCCTGTTAATCCCAGAAATATTTGTAATTTTTCTAAGGAAGGGTGCTCTCCTAAGCAGCTTTATTAGGGAGAGAAATGTCATATGTCCCTTGCTCAGTGTAACCATCTTTAGCAGCAATGTTCAGCTCTGCTACCTGTTAGTGATGCAGTAATTAAGAAGGTGCATCAGCCATGCTGCTTTGCCCCAAAGAGAAAAAGGACTGCATTAATATTTAATAACATTAATGGAAACATCACTAGCTGCCCCCAAGCTGTGGCTTTCTTCATTACCTTCTGTTAAATGTATACTATTGAATAAAATCTCTCATCCTATCCAAGTCCCCTCCCAGCTCTGAAGTTTTTATGATTTCAGCAAATAAGCAGGGCCAGCTGCTGCTCCAGCTTCCTGGACAAAGGCGTTTTTCTCTTGAATTGTGACATTTGGAGAGAATGTGCCAGAAAGTTCGATTCGCCTCAGGAAAGGAAGCTGCCACAGCTTCTGCAAACACACAGGTAGTTTTCTTTAAGAAGTAACTCACCTCTGTGTCTTCTTTGACTATAAACAGGTTGAGAACTTCTAAAAGTTTAGGGGAAAATTGTCCATTTCCAGGGGTGTGTGTGTCCTCAAAATCCCACCCAGAGAGAAGCCTCAAACAATCCAGAGAGGGGATAGATAAGAAAAGGCTCAGAAACCAAAAAGTTTCTGCATGTCAGAAAAGGAAGGGATACTAGTATTACTTGGACCTAATCCCCTCAGTTCACAGAAAGGAAAAGAGAAGAAAAAGAGGAAAAAATGACTTGCCAAAGATTGTACACAGCTGTTGGGATGTCAGTCAAAGGTGATAACTGAGACTCCTGACCCCTGGCTTGGCATTAGTATAAGCCCATGAACTAGGCATTTAATTATCAGTTCAGTTCAGTCGCTCAGTCATGTCCGACTCTTTGCGACCCCCTGGACCGCAGCATGCTAGGCTTCCCTGTCCATCATCAACTCCCAGAGCTTGCTCAGGTTCATGTCCACTGAATCAGTGATGCCATCCAACCATCTCATCCTCTGTCATCCCCTTCTCCTCCTGCCTTCAATCTTTCCCAGCATCAGGGTCTTTTCCAGTGAATCAGTTCTTCGCATCAGGTGGCCAAAGTATTGGAGTTTCAGCTTCAGCATCAGTCCTTCCAATGAATATTCAGGACTGATTTCCTTTAGGATGGACTGTTGGATCTCCTTGCTGTCCAAGGGACTCTCAAGAATCTTCTCCAACACCACAGTTCAAAAGCATCAATTCTTCAGCACCCAGCTTTCTTTATAGTCCAACTCTCACATCCATACATGACTACTGGAAAAACCATAGCCTTGACTATATGGACCTTTGTCAGTAAAGTAATGTCTCTGCTTTGTAATATGCTATTTAGGTTGGCCATAGCTTTTCTCCCAAGAGCAAGTGTCTTTTAATTCCATGGCTGCAGTCACTATCTGCAGTGATTTTGGAGCCCAAGAAAATAAAGTCTATCACTGTTACCATTGTTCCCCCATCTGTTTGCCATCAAGTGATGGGACTAGATGCCATGATCTTAGTTTTTTGAATGCTGAGTTTTAAGCAGGCTTTGAGGCCTGATGTCAATCTGAGCCCCTTGAAGCTGGCCAAGAAGTCATGGTCTCTGCTGGCCCAGGGATAGGGAGTATCCTACTCTCAGACCATGCACAGTCCCATCAAGACTCACTGATCCCCAGTTCTTCCAGCCTCCCATTTGGGATTTAAGGCTCTAGGATGAGTATTTCACAGATGTCTCTGTCTCATTTTAGGAGACAATAGAATGTGGTTGATTTGGGATCAGATAGAGGTTTTTAGCAGACACAGCATGAACACTCAGCAAAGACAAGCAATCACAACAAAAACAATGGACTAATAATAGACAAATCATCATTTTGTAATGCATATGCCTATATTCAGCCATAGAAATAGAATTATATCCCAACCATTTATTTTAGGAGACAATAGAATGTGGTTGATTTGGGATCAGATAGAGGTTTTTAGCAGACACAGCATGAACACTCAGCAAAGACAAGCAATCACAACAAAAACAATGGACTAATAATAGACAAATCATCATTTTGTAATGCATATGCCTATATTCAGCCATAGAAATAGAATTATATCCCAACCATTTCATAAATGGTTTGAAAAACCAAACAATCATGGCTCAAGTATTTCTCCTAATCTAACACCAAGCTACCTATCTGCCCTTACCCCTCTATGCATCAACAGCCTTCATATAACTGCTTTTTTAGATATGCTGCTCATTTTCCTCATACTTTCTTAGCAGCAAGTCTACATAGCTCCGTCACCACCACTTACAGGAAGCCTTCATCATTACTCCAGTCCTTGTGGGCTCTTTGTTTTGAATACTCCCAATACTTTCAGGTAGGACCAATGTTGTCCTAAAGAACTTTCTGTCTGTGCTACCCAATATGGTAACTACTAGAAAAGGCAGAGGAGCCAGAGATCAAATTGCCAACATATGCTGGATCATAAGATTTCAGACATGCCTAAATTTATGTACAATGGCATATCCAAGTCTCTTCCCCTCACTTGTCTACATTACCACTTGATAAACGCACCCTGTGGATCTGGAGCCATACTGGACATGGAAGATAAACACTAAGACATACTGAGACTTAGGACTCTGGAGTCAGACTATTATAATTTTGAGTAAATATATTAACATTTTTTGTATCTCCATCTCTTCACCTATAAAATGCCTAAAATACTAGACTCTCCTTCTGATTGAGAGATTAAGTGAGATTATCCATCTAAAAATCTTGGCACATAGTAGATGCTCAGCAAAACTACTGCTGTGAGAGTGGTTGGATGAGTGAGTAATAAAAGAGAATAACTAGGCATAATTTCTAGTCCACACTGGTTTCTCACTGAACAAATGCACCTGGACCTCCCAGGGTCAACTACTTCCTCAGTCCAGTTCAGTCACTCAGTTGAGTCCGACTCTTTGCAACCCCATGAATTGCAGCACGCCAGGCCTCCCTTTCCATCAGCAACTCCTGGAGTTCACTCAGACTCGCGTCCATCGAGTCGGTGATGCCATCCAGCCATCTCATCCTCGGTCATCCCCTTCTCCTCCTGCCCCCAATCCCTCCCAGCATCAGACTCTTTTCCAATGAGTCAGCTCTTCCAGGAGACTCCGTAAGACTTGAGAGGAGACCTCTTACTCTCCCCTTTCTGACTACCCACTAGTCTGCTTACTTCTCAAGGAGGATTTTCCCCTGGGCCCTCACCAGTACCACGATGGAGGATGCTTCAGAGTGATTCTCTACAGTAAACCCGAGGCTGGGGGACTTATGAGGCTATTAAGTAGAAACATCCATATTTATGTAAACTGCATACTTATTACTGACACCCACTTTGCATAGAAGAGTGAGAGTAGCAAAAGTCAATGAAAAGTGAAAGCATTAGTCACTCAGTCATGTCTGACTTTGTCATCCCAGGCTCCCCTGTCCCTGGAATTTCCCAGGCAAGAATACTGGAATGGGTAGTCATTTCCTTCTCCAGAGGATCTTCCTAACCCAGGGATCGGACCCAGGTAATGGTTCCCTACAAATAACTGCATCTGAGAATCTATAAAGCCTTTTTTCTTCAAGGAGAGAAGGGATACAAGTGGAAAATACCTTTGCTTTGTGAATCCAGGCTGCACTGCTTAACTTTTTCACCAGAATCAAGGCATTTAATCTATCCTCCCAAGTCTCCACTCCCTGCTGTCTCTCAGATTTAAAAGCTGCCTGGACCAGTCCAATGAACATTACCTGATCTGATTTAGGGAAACAGCTAGGTAGAATGTGCATAATGGCTTATACTAACCAAGTTGGGCTTTTCATATTTCTTAGCTAACAATTCCTGGTAGGAAGGAGCCTTGAGAAGGAAGCAGGACTATGAAACTATTGCCATGCGTGGATTTTCCAGCACAGTCATTAATGACAGACAAACTATTTTTGATGGAAAAACTGTATTTATGACTAATACTTATGCTTACTGAAGTTGGCTTAAAAAGAAAAAAATAAATACTCAGCCCCTCGCCCAAGGTGTCATCATAACAGCAAAAAATCCCAGAAATATCATAAATCAAACTCTCTTTGCCATATTCAAAAGTAGTGCCTAAATACTTTATTAGGTCACATAGTTTTTTTTTTTTTTTTTGCTTTTTCTCTCAGATTATGACAACTAAGCCAGCCTCAAGTCTTCCGTGTTTGTGTGTCTTATCTCAGACTCAAGTTCTTCTATTGTCTTTTTTTTTTCTCTTAAAACATTTTAAAAATTATTATTATTTTTTACTTTACAATATTATATTGGTTTTGCCACACATCAACATGAATCCACCATGGGTGTACACATGTTCCCAATCCTGAACCCCCCCC
>SJYX01020080.1:211287-230061 GCA_006410675.1 Oreotragus oreotragus
GGTCATCCCAGTGCACCAGCCACAAGCATCCTGCACCCTGCATCAAACCTAGACTGGCAATTCATTTCTTACATGATATGAGGCATGATCCCATTGTTCATTGCAGCACTATTTATAATAGCTAGAACATGGAAGCAATCTAGATGTCTATCTACAGATGAGTGGATAAAGACGTTGTGATACATATACACAATGGAATGTTATTCAGCCTTAAAAAGAAATGCATTTGAGTCAGTTCTGATGATGTGGATGAACCTAGAACCTATTATACAGAGCGAAGTGAGTCAAAAAGATAAAGATAAATATTGTATTATATGAAATCTAGAAAAATGGTACTGAAGAACTTATTTACAGGGCAGCAATGGAGAAACAAACATAGAGAATAGACTTATGGACATGGGGAGAGGGGAGGAGAGGGTGAGAAGTATGGAAAGAGTAACATGGAAACTTACATTACCATATATAAAATGGATAGCCAATGGGAATTTGCTGTATGGCTCAGGAAACTCAAACAGGGACTCTCTATCAACCTAGAGGGGTGGGATGAGAAGGAAGTTCAAAGGTGGGGGGGCTATATGTATATCTATGGCTGATTCATGTTGAGGTTTGACAGAAAACAACAAAATTCTGTAAAGCAATTATCCTTCAATTAAAAAAAATTAACAATGAGGCATGATTGGCTATAGAAAGGCAAATATATCATATCTAATATATCTCCTCTTAGAATTCTATAAAGTCTTCTTGAATGCCATATGCTTATTATAATTNTCATGTTGAGGTTTGACAGAAAACAACAAAATTCTGTAAAGCAATTATCCTTCAATTAAAAAAAATTAACAATGAGGCATGATTGGCTATAGAAAGGCAAATATATCATATCTAATATATCTCCTCTTAGAATTCTATAAAGTCTTCTTGAATGCCATATGCTTATTATAATTCTAATTATTGTTGTTTAGTTGCTAAGTCAAGTCTGACTCTTTTGCAACTCTGTGGACTTTACACTTCTAGCACCAATGGCCTATACTATTTGATTTGGCATTGGTTTAGAGTCAATGGCACATTCTATATTAAACCTCATCACCAGCAGTTAACCTAGATCATTTAAGGATGAGTTTTAATATTAGAATTATCAAATTTGGAGACTTTTTCTTTTGAAAAATAAAGTAAATCTAAAATACCAAAGACTTGTTTGATTTCTTGAGAAATGGCATAATATCGAGGAGAGAATGTGGATTTTGGCTAGATTTGCTTTTGCTCCTCATCTCTTTCTCTCCCAGGTTATGTGATCTCAGTCAAGTAATTCATATTCCAGATGCTAATTTTCTTCTCATCAAAATATCACAGTAATGACACTGACATTATAGGGTGTTAGGTCCAGGTGGTACTTTCATTGGCAAGCTGAGAACCACAGAGCAGGGGCTCGCTTTCTCCACTTCTTCACTTATAGATGCATTTTGACAGCAGTTTCCAAAGAACCATTTAGAAATAGTTTAAGCAAAGCCATCACCACTGAAATAAATGGATAACACCCAAAGGTACAACTCTGAACATAGTGCTTATATGGATATATAAGCTCTAGTTTACTTGCTAAAAATACCTTGGGGACCACTTAACCCTGGGGTATAAGATTAACAATAACCACAACAGCAAAAGCTATGTACACCATTCGGATAAATTCCTTATTCACATTAACGATGAATATGAATTCATTTATTCCTCCCTAGGACCCAATGAGATACATGTTATTCATTTGCAGTTTATAGCCCAGGATGTGAAGTTGTAGAGATTAAAAAATTTCCTAAGGTCAGAAATTGAGCATCAGAGCTGGGATTTTTTTTTTTCCAGACTAGTAAATATTAAAGTAATTGCTGAAGGAAAAATATTTATGTTACAATTCTTCCTTCAACTGTGAGGTTTCCCCAAAATGGGTGAGTGTCTAACAACTCAGAGAGACACAGGAGAAAATGTGGCATGACGTACAGAAAGATGTGGAGTCAGTCTGCAGAAGGACACAAGGAAGGCTGATGTTGACATTCTGAACACTCAGGTTGACATCAATATGTCATGTACCATAAATCTGAGTGGGCCACTGTATAACCTGCTATGACTATTCTTCCGGATTATGGTTAATAATTAAAATTATTCTTCCCAAGTATGAAAATAGCCTTTGTTTCCAAAGGGTCAAAAATACCACAGATAGGATTCTGCCAATTCAAATTAAATTCAACTTAGCACAATCCATGGGGTTGATTCTTCCTGAAGTCAAGCTTTTCAAGGCAGGGATGAAGAGCAGGTTGGGAGCAGTCATAATTGTCTGCTTTGCTTGCTATTACCAGTATAGTCCTAGTAGAAAGCAGGAAATGAAAGATGGATTCCCAAACAAAATCAAGAAACAAGCTGGATGAAATGAGAATGAAGGGCATGAGGCTGTTGGGCAAAGGCAGCTGTTCTGTGCCTTTTTGGACTTAATTTAGACACCATTTAGTGGTAAAGAATCCACTCACAATGTAAGAGATACAGGTCCAATCCCTGGGTTGGGAAGATCCCCTGAAGAAGGGACTGGCAACCCACTCCAGTATCCTTGGCTGGGAAATCCCATGGACAGAGGAGCCTGGTGGGCCCCCGTCAGTGGGATCACAGAGAGTCAGACACGACTTAGGAACCAAACAACAATAACGAAACCCTGACGCAACTCGGTCACACTCCTGCCCCTTCCATGTGTATAGGCTGTACCTGAGCCCTTAGCTTTGTCTTTTAACCTATAATTAATATAATGAAAATATGTAAACGGAACTTCAGCTTTTGAATATGACACAGAGAAAGAATTCATCCAATTGGGATTATCATGGAATCATTCTCAATTACTAATGAGATCACTCATTCCCACGTTTGGGAAGGTTTTTGCCTCTCCTAAAAGAAACAACATTTAGAAACACCATAGAACTGTTTTGTCCTTACCCTGGGGGCAGGGAGAGGCACTGAGCATTCAAAAATAAAGAAAGTCCAAAATTCCTGCACTCACAGCACTTACATTCTACTTGGGAAAGACAGGCAAATTATAAAGCAATCAAAAAACACAATCTGTCTATTTGTGATTAATACTAAGATGACAGTTGAACAGGGGGATATGCCTGAGAGTGCTAGGCTATGGGTGAGGTTAGATGGTCTCAGAAGGCATTTCTGAGCTGCAGATTTTGCTGAGGTGTGAGTGCTCCAACAGTGCCAGTCATACTGAGATTTGAAAGAAATATCTGTACTTGCTGTTTCTTTTGCTTGGAATGAGTCTGGGTTAATCAAGGTGCAGGAGATAGTGGTATGGCTGCAAAATGGTGAACGAAGAGAGAATAGTACAAAGTTAAGGAACACTGCTAGTGGGTCAATAATCTACAGTGGAGCAAAGAAAGAAGGTTATATTACATTTTAAGGGAGCAGGGAAGCCACTGTAGTATTTAAAGCATAGGAATGATAAGATCTGACTTGGGTTTTTAAAATATAATTTTATTTCTTCTAAGGATGGATGGTGCTGGAGAAGGCTTTTGAGAGTCCACTGAACAGCAAGGAGATCAAACTAGTCAATCGTAAAGGAAATCAACCCTGAATATTCACTGGAAGGACTGATGCTGAAGCTGAAGTTTCAATACTTTGGCCACCTGATGCAAAGAGCCAACTAATTGGAAAGACTGATGCTGGGAAAGATTGAGGGCAGGAAAAGGGGGTGACAGAGGATGAGATCGTTGGATGGCATCACCGATTCAATGGACATGAGTTTGAGCAAACTCCAGGAGACAGTGAAAGACAGGGAAGCCTGCTGTGTGGCTGTCCATGGATTCACAAAGAATTGGATATGACTTACTGACTGAACAACAAAGATGGATTTCAAGGTGACCAGAATGGACATAGAGAGTGAATTAATAAATTGTTGAGGTGATCCAGATTGCCATGGACATGGGTAGCGGTGCTTTGTGTTGGAATGTGTTTTGGAAACAGAGACGTGCAAAGACTTCTGGATGGCCTGCACCTGAGGGTAAAGGGAAAAATTAAGCTCTCTTGGGATTTGGACTGAATGGATGTCTATGTGTTTTACTGAATTTGGAAAACCTGGTTTGGGTTGGGGGGGCTCAAGAGAAGTTGAAAAACTGCTTCTAATAGTGGGCATTCAGGAAGAACTCTGCTAGTAACATAAACTTTGAAATCCCTGTTATGAATTCAAGGGAAGATGGATGCTGAGTAAACAGATGGACACAGATGTCTTCATCTAAGAGGAGAGACAGGCTGGAGCTGGAGGTAAATATTTGGAAATTTGTGAGTCATTAGCTAAGAGGTGAGATCCAAAGTCATTCTCTCTGGTTGTCATTAGGGGGAAGAAAAAATAAATGGTGATAAGAGAGTTCATTGGAAAGAGCACAGTTCGAGCTCACGTGTGTGGAGGTGACTGCCCATGGTGGCAGCTCTCTAAGCTCTCCATGCCCAGCCCCTCCTCTTGGGGACTTTCCAGGACAGCTGCTGACTAAAGACGAGAAGTCCCCTTGGACACACTTCTCTGGTAGGACAATGATCTTCCATGTGAAAAGCTTCCCCCTCCTCCTGGGGCTGCAGACATCCCTTCTGGCCAGGACCTGAGGCAGTCAGGCCGGCAGGCCAGCTGAGTCATGCCTACCTCCTCAACTTCATCTTCACTCTCATCCCCCAAACCAGTCAGTGTCCAGCTGGAACTGGTGATGAGACATAAAGAGACTCACCATTCAAAGTCCCAGTCAGCACAGACACAGGGTTCTGAGATCACTGTCCCTGAGGAGTCTCGGCCCAGGGCACACTGAGCTCCTGGCTTGCGTTTCTTGAATATTTTCCTTTCTCCCATGACGCAAGGCTCCCCCTTAGAAAGAAAGTCCACAGTGAGAGAGGCAGAAAAACACAAAAGACAGTGAAATAAGCCAGCATTAGTCTTTGCATTCTCTTTTGGTCACTTTATGTAGAAATCTCCCTCCTAGGAACCATTCAGGAGTATTCAAGATTAAAAGACTGATCTTTTACTACCAGGCAAGAGGAACACTGTGGGAGACTGGCCTATTACTGTCCCTCCACCCAACCTGGCCAGTGATGTCTGCTTCTCCACCTCCACAGAGAAGGCAAACATTCCAGTCATCCCCACAGACCACTTGGCAATTGCCTGAATTGCCATAAATTCCAGTGGAAAGTAACCCACTGTTGGCATCTTTTTCACATCATCTTCAGAGTGAAACTGAAGTGGACTCAATATGTTCCCTCTCTCTGATAAACAACCATGCCCAAGTTCTTATTCCTCATCAAGAACAAAAAAAGAAGAAATTGGTACAAAGTATAAGGACTCAATGGTTCTGAAGACAAAAGAATTTCACCTGTGTTAAATAGCACTAAATATCTGCCTTGCTAAAGTCCCTCACCCTCAGCTTTCTTCGGGGTCCTGTTCCCAGTGCTCCTAGGCCCTGACTTCAGGATGGCCTGAGAAATGCTCCCACTGCTTCCATTAGAAGGTAAGATGATCAAACCATTAGAGGGTGTGCTGGTTGCTTCATTTTCCATGGGTAGCACGCAAACCCCAGGTCATCACTGTTGCCTCTCTTCCAGGCTGCTCGGTGATTTCAATGAGTAGATCAGGATTCCAGGGTGCACAGCAGTTCCAAAACATCATATGCCCCTGCTCAACTTGGTGTATGAATTCCAATCCCACCCCCACAATTCACCATTTTCCCCAGATGGCCCACTACTTCCCTCCTCCAAATAGGAAGACCCAATGGGAGCAAACAGGGCTTGCAGAGGCCCCTGTTTCCAGGAGCCAGGGTCCCCAGCCAGTGTTGTACCTGATTGAGCAGGTGCCAGGCCTGATAGTCCTCCTCGCTGCAGTGCCGGCTGAAGACTGATCTGTAGTCCACCTTCACCAACTGCCATTCTGAGCGGAGGCTGAAGTGGCCAAAAACTCTAAGCGTTTATGGGAGGAAGGAGAGAGACAAGCAGAGTCCCATAGTCAGTCACTAAAATGCAAAGACTAGAGAGAGAGAGAGAGAGAGAGAGGACTACAGCCTGGATTTTCATGATTCTTTCAAAGCCAAGCGTTGGAAGTCCATTGACGGTAAAGTCCACTGCCCACACAACTCCAGCCAAATGACACAGTATTCACTATGGATTTAAAATCATATATATATATATAATTGCTTTCAAATATATATATATTTGCAAAATTAATATATGTGCTTTATAGGAAGAATATGAAGTATAAAAAGGTATACAGAAGGAAAAACTTTCCCAGCTGTCTACAATCTTCTACACAGGTATTAATTTAACATATAGCCAGCCTTCTTCTTAATGCAAGCACTACTATTATATCCATTGATGTTCAAAGGCAGGGCTTCAGTTTTCTCATCTGTAAAGTAAACTTTATGTGTGTGTTTTTCTTTTAGGGGTGAGGGTTGGATTAGCTAATCTAAAGTATGATCCTGCCAACTCCAAAATTCTGACTGAATCTAAGCATGTTTTAGTTGAAATTCTCATCACTTAACTCACATGAATATCACCTTCTCTCCCTCTTCCCTGAAAAATCAGTCATTTCATAAAAGGAACTCATATTTATGTAAATCAAAGAAGCAGACTGTCTGCATGACTTAGATAATCAATACTGACCTTTTCAAAGTCCAGCAGTTGATAGCCCTATAAATATGAATGATCAATCGTTTCTAGAAAAATAGGAAAAAAGACTGATCACCCATACTCCACTCGGGTGGCATGTCTTATAATTACAATGCAAGGCATCTATCACAGTGATGTAAAGGGGAGACCAGTCATGCCCAGAACCAAAACCCACTGAAGTTTTTCAAGGATCTAGATGGCTTCCATCCCAGTAAGACTTAATCAGAGTCCTAGCTCTGAATTCTCCTTTTCCCAAGTTCAAATATTCTTATGGTGACACCTAAAATAACTCTGGGAGTTGATGATGGACATGGAGGCCTGGCGTGCTGCGATTCATGGGGTCACGAAGAGTCGGACACGACTGAGCGACTGAGCTGAACTGAACTGAACTGAAAATACTAACGCCCCTCAAGCGACATTTCCTTCTGCTATCTGAAAGATGAGGAACCTTTGGGAGGGGTGGAGTGAATCAAACCTGTGAAATGCAGTAAGAGTTGTTTTGTAGATTATATAACTTAAAATACACTGTAGAAAATGACTTTTAATGTTTAAAAGCTATGACAAACCTAGACTGTGTATTAAAAAGCAGAGATATTACTTTGCCAACAAAGGTTTATATAGTCAAAGCTATGGTTTTTCCAGTAGTCATGTATGGATGTAAGAACTGGACCCTAGAGAAGGCTGAGTACCAAAGAATCGATGCTTTCAAACTGTGATCTGGAAAAGACTCTTTAATAGAGAGTCCCTTGGATAGCAAGGAGATCAAACCCGTAGATGCTAAAGGAAATCAACCCTGAATATTCAGCTTCAGCTTCGGCTTGATGCTGAAGCTGAAGATCCAATACTTTGACCATCTGATGCAAAATGTCTACTCACTGGAAAAGACCCCGATGCTAGGAAAGACTGAGGGCAGAAGGACAAGGGGGCGACAGAGGAGGAGATGATTGGATAGCATCATCAACTCAATGGACGTAAGCTTAAGCCAACTCTCGGAGATCGTGAAGGACCAGGAAGCCTGGTGTGCTGTAGCCCATGGGGTCACAAAGTGTCAGACACCACTGGGTAAGGCTTAACAACAACGATAATCATTTACACATTAAATAAAGCTTTTCAGATCTTTGTCTGGAAAAAAAAAAAAAAAAAAAAGACTAAACAGACTTCGAGGGAAAGACTGGTTTTCTCCTTTAGTAAAACTGTATGGTCTTTGCATGAACCTCACCTCACTCCTCACTAGTAGGAGCTGAGGGGTTAGAATATCCTCGATTGTGTGGCCAGTACTATGTGGGGTACCTGCTCTGCCATTCCTTCTGTTCTATCACATTCTTGCTACATTTAGTAGCAAATATAATATATCCATGCCAAGTCTATATTAAGATATTTCTACCATTTACTAATAGATCAGATACAGTTCATGGAAAGGTCATGAGTCAATCAAATTTCAATCTTTAACAAAACACTTATCTCTTATAAAAAGTTTCTATTTGTTTTAAGAGAGGAGACTAAGGGTAAGAGCTCATCAAAATACAAACACACAGTAGAAGAAACTTTGATGAATGTCTTCTTCCCTCTTTATCCAACCTATCTAAATCCTCCCACATTCGAATGCCACCTCCTCTAGAAAGTCTTCCCTGATTGGAGTACCCTGAGTAACAGGATATTAGTGATGCTAAACAAGGCTATGGTTTTTCCTGTGGTCATGTATGGATGTGAAAGTTGGACTGTGAAGAAAGCTGAGCGCTGAAGAATTGATGCTTTTGAACTGTGGTGTTGGAGAAGACTCTTGAGAGTCCCTTGGACTGCAAGGAGATCCAACCAGTCCATTCTGAAGGAGATCAGCCCTGGGATTTCTTTGGAAGGAATGATGCTGAAACTGAAACTCCAGTACTTTGGCCACCTCATGCAAAGAGTTGACTCATTGGAAAAGACTCTGATACTGGGAGGGATTGGGGGCAGGAGGAGAAGGGGACGACAGAGGATGAGATGGCTGGATGGCATCACGGACTCGATGGACGTGAGTCTGAGTGAACTTCGAGAGATGGTGATGAACAGGGAGGCCTGGCGTGCTGTGATTCATGGGGTCGCAAAGAGTCGGACACGACTGAGCTACTGAACTGAACTGAAACAAATAATAAACACTTCTGCCTATTCTGAATAGTTCACAGTTATTGTATGGATCACAAAATACATTATGTCAGGTTAATCACATTTCTTTCTATGATAAGATAACTAGACAGACAGAAGAAGGAAATATGAGGCACATGATTTACCTGGATATCAATAAGGCATCTACAGAGTCTGCTGCTGCAGTCTTGAAGAAAAGGTGAAAAATATAAGCCAGGTGCTCGTAAAATTATGTGGCTGAACAGCACCCAATAATGCATTAAAAGCAACCAGGAGGGAGGGGGTGTGTAGTCAGCTGCTATCTGCAGCTGTCTGCTCTTTCTTGTTCATCATTTTTATTAATGACTTTACGACATGGAAATAATGGTCATCACTGGAAATTGCATTTTATGATGACACAAAACTGGAAGAAACAGTCAATATGCTTGATGGCAGAATAAGGAACCAAAAAGCTCTTGACAGACTAAAGAGACAGGCTGAATTTAATAACATGTGATGTAACAAGGTAAAAACTATCAGGTCCTTCCCTGGCAACTACATAAGTACTGGATAAAAGAAATGCGACTTGTTGCAGCTCAGGATAAATGATAATGATGACAATGAGGATGGTAGCTTAAGAATTTTCATATACTATGTGATTAACATAAGTAAACACTTCAGAGACCAAAAATACTTAAGATAATCTTAGAATGCATCAATGAATGAAGAATTTTGTATATTGCTTAGAACAAAGAGGCAATGTCCTGGTCTGTTTTACATTAAGTAAATCACAAAGGAAAATATAACTTAGTGTTGGGTGTCAGCTTTAATGTAGAGAATAGACTGAGTATCTCCAGAATACTTGGGGGCTTTGGTGGTGGTGGAGTTTTTATCTCTTGAAATTTTAAATACAAATATGCATTCACTGGGATGTGTTTATTTGTCTATGGAGAAGTTACATGTCTTTTATCAGATTTTCAAGAAGGTTCACAGTTCCCAAAGTTTAAGGACCATTGAAAAAATGAGAGAATTAAGATGATGTACTAGATTAAATAGTGGATCCCCAAAGAGATATGACCATATTCTATTTCCTGTAACCTATGAATGTGACAGGTTAACTGCAAAAAACATCTTTGCAGATGTGGGTTAAGAATCTCAAGATAAAATCACCATGGCCCTAAGTCCAATGACAAGTATGCCTATAAGAGATACAAAGCAGAGAGACAGGCAGAGATGTGAAGCCTATGTGAAGACAGAGGTGAAGACTGGAGTTACACAGGCAGANAAAAAACATCTTTGCAGATGTGGGTTAAGAATCTCAAGATAAAATCACCCTGGCCCTAAGTCCAATGACAAGTATGCCTATAAGAGATACAAAGCAGAGAGACAGGCAGAGATGTGAAGCCTATGTGAAGACAGAGGTGAAGACTGGAGTTACACAGGCAGAAGCTAAGAAACACCTGGAGCCACTAAAAGATGGAACAAGCCTAGAATGAATTCTATTTCTTCTTCAATTTCATCTAAATTAAGGTTTATTCTTTCTTTTCTTTTTTTTAATTAATTTATTTTTTATTTTACTTTACAATACTGTATTGGTTTTGCCATACATTGACATGTATCCATCACGGGTGTACATGAGTTCCCAATCCTGAACCCCCCCTCCCACCTCTCTCCCCATATCATCTCTCTGGGTCATCCCAGTGCACCAGCCCCAAGCATCCTGTATCCTGTATCAAACCTAGACTGGCAATTCATTTCTTACATGATAGTATACATGTTTCAATGCCATTCTCCCAAATCATCCCACCCTCTCCTTCTCCCACAGAGTCCAAAAGTCTGTATAAATTAAGGTTTATTCTTAAATGCCACCCAGTTTCTAGTAATTTGTTACAGGAGGCACAAATACAAGAAATAATAAATTAAATAATAAAAAAAGAAATAATACAAAAGGTGCTATGATTTGAGGCCAATTTTCAGCTACCAATCCAAGAAGTGGTGTAAACACTATGGTTGGTTAACCTGGAGATGACTTAGGAAGGGTCAGGGGAGTGAAGACCAATAAACAGGTGCTCTAGGGAGATGTCTTCAGTATTAAAAAATAACAGAAATAAAAGTTCAGAAGTTTACAAAATAGGAGAGATTGTTCTAATAGACAAAGTTGCCCACACAGGAAAAAAAGAGCTCAAGAGTTAGTAACCAGAGAATCTCACCCTCAGACTTCATCAATTCCCAGGGCTGATGCTGAGGAGGATGCAGGCAACATCCAAGTACATAGCTGAACTGACACTGAGCCTCTAAGCAGGTCCATGGTGTTGGTCTTCCCAACTCTTTGGTGTATCTGTTTCTGATCCCAGGGTGCTCATTTCAGAGCTGAACACAATAGGTGCCCAGTCAGGACTTGGGGACTAATTCAGATTCTTCTCTTCTGCAATCTTGGCAGGACACTTCCTTTCATCTATATTTCTTTGATTTCTGTGACAGATTTCCTGTACCATGTTTCCTAGGTCTTTCCCCAACCTCTAAATTGCCTCACTAATATTTCCATTTGAAAGCTGGCTAGTCTGCTTCTCCCATGTACCAGATGCAAATTTTAAACATTTAATGCTAGCATTACTAGCTTTGTTCATTTTCTCACTGGACCCCAACTAAAATTAGTAGGGTAAAATCTCTTGGCAACTTTCAGACACTGATGTACTTCCCATCTCTCTATCCATTATCAGAGACTCCTTCTGTGGTGGACTCCTTCCTGTGGGGCATGAGTGACTCCGATACAGGGTCTCTCTTTTGCAGAGATGTGGCTTCCCTAACTCTGTTCAATACTGAATTCACTCACTGATCTTCTGATTAGAGTCGTGGAAGATGAAATGACAGAAACACAGCAAACTAAGTAGGAGATAAAATAAGGACTTACTTAATTTCAAGCATTTCTCAACCCTTTTCATATCTAACCTTAGAACATATGTTAATATTCACAACGGGATCTGTAGAAGTGAGAACCTAGTGGAGAAGTCAGAGGGATTAGAAAATAAGCCCCTCACTTTGGGGTGATAAACACTAATTAGACATGCTTGGTCCTGGATTGGAGAAAAAGAAAGTCTAGACTGCTTTTAAATAATAGTACAAGAACAAAATTTCTAAGATAAAAACTCCTCATCTCCTTAGAGAAACATTCCCCTGAGCTTATGACCAATAAACTAGGAATAGCATACTCATCCCACTTGTGGTAACTTTTTGGGAAACAAAAAGTTTAATTTAATTGTATTTAATTTTCTTGTATTTTTGGTCAAATTTGTATCAATGAGTTAGAAAGCTCCATAAAGCTGGGAAGCTTCTTCTACTTCTTTGGACCACATAAAGCCTTTCAATTGTAGTTGCTCGACAAAGAATGGCTGACTCGTAAGCACTAGTGGAACAAGGCAATTCTAGAGTGTGGCTTCATTTTCAAGTCTGACAAAAAAAAAAAAAGCCAATTCCTAGCATAGCCAAACCGTGGTCATCCACAGCCATACTTTCTTGCCATTATCAAGATAAACTATTCTGACCTCTTTTTTTCAGAAATGTATTCCTAGTCCTCCTTAACTCAAAGCATATTTTCATCAACATAATCAAAACCCTGAGATAATGTATGGAAATATCTTGAAAATCCAAGTTGATAATAAGTGTTCATTCCTATCTCCATCATTCTCATTGTTGGGACCCCCCCAGAGTCATACCCAAGGCCCTGCTCATCAAGAGGTTTCAATAAGGTTGACTCAAAATCCCTTTCCAAGGTAAACACTAACCTCTAATGCAGGGGCTTTCTTTGCCGTGTGTGTGAGTGTGTGTGTGTGTGTGTAACACATCTTCCATACAGCCTTGGAGAAAGTAGATAACTCATACAAAAATACAGATGACTGTCTGGAAAGGGTAGGTACTCTTTAGTTCCTCTGAAGAAGTTGCTCCCAACCCCAGAACAAAATAAATGAATTCTTGGAGCCATTTCTCACAATATGGATTTTCAGGAAAAATCAATTTAAATTTACTACTTCTGTTTTTTCTTTTCCTTTTTTACTTTGTCACTCACCTGTATTTTTTTTTTTCGTGAGAGTTTTTGGCGCCACTCAAGATTCACCTTCTTCTTGGGCTTTACAAACCTGAGAGCATCTCTATCCTTTTTTAACCTCCTCTGTTGCTATGTTCTGTGTTGCTGTGACTCTGGTCGCAAAGTGTCCTCCTACGCGTTTGTGTGGTTTAACTTTTAACATACAGGTAGTCTGGGCCTGGCGATACCAGGTAAGGAAATAGAAGACTTGTCTTTTCCTAGTCCTTGTCTACTACTAAATTAGCAAGGTGACTTTCAGCAAATCACTTCATCTCTCAAGCTTTCAGCTTCCTTACACATTTTTATTCAGTGACACGTATACTGAAAGAGTGGGATGCAAAAATTGTCTAGATGAAACATGGCTCGTTAAAAACAATTTCCAAGAGTTTATTTTCTTTTAATTCTTATGTCTACTTTCAGGTAAACAAACTGTCTCCTGGTGACCCCATACACAAAGGATTTAGCAATTAGAGCCATTCATCTTTGTCTCCACTGGCACTTCTTTCATATAACAGATGCTCAATAAATAGTTCTGGGTTGATTGATGAGTAGAATTAATCTATCAAAATTGTCTACTTTTTCCAAAACTGGGGTGATAGCTTTATCTGGCCCTATTTCCAGGCCAAAGAACATAGTTGAGTTGTATGTCCTTGGGGATTTAAACAAAAACAATCTCAGGAAAAATAGCAGCAGTATCTCTACCTCTTGTTATCATGGACTGTGCTAGGATTTCCACAAACATCTATGATTTGCTGGGACCGTAAATAACACACCTTCTCTAATCCACTATCCAAACCTGGGTAGGCCTTGTGGGAAGGGAAGTGATTAATTTGAGGGAGGGAGGTAGTTTATAAAAGTAAAATACTTCATTAGAATTCCATCCACACAGAGGGTTAGCTACTCATTAATTAAATGATTTCAAAGGGGATCTTGGTATATAATTGCTATAATTTAGGTGGAAACAATGCCACACTAAGTGTAATTAGAGAAGCAGGCTCTGTAAGGATGTTTTCCTCTTTACTGGAGAGCAACTCTGGGTCACCTGATTCTCCCCTGCATAGTAACTGGGTGCTTTTTTCAACCTCCAAATGCACCAGCTTTATATACAGTTGTGAAAGCTGAAAGAAATTTCAAGAAGAGACTGGTTGACCACAATTCTTCCAAGAGGAAAATGACAAGAATTCATTATTAGGAAACCACTGGAAATATGTAAACGAAAGAAGAGTTCTTGGGGAGTCAGATTAGCAGGCATGTCACTGCAGACTGACTTTTGAGGAAACACTTGATCGAACTCAACTAAGATGATATTATGCTGTCATCAACCTGCCCCAGGACTCCCTTCCTTTATGTTCCTCAGTGACCCCAGCACTAGCGCCTTGAGTTCTTGGAACCACCAGCTCTCTCATCTCTACCTGCCCCAAGAAAGAGAACAAGGCCAAAACTGACTCTGTCAGTTTCTTCCTAGTTTTCCTCTTTCTGTTAATATTAGGCTAGAAACCTCTCCATTAGCAGAAACTTAGCCCTCAGCCTGTCCTCGCTCTTAAACTCTAGCCTGGCACTCCATCCTTTTCTTAAACTTCTACAAAATCTCTCTTTTGCTGTCTCGCATACAGGGTTATCGTAATTAACCTCCAATTAAAATAAATTTATATGAAAAACATCTCTCACATCCACCAATTTCTGTATTCCACTCCTATGCCTTGATAACCAATAACAGCTACCATTGATGGCTACCACTGATGGCATGCTTATCAGATTCCAGGGACTCTGCTGAATGTTCCTCAGCTATTATCATCCTGAATCCTTCACACAATACCTGAGAATCTTAGGCACAGCCATTTCAGATGAGGAAAACTGTGGCTCTAGGACCATGTTCAAGGTCAAGATTGAGTTGGGAATCAAGTTGACATTCATGTGAAGCCAAAGCTCTTACTGGCTGTGCTTCCTCCTGCTAAGGACTATATTCCAGGCTCTCAGTACCTCCTGCCTCACTATTTTACACCTACATCTTCATGAAAGCTATCCCCCACCTGTTCCCAGACCGTTGTCTTAGAGCATTATTTCAATGACACTACACAGAGTCCCATGGACTGCAAGGAGATCCAACCAGTCCATTCTAAAGAAGATCAGTCCTGGGATTTCTTTGGAAGGAATGATGCTAAAGCTGAAACTCCAGTACTTTGGCCACCTCGTGTGAAGAGTTGACTCATTGGAAAAGACTCTGATGCTGGGAGGGATTGGGGGCAGGAGGAAAAGGGGACAACAGAGGATGAGATGGCTGGATGGCATCACAGACTCGATGGACGTGAGTCTGAGTGAACTCCGGGAGTTGGTGATGACAGGGAGGCCTGGCGTGCTCCAGTTCATGGGATCGCAGAATCAGACATGACTGAACGACTGAACTGAACTGAACTGAACATACCTACTCAGAAATTGCAGGTTATAGAATAGGGACCACATTCCTAGAACTAGAATTTCATCCTATGCCATTCCATCATATTCCTACAGGGAGGCCTGGCGTGCTCCAGTTCATGGGATCGCAGAATCAGACATGACTGAACGACTGAACTGAACTGAACTGAACATACCTACTCAGAAATTGCAGGTTATAGAATAGGGACCACATTCCTAGAACTAGAATTTCATCCTATGCCATTCCATCATATTCCTTTCCAAATTTTCTTCCTTCTCCCCTCTCTGTCCTAGCCAAACTGGTCTCTTTCCCTTTCTACAGGTGCCTGCTCTACATAGGTGCTTGTGTTTGTGTGTATACACACGTGCTGATAATAATAGCTGTGGAATGCTTATCAGAGTCTCTAGCAAACACATATACATACATACATACACACATACACACACCCACATATACTCCTGATTACACATCTTGTTTTTTTCCATGTTTTTCATTAGAAATATGCTCCTATGGCNGACTGAACTGAACTGAACTGAATGTCATTAGAAGTGAAGGACTGATGTTATCATCATTCAACCACCCAGAAAATGTGACACACTCAGCACTGTTCTAGCCTGTTGTTCAGATGGAACATAAAGAAATATGCTGCTTCTGCAAACAGAGCTAACCCTAGGATGCAAAAAATTAGGACCCGTGATTTTACTAGAGTATGCTTCCAAGTCTTTATTTGAACTTTTCTATTATTTCCTTTGAAGATAGCTAAATCTCCCTTAGTATACACTTTTCAAAAGTGTATATAAGAGAAAGGCATTAGGAAACTTTAAACTTAATTGTTGCTTATTGAGGGTCAATCATAGATAGTGATTAAAAAAGAATATAATCTGTTCAAGCTGTGGAAAATAGCACTTGATTTGTCAACATTAATTACATTTTTAAATCTTAGGGGTATTGAATGAAGGCTGTGTTTAGAGTGGTTAGGTGTTGAGTGATTAAGAACACAGAGTTTGGTTTCAGACCAGGGCATAGTTTGCAAGCTGACCATTGTATGCTGCAAAAGGGAGACCCAGGTTCAGTCCCTGGGTTGGGAAGATCGCCTGGAGAAGGAAATGGCAGTCCACTCCAGTACTATTGCCTGAAAAATCCCATGGACAGAGGAGCCTGGTAGGCTACAATCTAGGGGTTCACAAAGAGTTGGACACGACTGAGCGACTTCACTTCACTTTCACTTTCACGTGACTTTTAGCCTTCGTTTCCTCATTAGGAAAATCTTGAATATCGATTCATGTGGGCTGTAAAGAAAACTGAATGAGGTAACACATCTATAGGTAATCCCAAGGACTTATTAAATATCTCATCTACTTTAGTGATTCCTTTTTCTTACTGTTGAACCTAGGGTACTGTTGTACCATACTGAGAGGTGGATTGTATAGAATCCTTTCTGTATCCATTACAAACTGCTTGAGCTATAGAAGTATACAGGATGTACAAGCTAGTCAGGACATTCGGTTCGGTTCAGTTCAGTTGCTCAGTCGTGTCCGACTCTTTGCGACCCCATGAATTGCAGCACGCCAGGCCTTCCTGTCCATCACCAACTCCCGGAGTTCACTCAGACTCATGTCGATCGAGTCCATGATGCCATCCAGCCATCTCATCTTCTGTCATCCCCTTCTCCTCCTGCCCTCAATCCCTCCTAGCATCAGAGTATTTTCCAATGAGTCAACCCTTCTCATGAGGTGGCCAAAGTACTGGAGTTTCAGCTTCAGCATCATTCCCTCCAAAGAAATCCCAGGCTGATCTCCTTCAGAATGGACTAGCTAGAGATCATCTGATTTCAAGCCATCATTTCCCAAAATGTTCCTGATGCTCAATCTTTTGTACTGTTTAGAACCCAGATCACTATACCTTCTTCTGCAAAGTTCATCCTCTTCATTCCAAAGGGACATTCGACAGTGCAGTGGGGGCATAGGTTGGGAAAGGGGCCTGGAGACATGAAGAGCTTAAAGGGAGATGAGAGGAAATTTAACCTGTTGGAAAGGAAACCTGGAATAAGTTTAGACTTGCATCAGAGGAGAAATATGCCCCTAAGCCCTTTTCACAAAAGCCCATAGCCAAAGGCACTCACTTGGAGCAAAAGAAAAAGTTGAGTGAAATGAATTAAAAGTTGTGTGTGCCAAGGCGGAACAGACTTGCTAACAGTGAGAGACTCATTTAATGAATATCAGCCAAGGTATAGATTTATGCACAATAAAATTCCGCATTTGACAGATTTTTACTATTCTACATTTCAAGCTTTTACAAAGAGCTAACAATTTTTCTCAATAGGGTCATTCTTCCCAAATGCATTTAATCAGTGATAAGAACAACAAAAAGGCCTCATTCTGTGCCTCAGCCTTTATAGTTCTCTGTATGCTTTTTCTGTTTTTAAAATAAAATTACTCTTTGGGGGGAAAAAAACTGACAGACCTAGGCAGTGCTCAAAGCATTCAAAATGTGGCTGAGTTTTCAAGAATATCAAAGCTAGAAGTGTCCTTAGGGGTCATATTAGAAGTCATTTTCAGTACAGGAAACTAAGACACCAACGTGATTTAGAGCAGAAAACAAGTTCTTCTGTAGAAATGCTTTATAAATTTCCAGGTTCTGAAGTCTTACGTTTGGGGAAAGTAAAGTAGGTGTTCATTTACTTGTTATGATTGAGATGTTTCATCTCTACTAACCCTATAAGGTGTTGATGCTTGAAAAGCCAGCGCTGTTTGTGTCAGGCTTTACTTTTGTCATCCAAGGAGTATAATGGTCATATGCTACTTGGACCCAGCAGGGCAAATATAACATGGGGTTTGTCAAGAAAAACATTAGAAGTGGTAGACTGCATAGGCCAGGCTTAACTGCTCTGCAGGCATTATAGCCAACCATTTGGAAGAGAGGCCCTGGTGAATGCTCTACATACTTACAGGGTCAGAGGGAAAAGGAACATCCATTGACTATTTCAGTAGTGCAATGGGGCAGGCTTCCACTGCATTGTAAAGGTGGTTGTGCTCACCTTTCTCAGCTGTGCCTTTGTGACTTCACACCACTAGCTTGATGTTGGCCATGGTGAGAGCACTTGCATGTAAGATATTGATGACCTTTGCAAAGTGGGAATTTTTTTTTATTTTTTGAAGGTGGTGAGGAGCTACTTTAGTAATGTACAGCTGCAACTATGTGATAATGGAAGCACTCTGGTTAGAGATGTACCCTTGTTAGATAGATGAAGACTTGAGTACTCAGACCTCCTGAGCTCACTTTTGTAAAGCTACTCAGAAGATGTGTGTGCGTGTGTGTGTATGTGAGCTGGGGGAGGGGAGGTGGGGATGAACATTATAGGGCCATCCAGGTCTGTCCCTCAACAGCTCTCTTGTAAAAGCTCCAAAGAGTGAAGATAATTCTAATAACACTGTGGGGTGGGAGGTGGGAGGGAGGTTCATGTTTGGGAGTTCATGTACACCTGTGGCAGATTGATGTCAATATATGCCAAATCCAA
>SJYX01020080.1:237126-284324 GCA_006410675.1 Oreotragus oreotragus
CTCCATGCACTGTCCTGCTTTTCTTCCTAATGCTTGCTGCTACTGCTAAGTCACTTCAGTCGTGTCCAACTCTTTGTGACCCCATAGACGGCAGCCCACCAGGCTCCTCCGTCCCTGGGATTCTCCAGGCAAGAATACTGGAGTGGGTTGCCATTTCCTTCTCCAATGCATGAAAGAGAAAAGTGAAAGTGAAGTCGCTCAGTCTGTCCTACTGTTAGCGACCCCATGGACTGCAGCCCACCAGGCTACTCTGGATATGATAAAATCATTTTTTAAAAACTGGATGATAGTCAAGTCTGACCAACAGAATATGGATCTGAGAATCAATGTATTTTTCTCCAGATTTGGTGTAAGTCCCAAGTGGCTCAGTGGTAAAGAATCTGCCTGCAAATGCAGGAGATGCAGGAGAGATGAGTTCGATCCCTGGGGCAGGAAGGTCCTTTGGAGCAGAAAATGACAACCCACTCCAGTATTTTTGCCTGGGATATCCCATGGACAGAGGAGCCTGGTGGGCTACAGTCCAAAGGGTCGCAAAGAGTCAGATATGACTGAGCATACACACATAAGTGTGCCGTATAAGTGAACGATACTCATGTCAAACTCAGCATTCAGAAAACTAAGATCATGGCATCTGGTCCCATCATTTCATGGCAAATAGATGGGGAAACAATGGAAACAGTGAGAGACTTTGCTTTTTTGGGCTCCAAAATCACTGCAGATGGTGACTGCAGCCATGAAATTAAAAGACGCTTGCTCTTTGGAAGAAAAGCTATGATCAACCTGGACAGCATATTAAAAAGCAGAGACATTACTTTATTGACAAAGTCTTTCTAGTCAAACTATGGTTTTCCAAGTAGTCATGTAAAGATATGAAAGTTGGACTATGAAGAATGCTGAGCGCTGAAGAATCAATGCTTTTGAACTGTGGTGCTGGAGAAGACTCTTGAGAGTCCCTTGGACTGCAAGGTGATACAACCAGTCCCATCTTGAAGGAAATCAGTCCTGAATATTCATCAGAAGGACTGATGCTGAAGCTGAAACTCCAATTCTGATGCAAAGAACTGACTCAGTGGAAAAGACCCTGAAGCTGGGAAGGATTGAAGACAGGAGGAGAAGGGGATGACAAAGTATGATATGGTTGGATGGCATCACCAACTTCATGGACATGATTTTGAGTAAACTCCGGGAGTTGGTAATGGACAGGGAAGCCTGGTGTGCTGCACTCCATGGCCACGACTGAGCAACTGAACTGAATTGACTGACTTATGTCATTTTAATGTTTAGTATTTAGTTATTGTGCTTCCTTCATCCTTCTCAAGATCTCTCTTTTCTATTCTCTCTCCTGTCTCCTCTCTCTCTTGCCTCTTCTTTTATGCTCTCTCTCTACCTCTCTCACCTATGTGCGTACACCAAAAGAAAAAGCAAAAGAAGATAAAACAGCCCCCAAATAACAAACAACATTTTAAAAACATTTAAAAGGCTTTACTGAAGCAAAGACCACACCTGACTACAAGTTTACGTACTTATAACCTTTGCAAATATTCTCCCAGCAAGTCGTAAGACTTTCCTCTGTCAAACCTAAAATCTGTATCTTTTTCTAATCCACCTGCACTTGTCTTTTCACTTAGGTTATTTTCAAACATAATTGATGACTGAAAAATACTGTATATTAAGCATCAGATAACAGGACATCCTGGAATGTGAAGTCAAGTGGGCCTTAGGAAGCATCACTATGAACAAAGCTAGTGGAGGTGATGGAATTCCAGTTGAGCTGTTTCAAATCCTGAAAGATGATGCTGTGAAAGTACTGCACTCAATATGCCAGCAAATTTGGAAAACTCAGCAGTGGCCACAGGACTGGAAAAGGTCAGTTCTCGTTCCAATCCCAAAGAAAGGCAATGCCAAAGAATGCTCAAACTACTGCACGATTGCACTCATGTCACATGCTAGTAAAGTCATGCTCAAGTTTCTCCAAGCCAGGGTTCAGCAATACGTGAACTGTGAACTTCTAGATGTTCAAGCTGGTTTTAGAACAGGCAGAGGAACCAAAGATCAAATTGCCAACATCTGCTGGATCATGGAAAAAGCAAGAGAGTTCCAGAAAAACATCTATTTCTGCTTTATTGACTATGCCAAAGCCTTTGACTGTGTGGATCACAATAAACTGTGGACAAATCTGAAAGAGATGGGAATACCAGACCACCTGACCTGCCTCTTGAGAAATCTGTATGCAGGTCAGAAAGCAACAGTTAGAACTGGACATGGAACAACAGACTGGTCTTGATGAAAGTGAAAGAGGAGAGTGTAAAAGTTGGCTTAAAGCTCAACATTCAGAAAACGATCATGGCATCTGGTCCCATC
This sequence comes from Oreotragus oreotragus, assembly GCA_006410675.1. NCBI lineage: Eukaryota > Metazoa > Chordata > Mammalia > Artiodactyla > Bovidae > Oreotragus > Oreotragus oreotragus. The sequence goes on from SJYX01020080.1 coordinate 239,488, forward strand.
ACTTCATGGAGAATAGTTGAGGAAGCAGTGGAAACAGTGTCAGACTTTATTTTGGGGGGCTCCAAAGTCACTGCAGGTGGTGACTGCAGCCATGAAATTAAAAGACACTTACTCCTTGAAAGGAAAGTTATGACCAACCTAGACAGCACATTAAAAAGCAGAGACATTACTTTGCCGACTAAGGTCTGTCTAGTCAAGGCTATGGTTTTTCCAGTGGTCATGTGTGGATGTGAGAGTTGGACTGTGAAGAAAGCTAAGCACCGAAGAATTGATGCTTTTGAACCATGATATTAGAGAAGACTCTTGAGAGTCCCTTGGACTGCAAGGAGATCCAACCAGTCCATTCTAAAGGAGATCAGCCCTGGGATTTCTTTGGAAGGAATGATGCTAAAGCTGAAACTCCAGTACTTTGGCCAACTGATGCAAAGAATTGACTCACTGGAAAAGACTCTGATGCTGGGAGGGATTGTGGGCAGGAGGAGGAGGGGATGATAGAGGATGAGATGGCTGGGTGGCATCACTGACTCGATGGACATGAGTCTGAGTGAACTCCGGGAGATGGTGATAGANACCCTATGGACCATAGCCCACCATAGTCCTCTGTCCGTGGGATTCTCTAGGCAAGAATACTGGAGTGGATTGTGATGCCCTCCTGCAGGGGACCTTCCCGACCTAGGGACCAAACTTGCATCTCTTACATCTCCTGCATTGATAGGTGGGTTCTTTACCATTAGTGCCACCTGGCAAGCCCAATGCAACCCTTGAGTAAGCACAAAATATACAGATACATTTGATTAGAACCAGAGGATCATTTAGGGGCTTCCCTAGTAGCTCAGCTGGTAAAGAATCTGCCTGCAATGTGGGAGACTCTGGTTTGATTCCTGGATTGGGAAGATCTGCTGGAGAAAGGATAGGCTTTCCTTTTTTTTCACTCCAGTATTCTTGGGTTTCCCTTGTGGCTCAGCTGGTAAAGAATCTGCCTGCCTTGCGGGAGACCTGGGTTGGATCCCAATATTGGGACGATCCCTTGAAGGGAAAGGCTACCCATTCCAGAATTCTGGCCTGGAGAATTCTGGGTCACAAAGAATTGGAGTGATTTTCACTTTCACTTTCAGAGGATCATTTGGGTTTCCGTGGTGGCTCAGATGATAAAGAATCTGCCTGCAATGTAGGAGACCCATGTTCAGTCCCTGGTTCAGGAAGATCCCCTGGAGAAGTGAAAGGCTACCACTCCAGTATTCTTGCCTGAAGAATTCCACGGACAGAGGAGCCTGGCAGGCTACAGTCCATGGGGTCATGTGACTGAGCAACTAAGCACAGAGGATTACTTGGATGCATTTCTAAGGGTGGTGATGGAAAAATGTCACTGAACTACTCTACTCTATCTAGAATATCTGCCTGGTGACTTTGCAGTGTGGGTATCTTATCTTTTAGAAGAAAACATTCTTTTTAATGCATTTGTTCAGTCGCTAAGTCGTGTCCAACTCTGCGACCCCATGGGCTGCAGCATTCCAGGCTTCCCTGCCCTTCACTATCTCCTGGAGTTTGTTCTAACTCATGTCCATTGACATCCAACCTTCTCATCCTCTGTTGCCCTTCTCCTCTTGTTGACCCTGAAACCTGTCTTTCAATAGAAAAACCGTAACCTTTCTGCTGTTATGAGACGGTCCTCTAGGTGGCGCTATTTATAGCTCTCTGAGTCTCCCAGGGCCTGCTTGCCTGCCTTCCCCCAAAGCAAGGCCACTTTTATTCCTTGGTCAGCCAGCTTTGCCAGCAAGCACAGAACAGAGGAGCTCTTTCCCAGCTCTTGTAGGAGCTGCAGTGCTTTAGGAGGGCTACTGATTGGTCCTTCAGGTAGCCATCGTGTGCCTACCCAAATTTCTTCAGGTTGCTTTGCAAGGTGTCTTGGATAACTGCTCCTTCTTCCCAATTCCCTCTAGCAAATCATTCTCATTAGGAGCCAGGGTTTCTCACTTCACGTTGGTGTTTTATGCATGCAGACTGCCTGCCCAAATAGATTATGAAGACTTTAAGGGCTTTGTATGCCTCAGGCATCTGGCATAGGGCACTGCTTGTGACAGGCACAGTCTGTGAGTTGTTGATGTAGATTCTAGTATTGTGTTTATTCACCTCTTACTGAGTATCCATTGCAGGCTAGGCACTCTTTTGGACGCACTGAAAACAGTTAAGAAAGATAAGATCTCTACTTTCAAGCAGCTTTCAATCTTGTGAAAGAGACTGAGAAAGAGAAATAGACAGACAGTGGTATTACAGTGGTGCAGTGCGTGGTGTGAAGCAGCCATGCTAGATGATTCTGGAAACTGGAGAAGTGCTTTTCCTTCCCTGGGAGCATCTTTTGTGAGTGTGGTTGTGGCTTTTTCATTCTTTGACCCTAGCATCACTCCTGGAGACTGCATTGTGCCTTTGACTGTTTTTCTTTGCCAGTGCTCAAAGAACAGGGTTACATGATGGTGGAGGTAGAATGCCATAGAGGAGATGAGTTTTCCATTTTCCCCTGGTGTTCACTGCTTCTAGGGTTTTGTGGTTTGCTTTTCAGCCATCAGTAATTGCCTTTGAATTCTCCAAATGGTTTATCTTCTCACTGTCTATCTGGGGGTGATTTGAAATAGCAGATTTAATTTTAAGTGGTGTAGAAACGTATTTATTGAAAACCTATTCATTTTAAATGTCCCCTTTCCTGTGAAGTCTTCTTCAGTTCTCCTGAACAGAAGGATCCCTTCCTTTTTATACCTTTATAGTGTTACCTGTATCCCAACTTTAATACAAATTGATTTCTTTTTCTTTTATTGTAAGTGTTCAGAGCTACGTAATGCCCTGAGACTTCAAGCCTGTTGAAGACAAGGACTATATTTTATTTATCCTAGTATCTGTCTTCTTGCACTTTCATCTTTGTTATTTACATATGGTAAGCAATGAATAAATTTGTTGATTTAATGAACTATGACTTTGTAACATGATTCACATTTAGTTGACTATTTTAGCATATTTGCTTGTAACATATGGTCACAACTTCAGTAGTTTCTATATGGATTTTGTTTGCGTGATTTAGGTTATGTGACTATTTGCTTGGCAAATGCTTTCCAGATACACATGCAAAGGTTTCTGAATAGATCTGCGCTCAGACTTGAAAATTTCCTGTTTCCTTATTGACACTCATATATGACTTTATCATTATAGAGTGTTGGTTTTCCTTACTTCCCAATTTATTCCCAGTGCTTGAAGGAACATCCTCCTCTTTATTTGTCTAATCCATTCAAATATCTACTAAATGCCAAGGACTGTCCCTGATGCTAGGCATACAGGGGTGATAAAATAGACTTATTGTTCCACAATGTGTTGAAATAATTTAATTCTGTTAATCAAAAAATAGGTAAATTCAGTCAAAATGGAGTACCTGATAGTGTTTAAGAGCCCAGGCTGGGAGACATTTTCAAAAATCTTAGATCTTTGGCTAGGAAATCGGACACTTACTTGAAGATTCCTGACTTTTACTTGATTTTCTAATGTTTTCTATCTCTCTGCAACTCATTTATAGACATATTTAGAGGATGCAAACTTATAATTTTTTTCCCTTGATGCCATTTAAGATTTTGGCATGTTGAATTTCAATGTTTAATTAGTCAGTTCATTTTAAATTTTAATTTCACAGCATTCACATAAGGGGGTGAAGCTGGTGAAGTCTGCCCTTTCTGCTTTCCTAGCCAAGGTGAAATTTAATTATAGTCGACTCTTCTCCAGGTTCTGCATCCTTGAATTCAACTAAGGGCAACTGCATTTTCTAGGCCAAATATCCTTTAAATGGGAAGTCTAAAATATAGATCTTATGTCTAGAGGACTTGTTTGATCTAAGTCATGGTATGTATGTGTCTAGGGGTGGAGGTAATGGCAAATGAAAGAAGGCAGTCACACACCTGTCATCTGACAATCCTATATGCACTCTTGACCTGCAGTTAATAGTAGAATCATGCCCTCATTTTACATTCTGGATCAACAGGTTCAGAGACTTCTCAAAACAACATAAAATGGGAAAAACGGATTCCTTTCTTAAGATACAATTTCCTCTGAGAGGCAGAAAGCACTATGAGTTACACCTCTTGTAGCCATTAGATCAAATAAAATTTGAACGAGCAAGGATTTTTTTTGGCTGTCACATGTTACAACAAAATATAAGCAAACCACATTTTAAAGTAAACTACCTCAATCGAAAGTGGAAAAACAAAATACCAGAATGGAATTTTGCTGTGGCGATCCTGGTTTTCCCATTTTTCTTTCATTCTTTCCTTTATCTTTATTTCACATTATTTTTCATTTTCTCATAAATCATAATTTCATCTCTGTCTAGAATGGTGAAGTCGATTTACTTGGCTGTTAAATATCGTGTGCCTTTTTCAAAAACGAGAGGAGAGCTTGTAAGAAGAAAACAAAAACAACTCCAATGGCATGAAAAGTTGGAAGCCAGCAGGAGGTTCTTGGAAGCTGGGCCGCTTTATTTTTCTGCTCAGGATTTAGATTTCTTTTCTTTTTTCTTTTTGGGATTTAGATTTCTGTCCCCAGGAACTTTGCTGATAGTTTCACCTATTAAGCCTCCCTTGCGCCTCTGCGAGACAGTGACAATCCCGTGTCCTCCCCAGTCGCACTGCACGGTTGAGTGTATATTATTTTCTACGACTCAACTTGGATCAGAGGTGACGGGACACACTTTCTAACCGAATGGCGTTTTAGAAATAGGAACGGGAAAGAACACTGAACTAGGTGAAGAGCCGCCCCACGGATCTGCTCCGTGCTGCAGAGCGGCAGGCGGGAGGCGCCAGCGCCGAGGCTGCCTTCAAGGGAACCGGGCGGGTGTTCGCGGGGCGGCGGGTGCTGGGGGCTTACGGGGCCGAGATCCCCGCCTTGCCGGAGAAGCCGCGGCTGCGTTCCGGAGGCAGTGGGCAGCCGGCTGGCGGAGGCCGCCATATTCCCGGTTTACCACGCCCGGGCGGCGGGCCGGCAGCGGCAGGTTGGCGGCAGCCCCGGCTGCGCCTCGGCGACCCGGCCCCGCCTCCCGCCGGGGGCGGCCGTGACCGCTGAGCCCGCGGGCCCGACCGAGGGCGCGGGAGCGGGAGGTGCCCGCAGAGCACGAGGGGGCCGGCTCAGCGAGGGAGCAGCGCGAGCGAAGCGAAAGCCGCACTGGGAGGCGCGCCGCGGCGGCTGCGAGCCCAGGAAAGCCTTCCAGGAGGGCCGGGCGGCACCGCCTCCCTCTCCCCTCCTCCCGCGCCCGTCCCCTCCCTCCACCTCCTCCCTCTGCCGCCGCCGCCTCCCTCCCGGATCTGTGCTCCAGTTCAGAGAAAGAAGAAAATGTGTGTGTGTGGCGAGGGGGAGGGAGAGCACTGAGCAGCCGCTCTGCGCCTGGCAATCGGGGCCGGGGGTGGGCGTCTGGCGGAGGCGAAGGAGCGCGCGGCGGCCGGGCGGGCGGGCCGGCGAGCCGGGTTTGCGCGCGAGCCGGGCGGTGGGCGCGGGCAGGGCCGAGGGCACCCGGGAGCCGTGGCAGACGGCAGCTAGGAGCCGGCGCGCCAGGCGCGGGGAGCCGTCGGCGACCGCTCGCTGCGGGGACGCCCCGGTGGATGTGCTCTCGCCGCCGGGCGCACGGCTTAGGGGAGCCTCGGCGGCGGCGGCGGCGGCGGCGGCGCGGGGGGCCAGGCGGGCCGCCTGTTCCCGGGGAAGGAGGCGCGGGCGTCTGAGCGAGGCCGGGCGCGGCGGCCTTCCCTAGCGCGCCCCCCGAGCCAGCGCCCGCGGCCGCCTCCCGCGCCGGCCTCGCTCCTCCCGGCAGCCCGAGCCGCCAGCAGCCGCCGCACCCCCGGCCCACCTGGTGGCCCCGGCCCTGGCCGCGGCCCCCGCGGCCGTTCCCCGAGCTCGTCCCGGACGCGCGCCCGGGCGGCGGGGGCTCGGCGGCCACCGCTGCCTCGGGGGAGCGAGGGCGGGAGGGTGTGTGTGCGCGCGTGTGAGCAGGGGGTGCCGGCGGGGCTGCAGCGGAGGCACTTTGAAAGAATGACTCTGGAGTCCATCATGGCGTGCTGCCTGAGCGAGGAGGCCAAGGAAGCCCGGCGGATCAACGACGAGATTGAGCGGCAGCTCCGCAGGGACAAGAGGGACGCCCGCCGGGAGCTCAAGCTGCTGCTGCTCGGTGAGTACCGCCGCGGCCGTACGCAGCGGGCCCTCCCGCCGGACCTCTGCGCCCCCTGCCCACCACCCCCAGTGCCCGTTCTGCGGCCCCGGCCCCAGGGCGCGGGCAGCTTGCCCCTGCCCTCCCCGGGCGCGGCCCCGGCCACTACCCGCACCCTGAAAGGCGCGCGCGCGCGTGCAGACACAGGCACGCGCAGGGGGGTCGCGGCTGCTCTGCCCAGGGCCTCGGCTTGTCCCTTTCGGTAGCCTTGAGGGTTGTGCACTTAGGGTGCGCGTTTGTCTGCTGTGCATCTGCTGAATGGCGAATCGCTTCGGGGAGAAGCGCGGGGGGGAAGGTGGGCAGGAGGGTTGAACTTCCAGTGTCGTGGCCGCGGCGCCCGGTGGGGTGGTGGAGCGGAGAACTGTGTGTGCATGTGGCCTTAGGTGTCAAGCGGAGCCAGGGCGTGCGGTTGGGGTGGCCTGTGTGCATCTTTTATCAGTGCTTTTAGGGGTCGGGAGTGGGCAGACTCGCGACTGGATTCTCCAAGGAGTGATGATGAGGGAGCCGAGTGGTTGGCTCTCTGAAGAAAGGGGGGTAACATCTTCCGGGAGCGGGGAGGTGAGCATATGTATGTGTCACACGCGTGCTGTTCTCTAGCCACCAGACCACAGAAAGGAGGGACCCAGAAGAGTTTCCTAATGGTGACAGGCGTGTTTCTTGTCTCCACCATCCCTTCCAGATAAAGATGAGGGATACGGGAGGGTTGTGCTGTGTGGTTGTTGACAGCGATGGGAATCTTTTGTTTAATGTGTCAACCCAGATGTAGGCCTGAATTCACAATAATTGCCAGTACACCCTCTCAGTTACTCTCATGGAATCAAATAGGAACCTTTTGTTTAAAACGGACAGCATTTTAATATCTTTGGAATCTGGGCTAGAAGGAAAACGGGAAGTGAACAGCAAAAAATGTCCCTTTAATCTCTAAAAAATAACCCACTATTCTGCCTTCACATTAAGTTAGCAAGAAAATGCCATTTCTCCACTAGGAATTTTATTGATTATTATCTCTGGGAGAATGTTCAGAATCAACGTTCAGGCCAGCCCGACGTAACTCTGAGCTATTGTGTTAGGAAGAACAGCTTTGCAGTAACAGGCCTGAAAAATGTCTGCACTAGTGTTCCGGATATTTGCGTGTATAATAAATAGGTTTCTCAGACATTTCTGGAGGAGAATATTGTCAATTCTGATTTGAGAAGCATGCATTTTCCTTCTAATCTTGAGCAGTCTCTCTCCTGGTTCAAGGAACCAATTGTCTTTGGGAGGGAACTGCTTATGTACTGGATCGTTTACAAGAAGGAACAAAACATAATGATCACGAATAGTTACAAATGGTTAATTCACATGCCATGCTTAATGTCTTCATTTTGAAACCAGATTAGATAAATGTGCACATTTATAAAGAACAGAAGGCAAACCTTGGACAAAAGGGGCGGGCTTTAGGGAATGAAGCCAGGGAAGGGGAAAACTGCAATTGCAAAAGGAAGATCTTTTTATTTTTTATGTTTATTCTCATTTTGAGCTACTTCTCATGGCTGAAAAGGTGTAGTTGAATGTTTTCTGAATTCTCAAGATTGAGAAGAAACTAGAGTGGGTAGGAGACACGAATGGAGTTTAAGTGCATGATTAAGGGGAAAAGCATGTGTTTTAGAAAGACTTGAGGATGGTTTTTCTTTTTCTTTTGCCTTGTGTAGAGTTTGTTTGTTTGGCTGTGAATAGGGCGTTTGAGGTCTCTCAGGCCAACCCCATTGCCTGAAATGTGGCAACCCTGGGTTCCTAGCAGCTGAGTTAGAGCTCAGGGAATTTGTCTGTCTGAGGGCCTAGGTTTGAATGTCTAGAAGGAGGACTTTGGGGGAAATACCCATAGATGGATGCTTAGTCACATACCGTGGACTTAAGTCACATATTATGCTTTAAAAAATGAACTTGGAGATAATTTTATGAGGACAAAAACTAAAGTAAAACAATTTTACCACTGAAGTGGTAGTGTGGAGAACTTTTTTTCTCCCCTTCTTATTAGATTTTTGACTAAGGTTTAATACAGCCTCACCCCAGCCCCCTAATATAGCCTATTAGAGGTGGTAGAAAAATAGGACATCAGTTTCGTACCTACGTTTATTAGCACTTTAAAACTGTACAGCTTTTTGTTAGAAACCCAATCCCTAGACACCCTGTAAGGTTTACTACAGCTTCATGTTCTGGGTATGTTGCTTTTGTAACATAACTACTGCAGTACCTATACTATGTAGTCAGTGCTGTATACTCACTGTAGATTTGTGTGTGTGCTCTTGATTTTTGAATCCAGGAGAGGAGTGATGGTTGATTTGAATCAAGGAAGGTATCAGAAGGAGTTCCTCTTGAGGAATGCCTGATGTGCTGCTTTGATGAGTGCACTGAATCTTCATTCGTGAGGCCCTTCAAAAGATTCACCAATTTTTTTAACTACTTTATTTAAGTTAAGGGATCACCATTGTATTTAATTGAAATTCAATGTAAAATTATTTTCAAAGTAAATGTTAGTTCAAAGCATGACGCCATTTTAAGGAAAATGGGTGTATTTGGCAGGAGCCCCTTGTTAGTTCACATAATTAGCTAATTTTATATTGTGAAGAAATTAACAAGAGAAAATAGTGGTTATCTGCCTAGATGAAAGCATGGCAGTGAAATTTGGGCTGCCTTGATACATATCCAGCAATTATGCCAATATGTTTCAAATTCTATGATACTTATTTTGATGTTTATTTTTTAAAACGTGAACTCAGAAACCTACTGTCATATAAAATATATTAAATTTTGAATTGTTTTCTTTATTCATTTTCTGAATTCATTTATGTATTTATTTTCTTAGACAACTCAGAAAACTGTCTGTAGTCTACATAGATATACAAGAGAATATTTTAATCTGAAGTTTTTATATACTTCTTAGATGTAATATACATTACTTACTTTAATTTTTATAAATATTAACTAAATATTTCTATTGGTGGTACATAGGTCACTATTTAATATAATCTGTCTTCAAGTCTTTATAAAACAAGTGCCATTGAATACCTCTTCCAGTCAATGATATTCTTCTGAAAATTTTGGCTTCTTAAAGATACATTTTTTTCTCCCTTTTAACATGGTCTTCTTTTACATCTTTTAAACTCTTGACTCTTCAGATCTTAATCATCGAATAGAAAGATTTAGTAAAAAAGATTTTGCTGTTTTTTTTATTGATTGGATTCCACTTACTGAAGAGGCAAAGTTTAGGCCAGTTTTAGATGAAAGAATATATGTTCTTGCTCTTCTAACTGAATTACAAATGTGGTTGGAAATTTTTTTCCTATTCTTGATTGGAAGCTTAGGAGGGTAGGAACAGATTCCCTGTTGCACACTATAAAATCCCAGCTTCTAGCACAATCTCTAACTCATAGAGTGCTCTCAGTAAGTATTTATTAAGTGTCTTTATAACCTAATAGAAATTGGAACCATAAAACAATGAAGACATTATAGAGACATGGAGAAATGTAGAGTTTTTATTCTGTGGCAGAGGAAATCATGACCCTTGAAAATAACTATGTGTAACAACTGTTTGAGCCAATTGATTACAAATTAGTTTCAGGATTGGAAGTGTTAATGTAAGATGTTATATCGCATAGTGAACCAGTGTATTACAGTTCTGTGCTGGTTGCATTTGGGAATGATAACACTCATGTTTAAAATATGAAAGTTTAAAGGAAAAAAAAAAGAAATCATACCATGTCTTGATTACTCTTTTTTGTATAGAAGCCAGCTTAACCCTCTCATCTTTTTGCCATCTACTTTTCTCCACGACACACTCAGCAGAGTGAATTTTTAAATTCTCTAGAGCACATGTGGTGACTGAAGAGATTTTTACAATTTACCTATATATAATTACATGAGAAGAACCACAGTGGTTAACTTTTAGGAATTGTAGAAAGAAGGATTTTAATTTGAGCAATATACATTTGTACTGAAAACCAAACAGTTACAGAGCAGGAAGGTACCTGGAAGGTTGGGAGTGTTCTGACAAATTTAGCATGTGTGGAGAGTTCATTCATACAGGTCTGGGTAAAAACACCCACCCCACCACCCCTCTGTAGAGTTCACTGGCGCAAGGATGGGGGTGTTGATTGCCCAAGTTAACCTAGAGGTTAGTCGCTGTCTACGATGGCTACTCAGAACTGCAGAATGAAAGCTTCCTTCTAAGCAGCCCTAATAACAGAATCTCCCTGGAAATACCATAATATGGTGATTATGAGGCTGCTTTAAGATCAACCAATTTTATTTTTGCTATTCTTAGTTTCCAAGTGTTGAATATGTTTCTAAACGTCAGAATTTGTTTGAATGTATTTCCTCTTTTTTTTTTTTTCTTTCCTTATTTTTTTTTTGGAAACCAAGTATTGATAGTTTGTATCCGAAGAGTGAAGTGGCAGCGTCCCTCATAAAAATCAAAACTGGAGCTCTGACCAAATAACAAAGCCTTCAGAGTCAGATTTTTGCTTTGAACCATGTAGATTCATTGTCTGGATCTGCCATATAACTGTGCCAATCTCGTACTTATGTATTAATGTATTGTTTCTTCATATGGGAATTTGGGGGGCAAATTACGACCCTACTGAACAATGAAGCTATCTAGTATATATCTATTCAAATATTTTTAGGTAACTTTAGGAAGGAGAATCAAGAATAATTTAGTAGCCATTTTGTTGCAAATAAATTTTATAGCCTCTTTTTCATTAAAAAAAAAATCAAACAACCCAGCTGCACTTTATACGAGATGGCTTATGTTCAATTTTCAGAGATGCCTATTAAATATAGTTATGATTTTTATTACAGATGAATTTTTAAGGACCTTAAACAGCTTTTGCAGTTGTGAGGCTGCGTGCTATGCTAAACTTAGCAGTAAAAAGGAACACATTTTTCTTCATGCTCCAGGCAAACTTATACTTGAAAAGAAATGAACAAGATTTGCCAAGGATGATTTTGATTCCAGCATTCATATTAGTTTTTCTTTAAGGGGCGGTTATTAGTTATTTTGGTATTAATGGAAGTGTGGATTGAGGGTTATAGAGGAAAAATAAGAGAGCTCAAAGGGTACATCTTGAAAGAGAGAGAAGCCATTTTAAGAAGGTTAGGATTGCTTTCTCCCTGAGAAGGTGGAGAGAATCTCTTTTCTCCAGACTCTCTGTTTTGGGTTGAGGGAAATGCAAGTATTTGTAACAACAAATTTTAAGTCTAATTTTCTGGTTGAAGGGGGAGGGCAGTGACTTTTCAAAGGGAAACTTTTATAATGGCTTTAAAGCAATGTTATGATCTCTGCAGAATTAATCCTAGGGAAGTGTGAAATACTAATAGAAGGAAAAATGTGTGATTGTTGGTAATTAAATCTGTGGCACTGACTACAGTAAACAGTGAGTGAGTTCTCTTTCTGCCGGATGGAGGACCATTAAAGAAAGAGCTATTCTCAGACCCAAACACTATTTTGTGTGAACAGCTGTTACTAATAAAATTATAGGCAGTTGTTTGACAATCACCTATGATTTGTTACCTTACCGATACGTAAAAAACCTGTCTGATTTCTTATCTGCCATGTAATAAAAAGGAAAAAAGGGACCTAAATATTCTGTCATAAATGAGTTCATAAATCTTAGGTGGTCATGAATCTGGGCTTTATAAACAACAGAAACATCCATATCAGTGTTGAGAACCAAAGACTGAATTTGCTAAATAGCTCTGGGGTTGACCTTATACCTAGCCATAATTTCTGAAATCAGTGCAGAATATTTTGTTAAGAGCCTAATATTTCAATTTGAAGAACAAAATTAGTATTATTTTAAAATAGAGTTATCAAGATCTTCAGATTCATTTATTTAACAAACACTTGCCAGTTTGGGGAAAACAAACATTTCCCCTAAAATTTCTTTTTTTTTTTTTGTAACCAGATGTACCATAAGAAAGAACAGTTGCATACGGAATGCTGGTCAAATGAACAGATATTAAGCACCTACTGTGTATAAAATAACATGCTGTGTGAGACACGCCCTTGTTTCTTATTTGCTGGCAGGAAAGACTACAAGCCATTTTCACAGTTCTTGTTGTTTTACAGTTGACGCCCTCAGCCTGACATGTCCTTCTGGGTGTTATTCTTCCTGGGGCTGGCTTTTTGATTGGCTCTTAATACAAAGAAAAAGACAAAATAATCTGAAGGCCATTCTAGAAGCTCCCCGGGGATTACACAACTGGGGAAGCAGATGGTCTTGAGAATTTGAACTCCTGAGTGATCTATATTATTTCCTCGGAGCCGGCGTATCTTGTTTTTGCCTTTAACTGTGAGAAACTGTTAGTGCCCACTTGCCCTGTGTTTCTAACTCACGTGGGAGCTGTGTGTGTTTGTTAGTTGCTCAGTCGTGTCTGACTCTTTGTGAGCCCATGGACTGTAGCCCCCCAGGCTCTTCTGTCCGTGGAATTCTCCAGGCAAGAATACTGGAGTGGGCAGCCACTGCCTTCCTCGGGATCTTCCCGGCCCAGGGATCTAACCTGGTCTCCTGTGTTGCAGGCAGGTCCTTGGCCATCTGAGCCACCTGGGAGGCTACATGAGGATGAAGATAGTGGCCCTTGTTTCTTGGCAGCTTTGCCAAGCGCCTTCTCTTGCTCAGTTTACAGTCATTCTGGTGTAACTGGGGTCTCAGTATCTGGGAACTTGTGGATGTAGGACGATGGGGGCAGGGTGAGCAGCTGGGTTCCCAGAAGCAAGCAGAGCAGTTGGAGGCAGTGAATTTAAACATCTTGCTTTCTTCTAATGGGTATCATTGATTTGTTCTCCATTTACCACACCTCTTTGTCCTTTTGTGGGCCACTTGGGGCATGGTAACAGAAATTCTGTTTTAAAGGCAAAGTCATTTTTGTCTCTATGCCTGCTTCTCATTCATTGTCTTAGGAAAATGATTCAGTTGAGCATTTTCATAATTGTTGCAGGTTGAAAAGTCGATCATAGTTTATCCAGCAATTTGAATGGAAAACTGTTACACAGGTCCTTTGAAAGTTGAAAATTCTACACATCTTTCTTACAGGATTAATTTTGAATTGTGAGCAGTTTGACTGCTTTGAAAACAAAATAGTTTTTTAAGGAAGTGTGTGATGGATTGTGGTGTGGTCGGAACGAGAATGTTTTTAATGCTATTAGATTTCTGAAACTTCACAGAAGGGAACAATAATTGGTCCACAAATTAAAGAAAAATAGAGTGAGACTTTTTGTCTTTGTTGCAGGAAGTAGATAGTGATGTTTAGAAATATGTTCATGTATATTTCTGAGAGATAGCCTCATGTTTTTTCCCCCTTTGGAGAACTAAAATCATGAATTAATTGCCTCTTTCCAAAATTTGACACCCCCCCNATTACTCAGTTACAAATTTTAAATTGCCACTCAAATACATCAAATTCTCCTAATCATTACAACCACATATATTACCAAAAAAGCACAGATTCATTCTTGATACAAAACTAGATATATTCTGGTCTTGAGTCTCTTAATCTTAAAATTTTAGATGTTACTCAGGTTGAAAAATCAGTGTTTATTTCAACACAAGCTCTGATGTAAAGGTCACCTCCTCTTAAAAGTGTTCCCTATGTATTCAAAGTCTAAAGGATCTCTCTTCTAAACTTTTGACTTCCTGTATGAACAGATGGTAATCTTCTCCTCCAGGCAGAGGGCTTCCTGAGTTTTTCAAACACCATACTTCACACCTCCCTCTTCTCTAAGTATACTTCTCTCCTCACCCCTCCTCTTCACATCTCTGCTGGTAACTTAAGCCTTCTTCTCTGTCCCTACACTTGGTGTTTGTGCTTCACGTGTGGGTCAAGAGGTCCCCTAATGTCCTTCTATGACACTCACCTTTTCAACTTCTATGCAGAAAACTCCCAAGGCACCTACTCTTGTTCCGAACTCTTACAAGATTTAGTCATGAACATGACACTAAGAACTGTGAATTCGATATAAGAGCCTCCCTATCTACCTTTGTAGTACTATATCCTGCTACTTCATAGTGTTCCTCACGCTCAGACAGAATTCCATTTGTTCCAGTAAAAGAAACATGACTTCCTAGCGCCTGCTCTTCTGCCTAGGATGCCTCCCCCAACATCTTATCTTATATGTCCAACCCCCGTCCATTCTGCAAGTCTCAAGGCAAATAATATGCATTGTTTCTTTGGAGGGAGATTAAGGGGGAGGAAAACTGTTCAAATCTAAGTATTTTGTAGTGACCATATTGATTTCTCTTTTCAAAAATAAACAGACAAAGGTTTTAAAATTTATTTTCTTATCACTTAAGGATTTTGATCAATTTGTAATGTTTAAAGAGAATATAACCTCAATGATATCAGTTCTTTGGAATTAGTCCAGCCTTTCTACGAGGCCCAGTATGTAGTCAATTAAAAAATATATAAAATGTTTACTCTAAAAGTGTATTCTCTATTTGTTGTGTGGAGGGTTGTATACAGTTCTTTTAAACCAGGTTTCTTAATAGTGTCATTCATATCCAAAATCACATGAACTTTTGGACTGCTTGCTCTATGTGAAGTTTATTAAACTATCCCTCTATGATATTTTAAATCTTCCGTTTCTCCTTGAGTCTTTGTAGATTTTTATATTGTGTAATTAGCACTCTACAGATTTTGCGATTTTTCTGTCTTCTTGATGGATTATTCTTTTTTTATTTTAATTTAAAGGCTAACTTTTTGCTCTCTGTATCTTCTTCCTCTATTCCTTTCTTATAAAGAAAAAAATGATCTCTTTACTTTGAATTTTTGTAGCATTTTTTTCTGTTTTGAGTATCATCCTTAGCACTTCCAACAGGTATCATAATTCATAAAATATGTCCCTATATGTAGTATTGCCTTCACTGATTTTAAACTCTTACAAATCTTCAACTTACACAAATTTTGCCTTGCACAGTACCATGTGTTGTCTGGGAAGTGGTCCAACATAAAAGATGCTGACTTCATATGGGCCAGTATGTGAATACCTGGACCAATGGGAAGTTCTGTATACATATTAATTAGACTTCAGTTTTCTTATGTGCAAAATGAAGATAATAGCATGACCTAGCAGAATTCTGAGGTTTAAATGTGCTGTATATTTATAATTAGTAGAAATTAAGAAATGAATACTTTAAACTACCTTTCATATTTTATAT
The DNA here is from genome assembly GCA_006410675.1 of Oreotragus oreotragus. Classification (NCBI taxonomy): domain Eukaryota; kingdom Metazoa; phylum Chordata; class Mammalia; order Artiodactyla; family Bovidae; genus Oreotragus; species Oreotragus oreotragus. The sequence goes on from SJYX01020080.1 coordinate 254,905, forward strand.
AATAGGACTTAAATATGATAATTCATTTCATATCTTTTGTTGGATGCCTGAGGATTTGTGGGCAGATAGTACATCTTATGCTTTTACATTCCCACTATCTCTACTTTAAGACATTGCAAACAGTAGGTATTCTAGCAGAAGTCAATCAAATAACAGCAATAATAATAAAAACACCAATATTAGTGATCATTTATTGAAACACAATGTGCTAACCACTTTTTGTGAATTATCTCATTTATTGTTCCCATGTAGCATATAGGGAAGCTAAGGCTCAAAGAAGCTAAATAGCTCATATAAAAAGGTTATGCAGTGAATAGGTGTTGGAGCCAGGAGTCCAACTGACGTGATTGCTGCTGATGTTATAACATGGTTCTCAGCACTGTGCTTTCAACAAGACTTCATATCCCTTTTCAAGCATTTTGTGACTCATTAACAATCATCTGACTGCACTGTTTGGCATAGATGTATGGGTATGGGGGTCTATTAGGTTGCTTAAATAAAAGACAGAAACACCATGAAATATATAAAACTGAAAACACAGTTGCTGTAAATAAGAAAAGAGAAATAGGCAGAGAAGGTGTTATCTAGAGAGCTCCAATTATGGCCCAATTTGTCTCAAGGTCTAAACCATTTACTACATGGAGAATACCTGTACCTGTACTATGACAATCTTCATTGGCTTGGCCTCTAGTTGGAAGTCGCTGGGGCAGGAAAATGAACAAACCAAGCTATAAAGTCTTAGTGCTCGAGACTAAAGGTCCTTAGGGATAATCCTTTGGCTGAAACCCTTCACCTGCTAACTGGGGAAACCAAAGCCTAGGAAGTGGTCTGCTCACTAACATAAAGGAGTAGAGTTCAAGTCACCTGAACCCCAAGTCTTTCTCCTGGCTGACCAACTGTTTTTCATGGGAAACCTCTGCATCTTGCAGGATGAGTCATGGAACATCATATATGACAATAGTATCATGAGTAATTGCTGGAGGAACACAGGGTAGGAAGGTGATCACATCCAGACTGGGTTGATCAGGGAAGGCTTCTATCAAGAGCCACTTTTCACACTTTGCTGGCTTTTCCTTAAGGCTCTCATAGCTAGAGAGTCCTGGGTTTCCCAAACTCTAGCCTACAACTCTAGAACTATAAACTGAGCTACTAGGTTCTTCTAAGAGAGCATTATCTTTGATGTACTAAGATGTGGCATTCCTCTGCATAGTCTAACAGATCAAATGAGTTATCAGAATGACATAGACAATGATGTATCCTGGTCTCTGGGAAATGAGCTGAGACAGTTTAGCTGCTCTCATCAAGCTCCTAACATGGGTGATGGTCAGATATACTAGGGAGGGTGACGGAATCTAAATTGGACTTCATGGATGGTCAGGAGGCTAGAAAGAAGGCATAAACCTTCAGTTCACAAATGAGGGAGAATCCTTATAGGTACTAGGCAAGAAGGATGCTCCACTGGCCCAGGTGTTGCCTTCACACTGACATGTAGATAAATATGCCCCAAGTCAAAGATGGGCTTCCCTGGTGACTTAGCTGGTAAAGAATCCATCTGCAATGTAGGAGACCTGGGTTCAGTCCCTGGGTTGGGAAGATCCCCTGGAGAAAGGAATGGCTACCCACTCCAGTATTCTGGNCTGACATGTAGATAAATATGCCCCAAGTCAAAGATGGGCTTCCCTGGTGACTTAGCTGGTAAAGAATCCATCTGCAATGTAGGAGACCTGGGTTCAGTCCCTGGGTTGGGAAGATCCCCTGGAGAAAGGAATGGCTACCCACTCCAGTATTCTGGCCTGGAGAATTCCATGAACTGTATCTATGGAGTCACAAAGAGTCAGACACGACTGAATGACTTTCATTTCACTTCAAGTCAAAGGCTCTGCAATGACAGTCTGGCTACTTGCAATTTCCCCTATTGACACACTGGATTTATTTCTCATTCTTCTAAGTAAACAATTAAACCAGCTGTGGATTCCGGTGAGTCACACACCATCTTCTATGCCACCTCCGTCCAGGATGCAGAATTAGCCATTGCTAGGAAACCGCAAATTCCAACTCAAACCTTTTACCCTGCCTTGACGACTTTCACTGGCTGGATGTCATTAATTTGAGGGAAAATTATTAGAAACCTGGAAAACAGTTCTGAAATATCTGTAGATTTATGATGAAGTCATTTCACAAAAGGTCACAGGCAACCCTGCTATAATTAAATCTTTCATTAATTTTTAAAATACACAATAACTTACAAATGAAGCATAAATTAACCAGATGACCTTGAAAAAATTATTTAGAGCACTGCTTCATCCAAAGCCACTATCTAGTAATTTCCTGAATTTTTATTTTACAAATAGGATTTATCTTTTTCCCTTCTTGTCTTTGATAGATTCTAGTAGCTTTCTTATTTGAAATGACTTAGTATTAATTTACTCAGAGCATTTGTTAGCACTGAGGAGTGATGGTGGGTAGTTAAGACTCTCCCTTCCCTTAGGTCATGACCTCAAAGTTAGAGTAAGTGTGACGCAAACAATCATCTGCTGCTGCTGCTGCTGCTAAGTCACTTCAGTCATGTCCGACTCTGTGCGACCCCACAGACGGCAGCCNAGTGATGGTGGGTAGTTAAGACTCTCCCTTCCCTTAGGTCATGACCTCAAAGTTAGAGTAAGTGTGACGCAAACAATCATCTGCTGCTGCTGCTGCTGCTAAGTCACTTCAGTCATGTCCGACTCTGTGCGACCCCACAGACGGCAGCCCAATCATCTACACATGCCTAAATGCAGCCTCTATTCTTTCATTATCTGGAAGCTACTTTTTATTTCATGAGTACGTTCTGATAAATGATTTCTATTTTCTCATAATAAAAAGAATGCATTCTCATTATAAAAATTGATAACTATAAAATCTATAGATGGGAACATAAAAACCTCACTAGAGGTAAACCACTTCTAATATTCTGTGATATTCCCTTCCATTCACTGAGAGTGTTCTTCTTTCTCAGACTAAGAGATAAGCAATAATCACAGTTCTCAACTAGAGTTAAAGACTTTGGAAATGAGAAGTAATCCTGAAATCTCTCTCTCCCTACCCACCTCTCTCTCTCTCTGTAACACACAGACACACACACATACCACCACTGCTACCACCAGCATCACCACCACCACATTAAACATTTGATTATGGAGAATATTCCATAAATACTAGTGCTGAAATAAACCCCATATAAATTTGTTTTCTTTTATAGGGTGTAGAAGAGGCTGTAGAACATAGCACCTTTCCATCAGCAGAGACCCTGATTGTACTGTTTATGCCTTAGCTCAGCTCCTAGAGCACTTAGAACAGTGTCTACCTTGTAGTGGGTACTCAATACATACCACTGAATAAAGAAATAATCAATGTTCTTGTATAGCAACTTGATACAGGTGGATTCCTGTGCTCTTCTTCAGGGGTTCCTAGAGAGTTCAGTTCTCTCTGAAAGACCTAGGCTCCCTCACCTCTTTTGCCTCCCTGCCTCCATAAGCCCTCCTCTCTGCTTCCATGGAGGAAGCTGCCAACGGCCAATTTCAAATCAAAGCAGAAAGAGCAGTGCCCTAGAAAGGTGAGGCTTGGAGGCCAGCAGTTGTTGATCTCCAGAAATTCAGGCCACATCCTTGACTTTCTGAGTGTTTCCAGGCCACCTGATACGTTTCCCATTAGGGAGCAGAAGGGATTAGTGGTAAAGGAGGTCAGCAGCTAAAGAGGAATTGAGTAAAAGTGAGACACAAACTAGACCTTAATAGAAATAGACAGTGGGCCAGCAACAAGGACCTGCATGCACAGCCTGTGTTAGTTACACAGTATGATGATGAGTGAGATGGTGTAACGGGGCAGGGATTAAAAGGCTTGAAAATAAGTACCGGGAGAGAAGGAGGGAAGATTGAGAAAGAGACTAAAAGGCTTTGGACCCGAAGAGGCAAAAGAAAGTTTATTTTTAAATGCTTTGAAAGAGGGTTCCCTTTTCTCCACACCCTCTCCAGCATTTATTGCTTGCAGACTTTTGGATTGCAGCCATTCTGACTGGTGTGAAGTGGTATCTCATTGTGGTCTTGATTTGCATTTCTCTGATAATGAGTGACGTTGAGCATCTTTTCATGTGTTTGTTAGCCATCCGTATGTCTTCTTTGGAGAAATGTCTATTTAGTTCTTTGGCCCATTTTTTGATTGGGTCGTTTATTTTTCTGGAATTGAACTGTATAAGTTGCTTGTATATTTTTGAGATTAGTTGTTTGTCAGTTGCTTCATTTGCTATTATTTTCTCCCATTCAGANAGGGTTCCCTTTTCTCCACACCCTCTCCAGCATTTATTGCTTGCAGACTTTTGGATCGCAGCCATTCTGACTGGTGTGAAGTGGTATCTCATTGTGGTCTTGATTTGCATTTCTCTGATAATGAGTGACGTTGAGCATCTTTTCATGTGTTTGTTAGCCATCCGTATGTCTTCTTTGGAGAAATGTCTATTTAGTTCTTTGGCCCATTTTTTGATTGGGTCGTTTATTTTTCTGGAATTGAACTGTATAAATTGCTTGTATATTTTTGAGATTAGTTGTTTGTCAGTTGCTTCATTTGCTATTATTTTCTCCCATTCAGAAGTCTGTCTTTTCACCTTGCTTATAGTTTCCTTTGTTGTGCAGAAACTTTTAATTTTAATTAGATCCCATTTGTTTATATTTGCTTTTATTTCCAGTATTCTGGGAGGCAGATCATAGAGGATACTGCGGTGATTTATGTTGGAGAGTGTTTTGCCTATGTTCTCCTCTAGGAGTTTTATAGTTTCTGGTCTTACGTTTAGATCTTAAATCCATTTTGAGTTTATTTTTGTGTGTGGTGTTAGAAAGTGATCTAGTTTCATTCTTTTACAAGTGGTTGACCTCTGCTGGGCATACACACCGAGGAAACCAGAATAGAAAGAGACACATGTACCCCAATGTTCATCACAGCACTGTTTATAATAGCCAGGACATGGAAACAACCTAGATGTCCATCAGCAGATGAATGGATAAGAAAGCTGTTGGTACACATACACAATGGAGTATCACTCAGCCATTAAAATGAATACATTTGAATCAGTTCTAATAAGATGGACGAAACTGGAACTGATTATACAGACTGAGTAAGCCAGAAAGAAAAACACCAATACAGTATACTAACACATATATATGGAATTTAGAAAGATGGTAATGAGGACCCTGTATGCAAGACAGCAAAAGAGACACAGATGTGTAGAGCGGACTTTTGGACTCTGAGGGAGAGGGACAGGGAGAGGGTGGGATGATTTGGGAGAATAGCATTGAAATATGTATACTATCATGTAAGAAACGAATCGCCAGTCTATGTTTGATGCAGGATGCAGGATGTTTGGGGCTGGTGTATGGGGATGATCCGGAGGGATGATGTGGGGTGGGAGGTGGGAGGGGGGGTTCATGTTTGGGAGTTCATGTACACCCAGGACGGATTCATGTCAATGTATGTCAAAACCAATACAGTACTGTAAAGTTAAATAAAGTAAAAAAAAAAAAAAAAGAAAGAAAGAAAGAAAAAGAAAAAGAAAAAAAACCAATGGAACCAAAAAAATAAATAAATAAATGCATTGAAAGAAAATGTCCAAACAACTTTGACTCTTTTCTCAAAATTTAATAAGCTCCTTCAATGGGCTTGAATGTTTAAAGTCCACAACATTGGGAGTGTGTTCCATGAACCTGTGAGAGATAAGTCAGGAGATGGTGATGGAGAACCTAAGAGATGGAACCAAAAGGGAGAAGATGGGTGTTCAAGATGAATTTTGACAGAGGAGGAAATATCTGGGAATCAAACAAGCCATAGGGAACAGTAGGGAGGGACCGGTTTTCCTTTGCCATTTCTCAGCCTCCTTCTTTGTGTCAAATCCCGAACCAAGAGGTAAAAAGAATCAGAAAAAATTCGGCTCCTATCCTTAAATAGTTTGCAGTTCAGTTCAACAATAGTATCACTCACTCTTTACATATCTGCTGAGCCCAGTTATGCACAGGCATCCACATTCAGGGCTGTGGAGGATGACAAATAAGACAGTTGCCAACCTCATGAATCTTTCAGACTAAAAAAGACCTCACACTATAACTGCAGAGATGACCAATATGTAAAACAGAACACGGTGAAAAATAAAAGTGGCAACACCAATTCACCATGAGCCAGCAATTCCATTTTTAGGTATGCAGCTCAGAGAACTTCTGTGTATGCATTTGGAGACACATATAAAGATAGGACAATATTGTTTGCAATAGTGCAAAACAGGAAAAAAAACTAAATGTCCATCGATAGGAGAATGGAGAAATAAACTATACATATTCATATCACAATAGAATGCCACAGCATTTATGTGTCTGTATCAGATGGATTTGTTCCAAGACAGGGAATAGTCAGTGACAGACACATAGAGGAATAATAGAATTTAGATAATTAGACATTAAAAAAAAAAAAAGGATACCACATGTATTTCTACAGATAATCAAATATGTACTAAAAGTATCAATACCCTTACTAGAAGGACATACACCAGATTCACAGCAGTGGTTGATTAGTGTAGGAAGCAATGGGAAGGGGTTTGGAAATGGGCAACTCTAAGGAGACCAACTCTACCTAGGATCAGTTCAGTTCAGTCGCTCAGCTATGTCCAACTCTTTGCAGTCCCATGGACTACAGCACGCCAGGCTTCCCTGTCCATCACCAACTCCTGGAGCTTGCTCAAACTCATGTCCACCGTGTCAGTGATCTCATCCTTTGTCGTCCCCTCCTCCTCACACCTTCAAACTTTCCCAGCATCACTGTCTTTTCCAGTGAGTCGGTTCTTCACATCAGGTGGCCAAAGTATTGTGAGTTTCAGCTTCAGCATCAGTCCTTCCAATGAATATTAAGGACTGGTTTCCTTTAGGATGGACTGTTGGGTCTCCTTGCAGTCCAAGGGACTCTCAAGAGTCTTCTCCAACACCACAGTTCAAAAGCATCAATTATTTGGCACTCAGCTTTCTTTATAGTCCAACTCTCACATCCATACATGACCACTGGAAAAACCATAGCTTTGACTAGGTGGACCTTTGTTGGTAAAGTATGTCTTTGCTTTGAAATATACTGTCTAGGTTGGTCATAGCTTTTCCTTCAAGGAACAAGCGTCTATTAATTTCATGGCTGCAGTTACCAACTGCAGTGATTTTGAAGGCCCCCAAAATAAGGTCTCTCACTGTTTCCACTGTTTCCCCATCTTTTTGCCCTAAGTGATGGGACTGGATGCCATGATCTTAGTTTTCTGGATGTTGAGCTTTAAGCCAACTTTTTCACTCTCTTCTTTCTTTCATCAAGAGGCTCTTTAGTTCTTCTTCACTTCTGCCTTAAGGGTGTGTCATCTGCTCATCTGAAGTCACTGATATTTCTCCCAGCAAACTTGATTCCAGCTTGTGCTTCATCCAGCCCAGCATTTTGCATGATGTACTCTGCATATAAGTTAAATAAGCAAGGTGACAATATACAGTCTTTAGTTCTTCAGCACTTCTGCCTTAAGGGTGTGTCATCTGCTCATCTGAAGTCACTGATATTTCTCCCAGCAAACTTGATTCCAGCTTGTGCTTCATCCAGCCCAGCATTTTGCATGATGTACTCTGCATATAAGTTAAATAAGCAAGGTGACAATATACAGCCTTGATGTACTCTCTTCCCAGTTTGGAGCCAGGCTGTTGTTCCATGTCCAATTCTAACTTTTGCTTCTCGACCTGCATACAGATTTCTCAGGAGGCAGGTCTGGTATTACCATCTATTTAAGAATTTTCCACAGTTTGCTGTGGTCTACAGTCAAAGACTTTGATGTAGTCAAATAAGGCAAAGTAGATGTTTTTCTGGAACTCTCTTGATTTTCGATGATCCAGCGGATGTTGGCAATTTGATCTCTTGTTCCTCTGCCTTTTCTAAATCCAGCTTGAACATCTAATCTTGATTTCAGCTTGTGCTTCATCCAGCCCAGCATTTCTCATGATGTACTCTGCATATAAGTTAAATGAGAAGGGTGACAATATACATTGCATCTAATCAGGACTTGGATGCAATCTCAAAAACAACAGAATGATCTCTGTTTGTTTCCGAGGCAAACCATTCAATATATCAGGTTACTTATGTTAAAAGTAGTCATATGGGAGAATGGATGCAGTTGTGAATATTGAGTGCAGACAGCAATCACCCAAGCAAAACAATATTATATTATAATTGTACTTACTGTTCATTGCATGTTAGTCAGTGGTATCATCAAAATTGAAGGTCAGGATATTCTATTCATTCTTGAAATGAAATAAAATGGGACTAAATAAAATGGAACTAAATAATAATAAACTTGAAATATTCCAGGGTTTTTCTCTTTAGTATCTAAAAATAAAATCTTCATTTTTATATGTTTTTTTAACACAGTAAGATAGTGTTTACAGACTAGGAAACACTTTTTAGAGTCAAATCTGCTCCATTATTTTGCAGCTCTGATTAAATACTAAGATGATTCAAAGTAAAAATCAACAACAACAAATCAGTCTGTGTCTCTAGAAGCATATGAAAATTTACATAATGATGGGCCTTCCATCTCAGAAGTGATGGGGTCATGAACCTTGATTAAACTGATCTATTTATTTAAAAAATCAGTATATGTAGAAAGCATTTCAGCTAAAATAGAGAAAATATTCCAGATAGAGGCCATAATATTTTTAATATATCTTTATTTTTTTAATGTCTCTGCTTTTGAATATACTATCTAGGTTGCTCATAGCTTTTCTTCCAAGGAGTAAGCGTCTTTTAATCTCATGGCTGCAGTCACCTTTATTAAATTCCAAGGGGTTGGCACACCAGTGTTTGTAATACTATTCTTTGTGCTCTACTATATTTTAAAAACTTTCAAAAAGAACTATTAGGAAAAAAATAAAGGTATAAAATTAAGGATGTAGAGTTGATATTGGGAATCACAAACCCAAAATCATATAGGAGCCAGGGGATCAACTTAAATGAACAATGAGTAAGCTGATACAGCTGGAGAAGATGTACACATCAGATGAGAGGCGGGCAAGAAACAGCTCAACCAGTGGAAAGTAGGCAGCTTCCACGTAGCTCCAGCAGCCTGTAGGGTGATGGACATTTGGGTTCAATACCACAGGATGCTTCTGATTTAAAATTTTATTTCCATTTAGAAAAATGTAGACCAAACTATTTATCTTTGGTCCAAACCCAGAAGCTTAAGGTAGGAATTTAGTGAAAAAAAATAAGTAAGAGCTGGAGGAACTGTGGAGGGCTTCCTGAAAGAGGTGAGATTTGTCTGTATGGCTAACATAAGAAATGAGGAAACTTCCTCAATGAGGAAATGAGGAAATCATTTCCAATGATTTGTCAATTCAATATAGTTAGCCCAACATAACTGCTGGTTCCACATCCACAATTTCAACCAACCATGGAACAAAACATTAAAAAAAATTTTTTTTTCCAGAAAGTTCCAAAAAGCAAAACCTGACTTTGCCATACACTGGCAACTATTTAATAGCTTTTATATTGAATTAAACATTATATCAGTAATCCAGAGATGATTTCAAGTATGTAGAAGGATATTTATAAATACTGTATCATTTTATATAAGGGATTTGAGTGTCTGTGAATTTTTGGTACCCACTGTGCTGAGCAGTGTCCTGGAACCAATCACCAGTGGATACCAAGAGATCACTTCCTTCATAAGCAACTAAAATAGTCTATGAATAGGGGAAGCTTGTATAAATCATTTCAAAAATTCAGTATTTGTAACAAAAGATTAAACTGCATGTACCCTCTTCTTCAGAGTCAACAAACTACAGCCAATGGGGCAAATCTGGCCCAACGCCTCTTCTGGATGGCCTATGAGCAAACAATAATTTTTATACTTTAAATGGTTGGAGGGGAAGGCAAATGAAGAATCACATTTTATACCATGTGAAAATTGTATGAAATTCAAAGTTCAGCATCTATAAGTGAATTTTCTTTGGAAGACACTGCATGCTGTCTTCTATATCACATATCCATTCACTGCATATTTTCTGTGGTGCTTTCACACTGGACCAGGAGAACCAAGCAGATGCAGGAAAGACCCTGCAAAGTCTAAAATCTTTACACGGAGAGAGAGTCTGCTCACCTCTCCCCTAGTTGGCTAAAGTTCTTCCTGCAGGTGGTCCCTTTCTTGATCATTAGACTATGGAGACTGAAAGCATCTCAAATGTCACTCAGTGTTAGTTATCTAAGACATTTAAGATCAGAGGGATGGTAAGTGGCTGTCTGAGACCTGTCCCTGGAGTGTGACTCTACAAAATCTACGCTCTCAGCTACCACTCATCCCACACAGCAATCTACTGGTCAACATAAGCCTTTTCTTTCCAGGCTACTGCCAGCTTCCAGTATCTCCCAGAATCATCCAAAGCCCTTTGGAGTACCATCCAAGGCCCCTGTGTAGGTGTGAATTCTGCTTTTGTATTCCTCGGCTCCTACTCAGCAGGCCTCTGAATGGATGGCAAGTCTGGTGACAACCTGAAGGACCTGAATCCAGCAACCAGCCTGAGAGGCGATGGTCTAAGAGTTCCACTGGATTTGCTGATTACTCGAATGACTTACTTTGGACAAAGTAAAATCAGATTCTTCCAGCAAACAATAGAGAATTGAAAAACAGATCAATGGAAGCAGTGCTTCATGATCCTTTAGTGAACAATCCTTGGAGAATTCAGTACCTTTCTTTGGAGCCTATAGTTTGAAACTCACATTCCTTGCTCTGCTTTCCTCTTACTGAATGTATGAGCTGAACACTTCATTTCTCCAAGCTTCAGTGTTTTCCCTTGCTCAAGGACAATAATCCAGTCTACCTGGTGGGATTATTGTGAGATGTCAGTGAAATCGAGTTTGAGAGAGAGTTCAGCAAACAGCTGACACAAAGGAAGGAGTAGAGCAGAGGCAGGCTGGCTGACACTTGTTTCTGCTAGGGAGTATCTGCTTTCTTCCAAGGAAGCTGAACCCCTCCCTTTGGGGCTTTCTTTTCCCCTGACAGGCTGCCAGGTTCTCCTTGGCCCCTGTAAAGGATCAATTGAATCACAACCAATTGGTTAAAATATTTCATATCAAGAAAGAATTTCAAATGTTGCTTTGAGACTGCAGAAAAGCAGTGTTTTTCCATCTGATGCCACATCTGAGCCAAGCAAAAAAAGAGCTCTCTTTAAAACACTAATTTGGGGGCCAATAGCGAACCAAAGAGAAGGCAATGGCAACCCACTCCAGTACTCTCGCCTGGAAAATCCCATGGACAGAGGAGCCTGGTAGGCTGCAGTCCATGGGGTCGCAAAGAGTCGGACATGATTGAGTGACTTCAGTTTCCATTTTCACTTTCATGCATTGGAAGCAAATAGCAACCCACTCCAGTGTTCTTGCCTGGAGAATCCCAGGGATGGGGGAGCCTGGTGGGCTGCCATCTATGGGGTTGCACAAGAGTCAGACACGACTGAAGCGACTTAGCAGCAGCAGCAGCAGCAGTAAACCAAAGAAACACAAGTGCTCTAACAGCCACTGGCATCCCTTCGACTGGAAAGCCTCTACCTGAGACAGCAATATGCCCTCCAGCTTGTCAATCACCCAGCCCTGTTCTAAGCCTTAAGTAATAAGAATGGTCATATTTCACCGTGAATTAGACTAGACTAGATGGTTCCTGTCAAGGTTACCTGGGGAATGTTGAAATAATAACCTTTGAAGAGACAGTGGAAAAAAAGGCAATAAAAGCAAGCAAATCCCATGCCTGCAAGCTGGGGACTGTCTCCCCCACACAAATTCCTCTAAAAAAGCACCGTGTTAGAAAGTTGCATGTTCCTGAGCTTTGGCTTCTGGTAGAAGTAGAAGCCGGAAAGGGTCTGTGGATGGTGAAGGAAATAAGAAATTCCTCGGATGTTCCTTATTCTCTAACTGCCCTTCTGTGCCCACTGCCATTCTACCCACCCTGCTTCATCATCGCCAATACGCACATTTGTGCAGAGACATGCACCACTCAGATTCCTCCCCAACTCCAGGCTCCTATAATTTGAAACTCCTGGATTCTGATCATATAGAGCACGTCAGAATATCTGGGGTCTATAACGTTCATTTCTGCCACTCAATCAATCAATACATATATATGGTTAAATCCTCAGTGCTAGTACAAAACTGATGCAAATGGCAGTCAAAGAACAAGGTAACAGAAATTTTCCATCATGGGAACTTAAAGTCTGTGTATGTTTGCATGCGCTTGTTTGCATGTTTGCCTATGAGTATGTTTACACGTATATACATATCTCTGTATCTTAAGGGTAGATGAAGAGGGAGGAGAAGCTACTAAAACTACTACTTTTGTTAATACGTGTTGCCTAAAGTGTTGTGAAGGAAAAAATATATGAGGTAGGACTACATATAACATGGGGCCCGAACCTTTTCCAGTGGGCTAAAGGAAGATGTACCAGAAAAACTAATACATAAGCTGAGACCTAAAAGATACTTAATTAGAAGCTTGGTTATTCAAGTGGGGAAGACAGGTATATTCCAGAAGGATACACAGACAAAGACCCCAGGACAGGAAGGTACCAGTGAATCAGAGAAGGAGGTTAGAGCATGGCAGCCAGAAATGAGTTCTAAACATGGACTCAGCGTGGGTATTTGTAGACCATTCAGTGAGTTTGGACTTCATCTGAAAGGCAATGGAAAGCCTTCCACTTTGGATAAGAGTTTTGAAGAAGGGTTTTGAGAAGAGTGGTGTTTCCACATTTTCAATTTCAAGAACGCTCTGAATATAAGTCAAATTTCTAAATATAACCTAAGACCTTTCATAGGTTCTACTGCTTAATATCACTTAATCTCAGGCGTACGCTCTCATGGTTCTTTCCTTTCCTTTGAAGTCACTCATTCTTTCAACCAATAATTACTGATTTCTACTATGCACCTACTCCCATTGCACTGCAGTTACAGTACTCAGCAAAACTATTACAAATGTGTGCTTTCTTTGAACGTACACTCTACTACCTATAAATTGGTTTTCTAATGATGAACTGCTATTGAAACTTCCAGACTGATTCAGTTGTCACCTTTCGTATATGTGAAGTTTTTACTTCCTTCTACTTATATCCTGGTTTTCTAACTAGGATTTCCTGAAGATTGTGTATCTCATTTTCCCCCACAGCAACACACTGGACTGAGAGCTCATTAAAGGTAAAATGAGTTATATTTACCTCTTTAATACCCCTTAAAAGAGTCTAAAATAGAGGAATTGAGCCTAAGATGGCAGAAGAATAGGACGGGGACACCACATTCTCCCTCACAAATTCATCAAAAGAACATCTCAACGCTGAGCAAACTCCACAAAACAACTTCTGAATGCTGGCAGAGGACATCAGGCACCCAGAAAAACAGAGCACTGACTTCAAAAACAGAGAGAAGAAATCCAGCTTCACCCACCAGAACTCTAGCACAAGCCTCCCTAACCAAGAAACCTTGACAAGCCACATATACAACCCCACCCACAGTGAGGAAACTCCATAATAAAGAGAACTCCACAAACTCCCAGAATATAGAAAGGCCACCCCAAACGCAGCTATATAACCAAGATGAAGAGACAGAGGAATACTCAGCAGGTAAAGGAACAGGAGAAATGTCCACCAAACCAAACAAAAGAGGAAGAGATAGGGAATCTACCTGAGAAAGAATTCCGAATATTGATAGTGAAAATGATCCAAAATCTTGAAATAAAAATGGAATCACAGATAAATAGCCTGGAGACAAGGATTGAGAAAATGCAAGAAAGGTTTAACAAGGACTTAGAAGAAATAAAAAAGAGTCATTGTACAATAAATAATGCAATAAATGAGATCAGGAACACTCTGGAGGCAACAAATAGTAGAATAACGGAGGCAGAAGATAGGATTAGTGAAATAGAAGATAGAATGGTAGAAATAAATGAATCAGAGAGGAAAAGAGAAAAACGAATTAAAAGAAATGAGGACAATCTCAGAGACCTCCAGGACAATATGAAACGCTCCAACATTCGAATTATAGGAGTCCCAGAAGAAGAAGACAAAAAGAAAGACCATGAGAAAATCCTTGAGGAGATAATAGTTGAAAACTTCCCTAAAATGGGGAAGGAAATAGCCAACCAAGTCCAAGAAACCCAGAGAGTTCCAAATAGGATAAACCCAAGGCGAAACACCCCAAGACACATATTAATCAAATTAACAAAGATCAAACACAAAGAACAACTATTAAAAGCAGCAAGGGGAAAACAACAAATAACACACAAGGGGATTCCCATAAGGATAACAGCTGATCTTTCAATAGAAACTCTTCAGGCCAGGAGGGAATGGCAAGACATACTTAAAGTGTTGAACGAAAATAACCTACAGCCCAGATTACTGTACCCAGCAAGGATCTCTTTCAAATACGAAGGAGAAATCAGAAGCTTTACAGACAAGCAAAAGCTGAGAGAATTCAGCACCACCAAACCAGCTCTCCAACAAATGCTAAAGGATATTCTCTAGACAGGAAACAAAAAGGGTGTATAAACCCGAACCCAAAACAATAAAGTAAATGGCAACGGGATCATACTTCTCAATAATTACCTTAAACGTAAATGGGTTGAATGCCCCAACCAAAAGACAAAGACTGGCTGAATGGATACAAAAACAAGACCCTTGTATATGCTGTCTACAAGAAACCCACCTCAAAACAAGGGACATAAACAGACTGAAAGTGAAAGGCTGGAAAAAGATATATCATGCAAATAGAGACCAAAAGAAAGCAGGAGTGGCAATACTCATAGCTGATAAAATAGACTTTAAAGCAAAGGCTGTGAAAAGAGACAAAGAAGGCCACTACATAATGATCAAAGGATCAATCCAAGAAGAAGATATAACAATTATAAATATATATGCACCCAACATAGGAGCACCGCAATATGTAAGACAAATGCTAACAAGTATGAAAGGGGAAATTGACAATAACACAATAATAGTGGGAGACTTTAATACCCCACTCACACCTATGGACAGATCAACTAACCAGAAAATTAACAAAGAAACGCAAACTTTAAATGATACAATAGACCAGTTAGACCTAATTGATATCTATAGGACATTTCACCCCAAAACAATGAATTTCACCTTTTTCTCAAGTGCTCACGGAACCTTCTCCAGGATAGATCACATCCTGGGACATAAATCTAACCTTGATAAATTCAAAAAAATCGAAATCATTCCAAGCATCTTTTCTGACCATAATGCATTAAGATTAGATCTCAATTACAGGAGAAAAACTATTAAAAATTCCAACATTTGGAGGCTGAACAATACGCTTCTGAATAACCAACAAATCACAGAAGAAATCAAAAAAGAAATCAAAATGTGCATAGAAATGAATGAAAATGAAAACACAACAACCCAAAACCTGTGGGACACTATAAAAGCAGTGCTAAGAGGAAAGTTCATAGCAATACAGGCATACCTCAGGAAACAAGAAAAAAGTCAAATAAATAACCTAACTCTACACCTAAAGCAACTAGAAAAGGAAGAAATGGAGAACCCCAGAGTTAGTAGAAGGAAAGAAATCTTAAAAATTAGGGCAGAAATAAATGCAAAAGAAACAAAAGAGACCATAGCAAAAATCAACAAAGCCAAAAGCTGGTTTTTTGAAAAGATAAATAAAATTGACAAACCATTAGCCAGACTCATCAAGAAACAAAGGGAGAAAAATCAAATCAATAAAATCAGAAATGAAAATGGAGAGATCACAACAGACAACACAGAAATACAAAGAATCATAAGAGACTACTATCAGCAATTATATGCCAATAAATTGGACAACGTGGAAGAAATGGACAAATTCTTAGAAAAATACAACTTTCCAAAACTGAACCAGGAAGAAATAGAAAATCTTAACAGACCCATCACAAGCACGGAAATTGAAACTGTAATCAGAAATCTTCCAGCAAACAAAAGCCCAGGTCCAGACGGCTTCACAGCTGAATTCTACCAAAAATTTCGAGAAGAGCTAACACCTATCCTACTCAAACTCTTCCAGAAAATTGCAGAGGAAGGTAAACTTCCAAACTCATTCTATGAGGCCACCATCACCCTAATACCAAAACCTGACAAAGATGCCACAAAAAAAGAAAACTACAGGCCAATATCACTGATGAACATAGATGCAAAAATCCTCAACAAAATTCTAGCAATCAGAATCCAACAACACATTAAAAAGATCATACACCATGACCAAGTAGGCTTTATCCCAGGAATGCAAGGATTCTTCAATATTCGCAAATCAATCAATGTAATTCACCACATTAACAAATTGAAAAATAAATGCCATATGATTATCTCAATAGATGCAGAGAAGGCCTTTGATAAAATTCAACATCCATTTATGATAAAAACTCTCCAGAAAGCAGGAATAGAAGGAACATACCTCAACATAATAAAAGCTATATATGACAAACCCACAGCAAACATTATCCTCAATGGTGAAAAATTGAAAGCATTTCCCCTAAAGTCAGGAACAAGACAAGGATGTCCACTTTCACCGCTACTATTCAACATAGTTCTGGAAGTTTTGGCCACAGCAATCAGAGCAGAAAAAGAAATAAAAGGAATCCAAATTGGAAAAGAAGAAGTAAAACTCTCACTGTTTGCAGATGACATGATCCTCTACATAGAAAACCCTAAAGACTCCACCAGAAAATTACTAGAGCTAATCAATGAATATAGTAAAGTTGCAGGATATAAAATCAACACACAGAAATCCCTTGCATTCCTATACACTAATAATGAGAAAGTAGAAAACGAAATTAAGGAAACAATTCCATTCACCATTGCAACGAAAAGAATAAAATACTTAGGAATATATCTACCTAAAGAAACTAAAGACTTATATATAGAAAACTATAAAACACTGATGAAAGAAATCAAAGAGGACACTAATAGATGGAGAAATATACCATGTTCATGGATTGGAAGAATCAATATAGTGAAAATGAATATATTACCCAAAGCAATCTACAGATTCAATGCAATCCCTATCAAGCTACCAGCGGTATTTTTCACAGAACTAGAACAAATAATTTCAAGATTTGTATGGAAATACAAAAAACCTCGAATAGCCAAAGCAATTTTGAGAAAGAAGAATGGAACTGGAGGAATCAACTTACCTGACTTCAGGCTCTACTACAAAGCCACAGTCATCAAGACAGTGTGGTACTGGCACAAAGACAGAAATATAGATCAATGGAACAAAATAGAAAGCCCAGAGATAAATCCACACACATATGGACACCTTATCTTTGACAAAGGAGGCAAGAATATACAATGGAGTAAAGACAATCTCTTTAACAAGTGGTGCTGGGAAAACTGGTCAACCACTTGTAAAAGAATGAAACTAGATCACTTTCTAACACCACACACAAAAATAAACTCAAAATGGATTAAAGATCTAAATGTAAGACCAGAAACTATAAAACTCCTAGAGGAGAACATAGGCAAAACACTCTCCGACATAAATCACAGCAGGATCCTCAATGATCCGCCTCCCAGAATACTGGAAATAAAAGCAAATATAAACAAATGGGATCTAATTAAAATTAAAAGCTTCTGCACAACAAAGGAAACTATAAGCAAGGTGAAAAGACAACCCTCTGAATGGGAGAAAATAATAGCAAATGAAGCAACTGACAAACAACTAATCTCAAAAATATACAAGCAACTTATACAGCTCAATTCCAGAAAAATAAACGACCCAATCAAAAAATGGGCCAAAGAACTAAATAGACATTTCTCCAAAGAAGACATACGGATGGCTAACAAACACATGAAAAGATGCTCAACGTCACTCATTATCAGAGAAATGCAAATCAAGACCACAATGAGATACCACTTCACACCAGTCAGAATGGCTGCGATCCAAAAGTCTGCAAGCAATAAATGCTGGAGAGGGTGTGGAGAAAAGGGAACCCTTTTACACTGTTGGTGGGAATGCAAACTAGTACAGCCACTATGGAGAACAGTGTGGAGATTCCTTAAGAAATTGCAAATAGAACTGCCTTATGACCCAGCAATCCCACTGCTGGGCATACACACCGAGGAAACCAGAATAGAAAGAGACACATGTACCCCAATGTTCATTGCAGCACTGTTTATAATAGCCAGGACATGGAAACAACCTAGATGTCCATCAGCGGATGAATGGATAAGAAAGCTGTGGTATATATACACAATGGAGTATTACTCAGCCATTAAAAAGAATACATTTGAATCAGTTCTAATAAGATGGATGAAACTGGAACCAATTATACAGAGTGAAGTAAGCCAGAAAGAAAAACACCAATACAGTATACTAACACATATATATGGAATTTAGAAAGATGGTAATGAGGACCCTGTATGCAAGACAGCAAAAGAGATACAGATGTGTAGAGCGGACTTATGGACTCTGAGGGAGAAGGAGAGGGAGAGGGAGAGGGAGGGATGATTTGGGAGAATAGCATTGAAATATGTGTACTATCATGTAGGAAACGAATCGCCAGTCTGTGTTCGATGCAGGATGCAGGAATCTTGGGGCTGGTGTATGTGGATGATCCGGAGGGATGATGGGGGCTGGGAGGAGGGAGGGGGGTTCATGTTTGGGAGTTCGTGTACACCCGTGGCAGATTCATGTCAATGTATGCCAAAACCAGTAGAGTACTGTAAAGTAAAATAATATAAAATTTAAAAAAAAGAGAGAGTCTAAAATATATTAGAATCTCATTAAATGTTTTGAATTAATTAACTATGTAGTAGTCAGGGCTCTCTAGAGAAACAGAGTGAATAAGCGATAGCAATAGAAAAAAAAAAGAAAAAGACACAGAAATAGGGATGGGAGAGAGAGAGAGACTTACTATATGGAACTGGCTCATACAGTTATGGGGGCTGACATGTCCCAAGCCCTGCAGAGTGGTTTAGCAAGCTGGAGAGACAGGAGGGCCAGTGGTGGAATCTCAAGCTTGAACCTCAGGAAAAGTAGAAGTTTCACTTGGAGTCAAAGGCAAGAAAAAGCCATGTCCCATTTCAAATGCAGCCAGGCAGGAAGCATTCTCTCTTGCTCAGAGAAGAGTTAGCCTTTTAGTTCCTTTCTAGATTTTCAACTGATTAGATAAGTTCCACCACATTAGGGAGAATGATCTCTTTACTGGGTCTACTGATTTAAATGCTAACCTTACCCAAAAACAGTTTCACAGAAGCATCCACAATAATGTCTGACCGAGTATCTAGGTACCTCATGACCTAGTCAAGTTGAAACATAACATTAACCATCACAAACTTATAAATATTTAAATGAATGTAATAGGATAAGACAATAAAACCTCAGTGTGAATGAGTTAGCCTTTCTTTCTGCCTGACTCTAGTTGAGCATCAGAGTCAGGGTTAAACAGAAAGAGGAAAGATAAAATAACCAACATCATTATTTGAATTACATCATTAGTAAGTTTTTGGTTACATGGCAAGGTTAAGCAATCTTGTCCCCAAATGGACTTCCTGTCCTTGAAATTCATAAGGGATGTATAAAATTGTTTGAACTCCTGCTTCAGTCTTTGTATGGCCATTCCTTGAAGAAAAGCAGTGGTCATCCTAGTGGGCCACTCGGTCTTAAAAGTCCTTTTTAAACCTAAAATCGAGACAGAAATTGTCTCTTGGCAATCATTCCAGAAACTACCCTACTGCTATCTAAAGGGCCCTGGGTCATTTTCATACTACAGAAACTTTGATTTAATGAAAACTTAAAAATAGGAAGCTTGAATTGTTTATAGTCAGTCGGGTGTTTGCTTCCAAAACTCATCTTTATTCCATTAAAGACAAACACCTGCCTGTCTCAAATCCCATATAAGAAACTTATGCACTATTCTAGTTCCTTTTCTGCTTACTAATATTTAAAAGATCTTGATAAGCAAAGTAGAAGGGCGACAAAACTCTACCACACACCTTGGAGTCTTATTGGGGAGGAAAGGAAAACAGAAGGGCTATATCGTCTTTTCAGTAAATGGTTTAGCCCTGAAGTCAACCTCCTTCATATCCATGTGACCAGCTAAACCCCATCTGAAGTTAAGGAAAAAAAAAAAAAGTAATACCGTTTATGATTAGATAAATACAGAATTTAAACTATAGCCTTAAACTTGCTGGGGAGTGCCAGGTCATGTACAGATTGGTATATAAGCACTATTATTCAAAGTAATACCCAAGAGAAGCATGAGGTGAGTTCAGTGTGGCCACATAGGGGAGCATGCAGGATATAGCACGTAAAGAGATGGGCACACAGAATAAAAGGAGGACTAGTATATCTCTTTGCTACATAAACAGGGAAAGCTAACCTGAGGACCACTTGTATTGTCACTGCCCGATCTGCTAGAGCTGTATCAATTTTCTAGGGCTTGTCATCAGATCTAAAAGCCACATCTGGCTTGATAAATTCAAAGCAGATTGCACGATCTTCTTGAGTGTAAGTACCTTTGCCTTATAGAACTTGGAACTCAGAGCTTAAATCTCTTTAGTGGTTGTATTACAGGAGGTTCTAGAAAGGAAGGCATTCTTTTCATAGCTAGTGACAAAGTATGGGAAATAATTTGGAAAAGTCAGTTTACACAAAAAGAAGGTGGTATTCCTAATATTCTGTGATATTCTTCCTGGAGTTCCTACAAAAATATTTTAATCTCTTGGCAGAGTATTCTGCATAATGTGACAGAGTCATTTGTTTCTTTAATGCACAAGTATGCAAAGTCCACAAGGACAGGCATTTCTTCTTGATTTGCTCATCAATAAGAGTATCTGGCAAAAAGGTACCAATAGTTTTTTAGTAGTATAACTTTATAAAAGTTTTGCCACAATCTTAGATCCTTGGAATTTCTCTCTCATTTGTGTATCTCTGTTGTCTAAATCTCTCCATATATACATGTGTATCTATGTGTATATGTATATATGTGTGCATATGTCTATATATAAAAATACTTGCACATACATATTCACTATACAAATATATCTACATATTTCTCAAATCATTTATATTTTAGAAATAAAATTTGTATTATGATAGTGTCTGAATATTTAGTCCTTGTGTTTATGCAATACATCATTGCTGTGTATTCACCAAATGATGAAGCTTTAGATGCTAAGCATTAATGACATCTATATCTTAAATATTGTCTACACTTGAACAGCTAAACTTGCATACAGTATTGTTCAGTTCAGTTCAGTTCAGTTGCTCAGTCGTGTCTGACACTTTGGAACCCCATGAATCACAGCACTCCAGGCCTCCCTGTCCATCACCAACTCCCAGAGTTCACTCAAACTCATGTCCATCAAGTCCGTGATGCCATCCAGCCATCTCATCCTCTGTTGTCCCCTTCTCCTCCCGCCCCCAATCCCTCCCAGCATCAGTGTCTTTTCCACTGAGTCAGCTTTTCGCATGAGGTGGCCAAAGTACTGGAGTTTCAGCTTTAGCATCATTCCCTCCAAAGAACACTCAGGGCTGATCTCCTTTAGAATGGACTGGTTGGATCTCCTTGCAACCCAAGGGACTCTCAGGAGTCTTCGCCAGCATCAATTCTTCATCGCTCAGCTTTCTACACAGTCCAACTCTTACATTCATACATGACCAATGGAAAAACGATAGCCTTCACTAGACGGACCTTAGTCGGCAAAGTAATGTCTCTGCTTTTCAATATGCTATCTAGGTTGGTCAAAACTTTTCTTCCAGGGAGTAAGGGTCTTTTAATTTCATGGCTGCAGTCACCATCTGCAGTGATTTTGGAGCCCCCCAAAAATAAAGTCTGACACTGTTTCCACTGTTTCCCAATCTGTTTGCCATGAAGTGATGGGACCAGATGCCATGATCTTAGTTTTCTGAATGTTGAGCCGTAAGACAACTTTTTCACTCTCCTCTTTCACTTTCATTAAGAAGCTTTTTAGTTCCTCTTCACTTTCTGCCATAAGGGTGGTGTCATCTGCATATCTGAGGTTACTGATATTTCTCCCAGCAATCTTGATTCCAGCTTGTGCTTCTTTTTTGGTTAACTCAGTTAATCAAGTGACACAATATTGTTAACTCTTAATTAATCAAGTGACTCACCAGCTTACCCACAGAGTTCGCTTGTTATCATAGAAACTTTAATCAGAAATTTAGATGGTAAGATATCTGTTTTAGAGGATATTTTAGGAGAATGAAAAGAAACTGCTGGAAAACTCAAATTAAAGCTGTACTTCCTGAGTAACAAATTCTATAGGAAATCCTCACACTGTACAACAGAATTGTCTAGAGAAGTCCTGTCATGGCAAAGGTTTGCGGCTAACGACACCAGTTACACGTGAAATACATCCACTGGCGAGATTTACAGTAGCAGTTCCTCATAGGGTTTGACATCATGTCTTTCACTTTCCAGCCATAGAGTCTATGTGCCAAACACAAACAACACGCTCAGAAATGGGTGTTAAGACTTTAAAAGACACATTTCACCAACCCCTGAAGTTTGAGACAGGTCTGTACAGGCAATTTGGAAAATTCAGAGAAAGTTAAAGATAATTTAAAATTGTTCTTTGCTGCATTTGTTCCAAATAATTTTAAAGACATACTGTGGAGCCAAATTTTCTGTTATGAACAGTTTTTAAATAATGAGGACATTGAGAATCCTATAAGACTCTTGCTGTAGACAAATCCTATAGATAAGAAACCCCTTTGTAGTGTTTCTGCTGAATTTCTTAGGGCTGGACTTTAGTCCATTTGTTCTGTTTGCTTGTTTTCCCCAATTTGTGCACCATTTTCCATCATGGCTGGGTTCTTTCTGTATTTCTGAAAGCTCAGAGAAGTGGCTGGACTACTCTCTGGATATGAGGATGGAAGTGGAGGTAAGGAACATGGTAAAAGTGGTCCAGTCCGGGGCTAGATTATAACATTTGATCAAAACTGCATATCCACAGTTATGAATAATTTTTTAACATCACTCTGGGGGAAAAGTAAAGCATAGGAATTAGCCATTTGCCTCCTCCTCAAAGCTCATTCATCTCCTCGGGAAGACTGATTCTAGCTATAAAGAAATTAATGAACACAAAGGTTAAAAGAACAGCAGTCTCTCTTAGAGTAAAAAGACAACCTTCCCCCACACCAGTCCAGAAGCACTCTGTAAGCCTTTCTGTGACAACTCCACAGTACAGAAAATTCCCCTTAATCTTGCTCAGAGACTCCCTTCATTCTGTCCAGTGGATAATTAAAGTGTAAAGTATTCCAGTCTCTTGGGAGTGGGGAAGGTGCGGTGAGGTGCGGTTTGGTATTACTGGTGAAGTATTACCATAACTATTCCCCAGTGCTCCTCTATACACACAAGTGCACACACACACATGGGTCATCCATTTTTTGAGAATTAGATTTTGATATATTTTTAGAAAACATCAAGTTATCTTCTTTAATCTTCAGAAAGTACTTTGGGGCTTTATATTGCTTTCAGATATATATCCCCACCATCTAGTCTCACTGTAAAGGACTATGGAAAACTTTTCACAGCAAATGAATCTGAAGTGGAACAACAGTAACTGTGTGTATGTGTCTCACAGACTCCAGCAGGCTCCCGTTAAACATTCCCTGTTTTCAGTAAATCGGCTGCTTTATCCCCTCTGTCCCCATCTTTGGTCCTTTACTGGGCTGTTTTGGAAAGAGAAAATACATCTGAAGCCTTAAGTTTTCTGTTTGCTTAGGTTTTGGATAAAAGGAAATTTGTTACAATACTGTAATTCTATGAGAAACCTTAAATTTTCTATTAGAACCCCAGCTTCTGTAATCCCATCAGTAGCCATTTGAATTGGTGGATGTAAGCATCTTACAGATGAGGAAACTTTGGCCCAGAGACTAAAATGCTTCAGTGTAAGCCTCCCTGGGGAAAACCCATGGCCCCCCGTGGAAGCAGAAACCAAGCCCCTGGATTCCTCTCAGCCACAAAGAAGTACTCACGTCATAATCTGGGTCTCCACGCCTGCCTCCACCAGGGCCCCATCCACAAAGAGAGGAACCGAAGTGAAACCATACTTGTCCCAGGAGTGGCCCTCGTCAAAACTCACCCTGTGTTGGAAACAAGAACGTGGAAGAGACAGCTGAAGAGAAAACCACACTCTTTCACAACTGTTTTTCGGTTATTAAATTCTCCTCTTATCTCATTTTATGGCAGTCTGGATTATCAATAGGCATTAATCTTCAGCATCTCTCTATATTATTATGAGATTTGATCAAAATGGCATTTCCTGGCCCAGGCAGAAACAGCCCCAAGAACTGCAAAAATATTTCAACATCTTAGAATTGGAAAAAAAAAAAAAAAAGCCAGGCAGGAGGGCTTAGTGGATGGAGTGTCACATTTCAAGTACTCAGAATGAAACCTGAGGTTCAATTACAGCACAATCAATTCAGTCTCAGAGTTTTTGACACAGATAAATTGAGTAGTGTGGGGTGTACCATATGGGAAGGGAGGTGTGTGTCTTTCAGATCAGAAAATAGCAATTTCCTACTTGTTCAGAATGGATGAAGCATCATTTTCCCTCCCTGATGCCACTTTAAGGGGCTTTTAGGAACAAGTACTGAGTGCCTGAGACCTTCTGGGCAACACCGTTCCATCTTTTGACCAGTGAGAAGAGGAAGGCCTGGCCCTTTGTGGACACAGCATCTGAATCTCTTTAGAAGGATGCTGCTTAGTGAAGAAGATTTGAGCAATCTTGAGCAGTCAATTCCTTAATAATATCCCTTTCTTGATATTATGGAGTTCCCAACTGTTGCTTGATTTAACCAGAGGACAAAGTTCAAACACCATCTTCTCTGAGAAACTTTTCTCAACACTTCTCCTTCCCAAAAGCAGCTTTACTTGCTTCATTTTCTGCAATCCTTTTGCCTGGTTAGTTCCTAATTTTCCTCTGACTCCACAACACACAGTTCTCTGAGTTCAACTGTAGAAACTCTATTTTCTTACAATATTCAGGCCTTCCCCTATCATAGTGCTGAGTGATGAATTCTTAACTCACCTGGAATCCCTCTGTTCAACATTATAATCGTGTGAGTTCAGGGGTCACATAGGTTATGTTCATTGTCTGACCCCCCCCCATACACTTGATAGCACCTTTATTATAATGCTTCTTACTTAATGTTACATACAGCTTTAAAACATATGTCTGACTCTCTCAATGAACTGTAATCTTTTTGAGGTCAAAGACTATGCTATTCATTTTTGCATTCCTAGTAATTAGCAGAAACATTGGCACAAGGTACTATATATATAAATGTTAAATGAATATATAATTTTTTTTAAAAAAGGAATGATGAAGAAAACTCTTCTAATCTATCCAGGCACTTTTCAAGCATAACTTATGCTAACATCCATGAGCTAGATACAAATCTCTGTCCCCATTACTAGTCAACCTACTCAGTCCAGGCTCTGCAAATTTGTCTCTCTGTCTTATTCTCTCTCCCCAAATAAACTGATCTTAAAAATAAGAAAGTCAATCTCTTTACTCAGCTAGAAAAACTAGTCTGTCATGAAACAAGTTTTATATTTCTGGTATACCTAGGCCTGCTTATAAACAAAATCAGTCAGCAGTCATAAAAATTTTTCAGTTCAGTTCAGTTGCTCAGTTGTATCTGACTCTTTGTGACCCCATAGGCTGCAGCATGACAGGCTTCTGTCCATTACCAACTCCCAGAGCTTGCTCAAACTCATGTCCATTGAGTTGGTGATGTCATCCAACCATATCATCCTCAGTAGTTCCTAAATTATCAGCATCAGACTTGACTTTTATTTTCTCTTAAACAACTTTACTGAGATATCTTTGACATTAAAAAATTGTACATATTTAAAGTATAAAATGATATTTTGATAGATAGATAGAGATATAATGAAAGGTTGGTCATAATGAAGCTGATCTCTGAGGGGGTGGGAGTGGAGAGTGGGCAGGAGGGAGAAATGGTCAAAGGTACAAAGTTTCAGTTATGCAAGATGAATGAGTTCTTGGAGATCTAATGTATAGCATGATGATGATAGTTAATCTTATTTCGACTTTTACGGACTTGGCTTATTTTTTTAATAGGCTGAGGCTAAATAATCATTGATGTGGAACCAGAGGAAGTTGGGGAAATCTGAACTGCTTCTCATGGAAATGAGTTTCTCATTTTAAAAGTGAAAGGAGAGTATAATTAGGAATGGGTTTACCTTTCTTGCCATGTATCCTCTTGGTTTGATTCCTAATGAATCACAGGTGCTTCAAAATATGTCATAGCCGCTAACTAGTTAACTCTTTCTGATAAGTACAGGAGGTAANGCAATCCTTTTGCCTGGTTAGTTCTTAATTTTCCTCTGACTCCACAACACACAGTTCTCTGAGTTCAACTGTAGAAACTCTATTTTCTTACAATATTCAGGCCTTCCCCTATCATAGTGCTGAGTGATGAATTCTTAACTCACCTGGAATCCCTCTGTTCAACATTATAATCGTGTGAGTTCAGGGGTCACATAGGTTATGTTCATTGTCTGACCCCCCCCCATACACTTGATAGCACCTTTATTATAATGCTTCTTACTTAATGTTACATACAGCTTTAAAACATATGTCTGACTCTCTCAATGAACTGTAATCTTTTTGAGGTCAAAGACTATGCTATTCATTTTTGCATTCCTAGTAATTAGCAGAAACATTGGCACAAGGTACTATATAAATGTTAAATGAATATATAATTTTTTTAAAAAAGGAATGATGAAGAAAACTCTTCTAATCTATCCAGGCACTTTTCAAGCATAACTTATGCTAACATCCATGAGCTAGATACAAATCTCTGTCCCCATTACTAGTCAACCTACTCAGTCCAGGCTCTGCAAATTTGTCTCTCTGTCTTATTCTCTCTCCCCAAATAAACTGATCTTAAAAATAAGAAAGTCAATCTCTTTACTCAGCTAGAAAAACTAGTCTGTCATGAAACAAGTTTTATATTTCTGGTATACCTAGGCCTGCTTATAAACAAAATCAGTCAGCAGTCATAAAAATTTTTCAGTTCAGTTCAGTTGCTCAGTTGTATCTGACTCTTTGTGACCCCATAGGCTGCAGCATGACAGGCTTCTGTCCATTACCAACTCCCAGAGCTTGCTCAAACTCATGTCCATTGAGTTGGTGATGTCATCCAACCATATCATCCTCAGTAGTTCCTAAATTATCAGCATCAGACTTGACTTTTATTTTCTCTTAAACAACTTTACTGAGATATCTTTGACATTAAAAAATTGTACATATTTAAAGTATAAAATGATATTTTGATAGATAGATAGAGATATAATGAAAGGTTGGTCATAATGAAGCTGATCTCTGAGGGGGTGGGAGTGGAGAGTGGGCAGGAGGGAGAAATGGTCAAAGGTACAAAGTTTCAGTTATGCAAGATGAATGAGTTCTTGGAGATCTAATGTATAGCATGATGATGATAGTTAATCTTATTTCGACTTTTACGGACTTGGCTTATTTTTTTAATAGGCTGAGGCTAAATAATCATTGATGTGGAACCAGAGGAAGTTGGGGAAATCTGAACTGCTTCTCATGGAAATGAGTTTCTCATTTTAAAAGTGAAAGGAGAGTATAATTAGGAATGGGTTTACCTTTCTTGCCATGTATCCTCTTGGTTTGATTCCTAATGAATCACAGGTGCTTCAAAATATGTCATAGCCGCTAACTAGTTAACTCTTTCTGATAAGTACAGGAGAAAAAAAAAAAAAAAAAAATGCATTCATTTAGCTCCTGGTTTATTTTGACAACTTTGGACTGACTATATTGTCTTGATCGGAAGATGTCAAAGTAGTTATTAAAGGCCTCTCTCCTAGTCTCATTCTCAGTTTCCTTAATGATGAAGGTCAGCAGAAAAAAATTGCCCTGAGTGCCACCAGCATCCCAGGGAAGGAGGAGCCTTCAAATCACTGCCATTAATAGGGCAGAGGACAACCATCTTTACTTTACACATGAAGATAAGATACCACAAAGTAGAAACAGAGGGACCATTCACAGCCTTCTGAGCTCTGAGTTCTGAGATGAAACGTCCAAAGAAAAACTAAGCCCAAGGTGAAGAAATAGGTTGTTGGAAAATAAAAGCATGCTGCATGAACTGAATCTACATGAAGGAGCAAAAGCATGGATTAAATGGAAGGATAGGATCAGCCAAAGAAACTAGGAAATGCCAACATCCAAGTGGGAAGACTAATGTAGACAATAACCAAGGTCTATAGATGATACAAAATGAGCATAAACAAGGAGACAATCTCCAGAGCCAGGCTGAGGGATGAATGCTGTGACTATAATTCACATTCTGCCTATCACTAGGAAGCCCAAGTTTGTGCCTTCAAGTGACTTTCTGAGATCAGTAATTTCTAGCACCCAAATTTCTCAAACTGAGATAATTATTAAAACCCAAGCTCCTAAAGAAAATCCACAAAATACAACATTATAAAAATTAATCTCTTGAGTATCAGAAATTTGGGTCTGCCATTTGTGAGACCTATTCTTTCAGATGACTAGGAGCTTTTAATGTTCTGAAGTAACTATATTGAATGGTAACCCCACAGGACCCACCTTCTCCTTCCCAATTCGTAACTCATTAATGGGCAAGACAAAGGAACTGGGAATTCTTTTAGGCCTACAGGTGAAGCTGAAATGATAAGATCACCAGTACCAGGGAGACAGGACAAGACAGGACCACAAAACACAGAATTCACCGATAAATATTTAATTACGTGCCTGGTCTGGCAGTAGCCTATGTGTAGGGATACAGCAGTGAACAAGAAATGCCTTAGTTTCACTGGAATTATATTCTAGTTTGAGGAGACAAACAACTTGTAGATAAATGGGCTAAAAATATGTTAAAAATAAGTGTCATGAAGACAGTTAAAATAGAGTGATATGATAGAGAGGGAAGCTACTTTGCATTGAAAATTTAAGAAAGTCCTCTCTGAGGAGGTGACATTTACACTGAGATCTGAATGATAATAAGGAATTTGCTATGCAAAGATCAAGGTGAGAGCCATTCTAGAGGGCAGATCTGGTGTGAAATGAAGAAAAGAAGGCCAGTGGGTGGTTGTAGATTAGTGGAAGAGGGACTGCCAGGAGGAAATGGAGTCAAAAAAATAAGGCTGGGGCAGATTACAAATGACTTTGCTTTCAGATTGAAATGAGAGAGAGGATCTGATCTAACCATTACAAGATAACTTTTATTCCTTTGGGGTGAGTGGACTGTCAGGGCCCAAACAGGATGTAGAGAGATGAATCAGTGTGTGTGTTGGGGGGGAGGGGCAGGGGGAGGGATGTTGGGGC
>SJYX01020080.1:285392-347244 GCA_006410675.1 Oreotragus oreotragus
GGGAGGGGGAGGGATGTTGGGGGTAAGGGGAGGTGTGGTAATTTTAAGAGACCAAGTAAGAGAAGGGGCTTGGACAGAGCTTATAATAGTGGATATAGAAAGAGATGGAGAGATTGAGGCTATTCTTACAGGTAAAGTCAAAAAGACATTTAGGATATTTTTACAGATAAAATCAATAGGCTTTTGCTTGAACAAAAAGAAATCACAGACAACATGAATTTGGGGGGTTAAGCAACTGAGGTAGGGAAATGGGAAGACTAGGAGAAGCAAAGCTTCCTTTTCTTTTGTTTGTTTCTGCTCAGTCCACCTAGGCTGAGATGTGCTTTGGATTTCCATCCTGTAACACTGTCAAGAAGTCCTTTGGATGGGCACATCCAGATTTATGGAGAGAGATCAAAGCTAGGGATGTAGAACTGGCTGTCACTTATAAGATAAGACCAACTTAAAGCAGAATACTTCATTAAAAAAAAAAAAAAAAAGCAAAGATTCCTATAGCCAGAGAAAGGGAAAACAATAACTCTCATGAGAAGTTCAAGCTGAAAAAAAAAGAAAAGAAAAAGACTTAGGTGATTGTCAATCACAAGATAAATATTTTCCAGCAAGGTCACTTTTGTGATAATCAAGTCATTGTGAGTCTACGGTGTGTTCACAGACAGCTAGCATACACAAGAGAAGAAATTATCCTTTCACCAGATCCTAAACACTATGTTCAATTTCAATCATTGTAGAAAACTGACAATCAATGTGATTAAAATTAAGAAACAAGTTGTTCTAGAAACAGGTTCTATGAATTGAATCAAGCTTAAGGGAAAGAAGAATAAGAGCTGAATAATTTACCATCGCCTTTTAACTTTCTAAGTAAGAAAGATCCAAATAGTTCAGCACACAAAAATAATTGCTGCCTACAGAAAAGGGGTAATGTCTGCGAATGAAATTAGAATGTGGATAGATGTGTGAAAATATCAGTTTAAAAATACAGACAGAATAAGGTAGAAAAGATTTGTATTCTTATAACTGCTCTAAAAAAGAAAGTCAAATATTTGAACAACAACAAAAAATGAGTATTCTGTCTTGTCTTTTGGCATATCCCAACTCCTACACTAATACTGGAGAAATAGTATAGGCTCGATGAATATGTGAGAAATAAATGAACAAATACATGGAATCAGTCTTGAATTGCATATCTGATCACTTTCTACAACTTAGAAAGCCTAGACAGAGCCATCTCTTTAGGTCCTTTCCAAGTGTAGGACTCTAAAATTCACACCCGTTTCTGGAACAGAGTTACTCTGCATAGGTCTGGGCAGCAGAACAAGGACTGACAGAAATTGCAAGTAGATTCATTATTGTTCAGCACAAAGCTAACTTTCTAACAACTAAAGCTGACCTACAAGGTGGGAATCCATCTGTAAGTTGGTCAGCTCTGTGTTGTCCTGGTAAGGTGGGTGTCTCACGAGTCGTCAGAGAGGTATCTGCTGTACTATGTCTCCTCAAGACCTTTCCTAACTCCATGCATTGGTGACTTTATCACACTGAGATGAGAGCTGCTAAAAGGAATAAAATGTTTCAACAACAATCAGAGTCCTCCCCTGAATACTCAAGCACATAAAGAGAGTTATAATGGTCATCGATGATCAATGTTCCTCCCTTCGGTTAGGTGTATTGCTCCATTTTACATTATCCCAAACACATGAGGTGATGGCAACGAAGCTACATGGAAGTCCTTAAGAATAGCACATGCACTTTCACTTCTCAGAGGCACACACTGGTTGGAACTATTGTTTTCATGTGAATGTTTCTCTGAACGAAAACGCCAGTGCTCATAACCACTTATAGAAGAGCAAAGGGACAAAAATGGCTAGGTGCTGTTTTGTTTTCAGTTTCCAAGAACATTCCATTGAAAGGAGACACTGACAGTTTGTCAGGGCTAAGCAAATAGTAGGATCCCTGTCTACCCATCGGAGAAGGCAATGGCACCCCACTCCAGTACTCCTGCCTGGAAAATCCCATGGACGGAGGAGCCTGCTAGGCTGCAGTCCATGGGGTCGCTGAGAGTTGGACACGACTCAGTGACTTCACTTTCACTTTTCACTTTCATGCATTGGAGAAGGAAATGACAACCCACTCCAGTGTTCTTGCCTGGAGAATCCCAGGGATGGCAGAGCCTGGTGGGCTGCGGTCTCTGGGGTCGCACAGAGTCGGACACGACTGAAGCGACTTAGCAGCAGCAGTAGCTGTCTACCCGCTGATGAGTAATTCTATTATAAGTTTTCATTAGAGCATTGCATTCCATGGGGCTCCATTATTCTAATGCTTCTAAGGTACAAAGGTAATACTAATAATACTGGATAGAGGGCTTACCTGAAATAGCACTTAAATTCTAATCTCAATGGATCTAAGTGTACACCTTCACAAATGGATGGGTTCATTTGTATGCTGTTTTGTCTCCATGCATATCTAGCTACCTATCATTTCAATTTATAGGAAACAGCATGCCTTGTTAGCTGAGCTAAAGTTTCCCCAGCTTTTCAATTATGGCTCCATTTTTTTTCTGAAAGGTGATATAGCTATTATTTAAATTTGAGAGCCACTATACCCTTACAGGAGAGTAGGTAGGCCAATGTCTTTTTCTTATGCAAATATATATACACGTCTGTGTATGCTGCCAAAATAATGTCAGTCTGAGACCGACTACAGAAAAGAACAATGAACTGATTACTTAACCTTTCTTCCACTTAAAATAAGCTATTTGTTTACCTTGAAGGCTGTAACTTAATTAGAAGCTACTGGTGATGAAGAAATTGCATTTGAGTTTCACGAACTTGCAACTCATACGCCAGCCAGAGACAAAGTCAAGAAGTTTATAAGGAAATATTGATGATAAGGTCAGGCCCTTACAAAACACTCACTCAGCTTTGAAAGAAGAGTGCAAAGAATTCTTGAACGAGTTAAGTGCCACTGTTGTCTGCTGACACACTCAGTAGCTGGCATTTAACCATTGCAAGGACTATTTCAGAGAAGGGCATTCATTAGTAGAGAAGTAAGCAGACACCATGGGTGGCAACTAACTTTAGGGAAATATTTGTAGCATTTATGACAGTATCAACATCCTCTAAATGGAAAAAATTCTGTTTCAAGAGCTTAGTTTGAACAATCATCTTTAATATTTTGTAAACTGACGTGAACAAGGTGAACAAATTGGGGTAATATTATCATAACTATTATAAGAGAAAATTCAATAGGAATGTAGCTGTTTTTTTTTCTGAGCTCTATAAATATTTTCCCAACAAAAAATATATTTCATGGAATAAGGGAAATATCAAACTTTGCATTAATGACTTTGAGAAGCAACATTTGATCCTATTACATTTTCCTGAGTGAATATTAAAAAATTTTCCCAAGTTGGATAGCTATGCTTAGAATACAATGATAAGGGCGAAGAGATGTTTACTTTTCTTGGTTAAAAAAAAATTACTTAATGAACTTAAGTGTCAAGCTGTCCTCTCTAGAAGTGTAAGCCCTACTCAGTCCTCAACAGAGCGAGCTCTTCCTACTACAGAAAGAGAGGTCTTGGTACTAGAAGGAATTACCTATGGATTCTACCCAAATGCCTTAAACTTGTGTTTTAGTTCTTCTGAGTCCTACTCGTCCTTACTTACTCACTTTCTTGATTCCAACCAAATACAATCTTCAGCGCACTCTCTACGTCTCCCGAATTCCAGGCTTGGTCAGAGTTTCTTGTCCCTTGGCTTTCCTCCCATCACGTCTACTCCTGCTCATGGCATCCTTTCCTCAAGGATCAGCCCTCATGCCATCTATGGCATGAAGACTCCCACCCCTGCTCACACACCGGGGGTGTGGGGGCTCCATCCAGCCTCAGGATTCCAGCAATGCACAGAGTCAGCATCCTTGTGCAGGCATTGCTTAGATTTATGATAATATATGGACAATCTAAAGTCCATACCTTGATTAGGATCTCTCAGAGGACAAAGACCATGCAATAATACTCTGTGTACTTATTAAAGTATCTGGGAAATTAGCAGGTAAAAGAGAAGCATATTAACGACAGAAACCCAGCTCTGTGCTGCCAGGTACTAGCTGTATAGCTGAGTAATGTATTTAATATGTTTGCATTTTAATACTATTCATTATACTTCCTCATCTAAATCATCTGGTCTACTACTGTTACCTAAGAGTTGGATGATGTAATGTACATTAAATGAAGGGGTGGATAAAGAAATGGATGAAGAAATGGGTAAAATGGGTATAAAACCATGCATAACAACTTTTCCTAATATTTTCCACTGAAAAGTTTTTCATTAATAGGGTAGGAAGCTGTCCTTACCACAAATGCCTGACTGGCAGAGGTGTGTGTTTCATGGCCACGAGGGCGCCACCCCAGTCTAGGAACCAGACATTGTACTCTTCATCAAAGATCTGGAACAACAACAACAATAACGATCATAGCAACACCTTACATGTGCATGGTGCTTGAAAGTTTACAGTTTTTCACATATATTGTTTCATCTGGATTCTGAGCCTTCCAACAATCCTATCAAGAAGTTTGACACGTGAGGTCATCCCCATTTAATAGATGAAAAATTGGGCTAGCAGAGAACGAGTAACTGTCAACTGTCCCTAATCCACTCAAATGGCATTTCCAGGGTTCTTTCCCCTAGTTCTGTGAGTCAGTGTGCCACAAGAAATTCAGGCAACAAGACCCATGCTCAACTAGATAACCCAATGGAAAACATAGCTTCAGAAAACTTTTTCATCTCAGTATTTTACTAGTCAGCTTTCTCTTTCTCATCTTTTCAAATGAGACATTTGCTAATTTATGAATGGTCTGTGTCTCATTCAGTCATGTCAGACTCTTTATGACCCCATGGACTGCAGCACACCAGGCTTCCCTATACTTCACCATCTCCCAGAGTTTGCTCAAACTCATGTTCATTGAGTAGGTGATGTATCTTGTAGTAGGGTTATAAACTTTTTAGGAACTTAAAAGACAATCCCTTTTAGACATGTAGACATTAAAGTCTACGTGATAACTGAGTTCTCAGACTTAGTCACCACATCCTAAGTTCCCATGCTAGTTGAATGAAGACTTGAGTTTAGTGCTTGGGGATCCTTACACTAAATGTTCAATGAGGCACCACGCTTCCTGAGATGCAGGGTTACTCATTCTTTGACTCATTCATTTGTCTATTACCTATCAGTCCTTCCACTCACTCATCGATTTATTCAATGATCCATCCATCCATCTGCATAAGCATTTACTAAGCACCTAAGATGATGCGAGTCTCAGAGCTTTAGCTCAGACCTAACCACACATATAGCAACACTTCTACAATTTGTGACTTTTACGTCTTCAGCCTAAGACAGAAAAAATCTTCTCCACCAGAGAACAAGTTCTCTTGTCTAGATCTTCTAGAGAAAAGTGGAATTAGAGAATTCCTTCAGTTCTTAACCACTAATGGTGGCTCTTACAAGCTGGATGGAGAGGCTGGGGTGGTGGGTTAAGTGAGACGTACTAGAAGGGGTAAAAAGATATAAGCAGAATTAAAAAGGAGGGGATAGGAGGAATAGTGCTCCCTATAAATATGACTCAGAGAACACCATAGAGAAAAGGAAATGGACTCTCGGGCCTAAACCTTTCAATTGGTTTTATTTCTCATCTTTGCCTTTAAATGTCCCCACTAATGGTGAGCTTTCCTGCACAGAAGACTTAAAGATTATTGTTTTTTATATTCCAGATATAAACATAGACTCGGAGTCTGAGTTCAAAAGTGGACTTTATGAATAGAAGCACTGGATCAAAGTCTGAGAGTAAGGACTACAAGATGATTCTCAGTACTGTGGAAAAGAAAAAAGTCATTTTTCTTCATACTATTCTCTCTAAAATATTTTTCTGGCCACTTCTAACTCTTGCCCTGTTCAGCACTGTAATGGAAGCTGGAATGCTTAGTTGTTTGGGGAAAAGAGACAAGGAAACACAAGTGGTAACAACACAAGGAAGGAATGTTGCAGTGGCCACCTGGCCAGCTGAGCTATTTCTTGTATTCAGGGTCAATATTTTGTCTGTTGTGAATTTCTGGACCAGAAGAATTTACATTCCAGTTTCTACCCCCTTTGGCACTTATAAGAGAATAACTTATGTTTTGAAAGTATGTTCTTATTTATGTGTCTGTTCTGCATCCAGTTGATTCCCTTGTGGGCAGGAATCTTAATTTATTCTTTGAAGGAGGCCTTATAGTAGTTAATATAGGGGTCATGTCTAGTATGTCCTCGGTAATTTTTTTTTTTTTTTTTGATAAGTGGTAATAGTGGACGTGATGGCAATGGGGGTGGTGATGATGATGATGTTGGTGATGGTGATAATAATCTTCCCTAAGGGACCCACACAGAAAGGCGTGCAAGCAGATTTCAGATAGTTGCTTCATCTCCATCATTAAGATATTCAATACTCTTCCTCAGATAGAAACCTTCTCATCTTTAAGGTTTAGTAGGATGTCAACTCTTCTCGTGAAGTCTTTCCCAGTTTGCCCAAGTAAAATTAATTCCTCCCGTTTCTCTGCAAGCTAATAATGACACTAAAATAACACAATCTAACTACAATTATTTATGAACCTGTTTCCTCCACTTAATTTTGAGCTCCATGGGAAAAGGGACTCAAAAGTATTCAATGGCCTCATCAGGTTTATACATAACACCTAGTCGACACTGTATAAGTCTGTGTTGTCCAATATAGTAGCTACAAAAGACAATTTAAATTTAAATTGATTAAAATAAAATTAAAAACTAGCTCCTCTGTCACCCCAGCCATATTTCAAGTGTGCAACAAACTCAAAAGACAGTATATATACAGAACATTTTCCTTATTGCTGAAAGTTCTATTGGACAGCACTACAAACAAAAATGTTTGTAAAATTTAATTAATTTTTCATCTGGTCATATATCTATTAAGCAGTCTCATCCTTAACTAAGGTTGTGTCCACATATTACTTAAGCCATCACAGATGGCTTAAGCCACTTCCGTGGCTTTGCTGGTCTTAGTATTCTATACCCTTCACCTTGTAGATAAAGAAACAGACCTAGAAAGGTAAAGAAACCTGCTTGCCAAGATCCTGTGGCACATTAATGATACAAAACTGTTTTATTGATTGTATCCCCTCACACAGGCATGGTAATTAGCATCTGGTGACTGTTCCATACCATTTGCTGAATGAAAGAATGAACAAACTAGGGAAACCCCAGTTCTTATTCCTTGCCCAGCTCCTCCCATTTTACCCCATTGTTCACTGATTCTTCCAGCTACATTGACCAAACAGAACTGCTGCTTCAATTTTTTTTTTTTACAAACAAAAAGTCATGATGAGCCTGAGAATCCATAGATAAGAGAAATATTGGCAGAATTTGCCCTAGATATCTCTTCCCTGTTCCCAAATCTCAGTTACCTGTCTCCATGTGTTGCCCCCATCAGAAGAGATGAAAACATTGATGTCAGTATATGAGAGCTCCGGACCAATGTTGCCTAAAACAGAAGCAGATTATTTGAAAATGTCAGGCACTTTACAGATTACGTGTGCTTGGGGTTGAGGAAAGGGGTAGCAGAGAGTAAAGGTTTTCCAAATAATGTTTAGAATATATTTATGTAGTTTTTTCTTGGTGTCATATCAAAACCCCAGAAGGAAGAAAACCTAACATGGAAAACAACAAATAAATAAATAATACAAGAGGGATGCCTGCTTAAAAGGCAACACCCCAAAACCAAGTGTTGATTAGCTTGGATCTCTTGAACTATTCATTCTGTATACCATTAGTCTCTCCAAATTTGATCTTGATGATGGTAAAGATCAGAAGAGTAAACAATTATGCTAGCCTAGGAACACCTTCCTTCTCATATGTAATGTTATGTTTAGAAAAACTGGTGTATGTGTGAGTATGTATATGTGTGTGTGTGTGTGCATATGTGTATCTGTTTCCAAGTTAAACCTGTCAAAATATTTCTTGTGTGCCGGGCCATTGAATAAACCAACAGCACAGAATACGTAACCAAAGTGACAGAGTTTCCAGAAGAAGATGACAATATTCAGCAGACCATGGTTGTCAAGTACCTGGAGAAGGAAATGGCAACCCATTCCAGTGTTCTCACCTGGAGGATCCCGTGGACAGAGGAGCCCGGTGGGCTACAGTCCATAGGGTTGCAAGACTTGGACACTTAGTGACTAAACCGCCACGGATGTCATCAAGCGTGGTAGGAGAGGTCACCTGGATTACACCTGGACTGACCACAATTCCCGTCTTAGTCCTTCACACCTTTTCCCTGTCCCCCCCACCCCTTCTTTTTCTTCCCTTTGCATCACCTTGTGGTTATATTTGTAAAAACAAGAAAGTAGTTAAGATTTTCTAGCCTACCCATATTGCCCAAGTTTACCCACAAACCCTTTGGTCCCAGAACAAATGTCCCAAACTTAAAAGTGAGCTGCTGAACAAATAATTGTACCACAGATGAATGAGGAAACACGTGATTGAATTATGTTATGAAGTTGATGTGCATTTGGGGAGGTCTTTAGAAGCAGGAAAGTGCCCTAAACATGTAAGAATTTATCACTGAGGCTGATATTTTTTCTTTAAAAATAGCAGGAAGGGAATGTTAGCTCCCACACATCTGTAGCCTAAATAAGAGCACAATAAAAATGCAATAATGAAAATGTTAATTGAGCTCCTGACATTTAATGCTTCAAAATGAGAAATTAAAGCCAGGCTCCAGCTTGTCAAGCTCACATCAGCATCAGGGAGCACACAGCTAGCCAACTTGTTTTGACACTCAGACTTCCAAAAATAACCCTAGGGCTCAGGTTGTTCCCAAATCTCAGTTACCTGTCTCCATGTGTTGCCCCCATCAGAAGAGATGAAAACATTGATGTCAGTATATGAGAGCTCCGGACCAATGTTGCCTAAAACAGAAGCAGATTATTTGAAAATGTCAGGCACTTTACAGATTACGTGTGCTTGGGGTTGAGGAAAGGGGTAGCAGAGAGTAAAGGTTTTCCAAATAATGTTTAGAATATATTTATGTAGTTTTTTCTTGGTGTCATATCAAAACCCCAGAAGGAAGAAAACCTAACATGAAAAACAACAAATAAATAAATAATACAAGAGGGATGCCTGCTTAAAAGGCAACACCCCAAAACCAAGTGTTGATTAGCTTGGATCTCTTGAACTATTCATTCTGTATACCATTAGTCTCTCCAAATTTGATCTTGATGATGGTAAAGATCAGAAGAGTAAACAATTATGCTAGCCTAGGAACACCTTCCTTCTCATATGTAATGTTATGTTTAAAAAAACTGGTGTATGTGTGAGTATGTATATGTGTGTGTGTGTGTGTGCATATGTGTATCTGTTTCCAAGTTAAACCTGTCAAAATATTTCTTGTGTGCCGGGCCATTGAATAAACCAACAGCACAGAATACATAACCAAAGTGATAGAGTTTCCAGAAGAAGATGACAATATTCAGCAGACCATGGTTGTCAAGTACCTGGAGAAGGAAATGGCAACCCATTCCAGTATTCTCACCTGGAGGATCCCGTGGACAGAGGAGCCCGGTGGGCTACAGTCCATGGGGTCGCAAGACTTGGACACTTAGTGACTAAACCGCCACGGATGTCATCAAGCGTGGTAGGAGAGGTCACCTGGATTACATCTGGACTGACCACAATTCCCGTCTTAGTCCTTCACACCTTTTCCCTGTCCCCCCCCCTTTTTTTTCTTCCCTTTGCATCACCTTGTGGTTATATTTGTAAAAACAAGAAAGTAGTTAAGATTTTCTAGCCTACCCATATTGCCCAAGTTTACCCACAAACCCTTTGGTCCCAGAACAAATGTCCCAAACTTAAAAGTGAGCTGCTGAACAAATAATTGTACCACAGATGAATGAGGAAACACGTGATTGAATTATGTTATGAAGTTGATGTGCATTTGGGGAGGTCTTTAGAAGCAGGAAAGTGCCCTAAACATGTAAGAATTTATCACTGAGGCTGATATTTTTTCTTTAAAAATAGCAGGAAGGGAATGTTAGCTCCCACACATCTGTAGCCTAAATAAGAGCACAATAAAAATGCAATAATGAAAATGTTAATTGAGCTCCTGACATTTAATGCTTCAAAATGAGAAATTAAAGCCAGGCTCCA
Source organism: Oreotragus oreotragus (assembly GCA_006410675.1). Classification (NCBI taxonomy): domain Eukaryota; kingdom Metazoa; phylum Chordata; class Mammalia; order Artiodactyla; family Bovidae; genus Oreotragus; species Oreotragus oreotragus. The sequence continues at coordinate 295,590 of SJYX01020080.1, forward strand.
GCTTGTCAAGCTCACATCAGCATCAGGGAGCACACAGCTAGCCAACTTGTTTTGACACTCAGACTTCCAAAAATAACCCTAGGGCTCAGGCAGTCAGTACCAACGGAGTGGGGAGTGACATGGTGAACAGTTCTGAGGAGCTATGTCTAGAATCGGGAATTCAGCTCTTCAGATCCAGGTTTTGGAAGACACAGAAATGAAGACAGTCAAGAGGGACATGACAGAGAATGTCAACTTGTCCTTTAATCATGGCCACCTGGAGCATTGTGCTAAAGATTCTGAGCCCGTGTTTGGTTTCAATAGAATAGAGTTTGGCGACTGATTAGTAACATCTACCAAGGGTGGTAGAGAGACAGGGAGGCAGGTGTATAGTCCCCCAAGAGCTAGAATCTGCCAGCCCTGTCAGGGCTTAGCATCTGTTACATCCTCTTTAGGAGCTGGTTCTGCCTATATCTTAAACCTCTCTTGCAAAGCTCAATGAGATCGATTTTGGAGGTACGGTGATGATGAGAATCCAAGGCTCCCAGTGAAGCTTGTTTTAGAACTATCTTGGGTCAATTGAAAGGATCCCTGAAAGAAACGTTACTGATCACAGAGACCAAAAGTCACTTCCCAGAGGAAAGGACAGAAAAGGGGCATCCAGGATGACTTGATCTTTGAACACATTCAGTCCCCAATTGGACCTATAGAAAGAAAACCTCTGAGAGGGAGAGTCTGGATTATGGTGTGAGAGAAGGAAGATCTGAATGCTGTGCCTCACTGGTTAGAGTGGAACTGGAGGAGGGCTCCCAGGTGGCCCCAGGCCAGGTTAGAGGAAGAGGCAGCTTGTCCCCCTTGGAGTGGTGTGATAGGAGGGAGAGACGGGGAGAGCCATGGAAAACAGGGAGCACCTCACAACAACAGCTTAGCTGGTCAGTCACACAGGTTCTGCTGCCCATCTGGGCAGGTATCAACAACATGCTTTTAGCCTCATGTCCTCCCAAGGTAACTTTCTCCCAAGGCTTTATTTAGACACTCCCAGAAAAGAGAGAGAGACAGAAACGCAAAGAGACAGGGGGAGAATTTTAACATGCTCTGAGGTTACAGATGCTTCTCTTACCACCACTGATGTCCATTCAGGGTAATTAAATGGAAGAGGATGCAGACAGTACAGGAAAGCACCTCCATGGAGGGAAGAACATAAGGGTATGAACATTCAGAGTGTACAAGAAGCATGGCAGGGAGCCTGGAGTGACTGTGGGGCTGGCAGGTGAAGGGGCCTGGACTAGGTCTGGCCAAATGGCTACTGGATGGACTAGACTTGGAGGCAGAGGGAGTGTGACGGAGGGCAAGATACCTGTTCTTCCTGCCCTCCACCTCTTCACCCATAAATCTGCATCATAGGGCCATTTGCAATCACAGCAGGAAAGTGCTCTGTACACCTTAAGGGCCTGGGAGGATGTACGGTCTCGAGGACCAGCTTGAAACCACAGTGTAAGGATACTTAGTACTCTGGTGCTTCTGCTGCTAAAAAGCAATTGCCAAACTCTCCAGACTGGAACTCCATCTGCCTTCAGAGGTGGCCTCAACAGGCCTAAGAGATGAATCCCAGCAGGCACTGTAATCCATGCAGCTTCCCTGCCCCCTGGTCTCAGTGGGAGACAGGAGCAGGCAGTGAGGAGTGAAGATGATAGGGGCCAGGGCCACTGACACCTGAAGGCAGGGGACACGCATGGATCTGGAAGAGGGTTCTGGAGAGACAGGTCCATCGAGACCACTGAAGTCCTCCTTGGCTAAGTTCGCCATTATTTTTCCGATAGTGAGACGACCTTTAGGGAGAATCGGCAAGCAGGGTAAGAAGTTTGGAATAAGGAGGCATCTGTCAGTGACCCAGTACCGGCTTTTCATGAGGATCTTGTGAGCTGTTATGCTCCTCTCAAATCACTATGCAAAGTTACAAGAGTTACAAAGGGGAGAGTATTAGTAAATTCTCATGCATATGGGCAAACAAAGTTTCAGAATCCAGTCTTGAATGTCTATGTGTTTGTTAGCTCATAAAGACTTAGAGTAATTTAGATGGTCATAGGTGATAACGGCCACAACTAACCCTCCTGACTATGCTCTGAGCCCTCAGTGGGATCTTGTAGGCACACTCTCCAATCTCTAATTCTTATAACACCCACCCTCACAAGGCAGGGGAAGATAACTTGATTTGCAGATGAGGAAAATGAAGCACAGAGGTTAAAGAACTTGGTCAAATTCTTAAGGCTTATAAGTGTCAGGGCTCAGCTTGGAAAGCAGGCCTACAGAGTTCCTAAGTGCATTCATTCATTCTGGAGATGCGCACTGAATGCACATTATTTGTGGATTCTATTGAAAGAGGTGTACACATCATGTTCTTCTGGAGCAATAAGAGGAGTTCTAAATTTCTGTAATATTAATGATGATATTATAAAAGGTATCATGTATTGAGCATTCAATATCTCCTAGGTACTGTTTTGAACACTTGAAACCCATCACTTTGTTTAATACTCCAGTTCCGTTCTGTCAGTACTATTTTTCCCACTGTCAACACTTGAAACCCATCACTTTGTTTAATACTCCAGTTTCATTATGTCAGTACTATTTTTCCCACTGTCAATGAAAACACCAATGTTTAGAGTGGTTAAGCCATATAAGGCAATCCTGGTTACATAGTTAGCATTTACATAACGATCTCTTTTATTATTTTTTTTTCCTTTTCTTACAATTTATTTTCATTGGAGGACAATTACTTTACAGCATTGTGATGGCCTCTGCCACAGAGCAACATGAATCAGCCGTAGGCATACATGTGTCCCCTCCCTACTAAACCCCCCTGCCACCTCCCTTTCCACTCTATCCCACAGGGCACCCAAAGTCAGAGCTCTGTAACCTTTATTATTGATTACTGCTCTCCAGTGTTCCTTCCACTCCAGTCCAGGACCTCCTGTAGGCCTGGAGGAGAGGCAAAGTATAGCAGTCCCACAGTTGGGAGGCCTAACAGGCATGGGTGATGGAGTGTGGGGGTCGCTCCCCCCATCAGGAACATAGTACCAGAGCCTGCCATCCCTCTCACTGTGCTGGGCTCCCTGAAGCCAGTGGTGTTAAATATGGTGGATCCAGTTTCTATGCGTGGAGAGCTGACTGAGCTATCTTCAGAAGGCTATGCTAGCTGTCACCCCAATTTGAGTGGATGGTCACTGGTGGTGTTTAAAAACTTCATGCAGTTGAAGGGTTGGAGAAGGAAGTCATGGCTGGCAGAGCAGTAACTCCAGGGCCTGGAGCTTCAGGATGATGAGTGTACCATCTCAACAAGTCTCTGTGAATTTATCTACTTTCATTAGAAAAAAAACTGCCTCATACCACAGCTCTAACTTCGAAGATTAGAGGCCTGCTTTGCTTTATGCCATTAATGTATTCCTGAAAAGGTGTATGGAAATCAAATGCATGCTAATCAGAGCATTTTCCCCAGGAGACTTTCATTTTCAGCTCGGAGTTGTTTTATCTTCATTTCTGACTGATGTTCAGTGGACAGTGGTTCCAACAATGCAACCTGGAGTTTCTCTGCCCTTTCCCCCAGGCCCTCAGCCAAGTGGTTAATCATGTGTAAACAAACCTTTACATGCACCAGAGACCTCCTGATTAAAAACAGCTCTGGGATGAAACCTTTTGTAAAGAATCCTCTGTGCAAAGAGAAAACTACCCCAACTTATACTTGGTGAGCTAAGAAGTTCATATATCACATTTTCTTAAAGTGAGAATTCCCTATTACAAGATGACTTGAAAAGGAACTCTGGCCGCTAGCTAACACGGGGGACTGCCCTATGACCACGTGAAATGTTGCATTTACCAAAAGTTACAAGGTTTTGGAGCTCTTTGCCTGGGTTATTAGATTGGCCTTGCAGTTCCACAAATTCTGCCTGTTTTCTGGGATGAATGCCCACAGCTTTTATCTGATGCTCAAATGATTGCAAAGAGGTCATGACATATGCCAGAAGCCCTCAGTAAGGAAGAAGCTCAGTCTTCCTTACCTGTAGCCACCACGAGCCCTGGAGCTGTCTCCTTGCTGGAGATTCTTCCTGAGGAATATGGATTTTCGGAGATCTGCAAGTGTAGGTGTAGGGAGCAGAAAGGCTAAAACGGAGAAGAAGAAAGTAGTTTCATTCCTGGGAACTTCATTCCTGTCAGGGAACTCCTGACATGCATCCCTGCCCCACCAGATACAGGGCTCGCAGGTGCCAACCTTCCAGGAACAGCAAGGGTCAGATGTGAGTCACTCACTCATTATCCCAAGAGATGACCTGGGGCAGGAGTCATCTCTCCCTGAACAGATGATAGAATCACATCAGAACCTGCCCTGAGCACCATCCATAGGCCCTTTCCTGTCCCTGCTCCCACCATAATTGTACGCTTCCCCTCCCTTTCTCATCCCCACTCTATCTATCAAGGTCCAGCTCATGGTCAGCCTCATGAAGCCTCCTGACGATTCCGTCCCACCCACAGGTTGACACTGACCTTCTCCCATCTTTGACCATGGCCATCACACTCTGCTTCTTGGAGCTCTGTGGGGCCACTGGGAGCAGTGGAGGGGGAAGTCAAGAGAGACAGTCTTGACTCTCTACCCTCTTCTTCAATCAGATGGTCCCTCTTTCTGCTTCATTGGTTCCTGTTTATAATTTTACTTTGAATTTCACTTTAAATGTCTGAAGACATTATCTGAAACCTGTATAAGTTTGTCTTCTTTACTTATTTATCCTTAGTTGAGTTTCTTTAAAAGGATTAGGGATTTAGAGAGATGTAGAAGGCAATGGCAACCCACTCCAGTACTCTTGCCTGGAAACTCCCATGGATGGAGGAGCCTGCTAGGCTGCAGTCCATGGGGTTGCTGAGAGTTGGACACGACTCAGTGACTTCACTTTCACTTTTCACTTTCATGCACTGGAGAAGGAAATGGCAACCCACTCCAGTGCTCTTGCCTGGAGAATCCCAGGGATGAGGGAGCCTGGTGGGCTGCCATCTCTGGGGTCGCACAGAGTCGGACACGACTGAAGCGACAGCAGCAACAGCAGCAGACACATAATAAATATATATATATATTTAAAAATTGTGAAATTGGGGAAAGGGGAAAATTAGGTTAATAAAATAAGATGAATCCATCGGTAAGGTTTAGGGAGGGGGGAATTCTTGCTGTGACCAGTTCTTGGACAGAGGCAGGCATATATCTCTGACCTTCCTAGTACCCCAAGCCAAAAACATGGAGCTGGACTGAAAACTACAAAAGGAAAAGGCCATATTAATCCTATTCACCACCATTCTCCCGGTTTTTAACATAATGTCCGGAATATTCAGTTGGGTAGTGAAAAGCAACTTTTTCTGTTAAGGGGAAACATAATCACTTCTGGGACTGTAGAAATGTTTCTCACATATGTCCTCTTTAAGAGGGCAATGAGGGTTGTGAACTTCACTGTTAATGATCTGTCTTCCCTCCTCATTTGGAGTTGCAGCCCCTGAGAACAGAGATAATGTCTTATATATTAGATCCTCTATGTGCCTATGTCAATATCCCATAAAGCTGAAACCCTAGGCGTGCTGAGAGACTAACTCTTGTCCATGTGGACATACCAGCCTGCATTTCTTGGGCTTCTAATGCAACTTTTACTTACCTTGCCCATTTTCAAGCACTTATCAAATGGTATCAGATCAATATCAGCTAATAGGTATTTATCACTACTGAGCTCTGCCTGGGACCCTTGAGCACAGGCTTTCTCTTATGCGTCTTTCTCTTACTAGAAGTTGTAGCACATAGTATATTCTCAAGTAAAAGCTTGTGGAATCCAGCTGAACTTTCCATCCAGATGATATGGCAGTCTGAGTCCACAGATCAATACCCTAGGAGTTGTGGGAAATCCCTGCCCAGCACCAGGAATATTCCTAAGGCCTCTCTGGCAGAATAAGGTCCCTGATGGAGCATCCCCAGGTAAGTAGTCTGCCCTGTGGTCTCACATGAGACCGGGACACTGACCAGCAGGCAGTGTACTGGGTTCCCTCTCAGGTCCATATCTGGAGCTTGCAGGAGGCGCCAATCCCTGCCTTTGTTGTAGGTGATGTATGTCTTCACCTGGTCATCCACCTTCTTGTTTGCCAGGAATATCCCTTTGATACCGGCTACCTAGGAAAAAGGGCGAGAGATGGAGAACCATGTTGGGCTAAAATGCTGATAGTTTTGGAGAAGCCTAGGGAGGCCGTCTATAGAGTCGCACAGAGTCGAACACAACTGAAGCGACAGCAGCAGCAGCAGCAGCAGGCAGAAATGCCCCAGGACTGTCCACAGTGTGTTGGAATACACGAGGAAAAGAGGAGGAGCATGCTGAGAAAGGGCATATTCCACATGGTCTACAGTAGAAGCTTAAGCTCATTATTCTTGCCTGGAGAATCCCGGAGACAGAGGAGCCTGGTGGGCTGCCATCTAAGGAGTCGCACAGAGTCAGACACGACTGAAGCGACTTAGCAGCAGCAGCAGCTGCTGGCCTCCACACAGCCCCCCAACTCCCTTAACCACCTCCCGCCACAAACCAGATATTCCATCCTCCTCTTACTTATCTTCTCTGCCCCACTCTACACATCTCTGTACTTTGTTCAGAGGACTTTACCCTTAATTAACTTATTTATCCTTAATTAACTACCAAAATTTCCTCTGGGGTGGGAGTGGCTGATAACAACCAAAGTAGTTACCCTAGAGAACATTTGAGATGAACCAACATATACTACTATATATAAAATAGATAAACAAGAAAGACCTGCTGCATAGCACCAAGAAGTATATTCAGTATCTTACAATAACTTATAATAATGGAAAAGAATCTGAAAAAGAATACACACACACATCCTCATATACATATGTATAAATATATACATATGTGTGTATTATATATATATACACACACACACACACATATATATATAACTGAATCACTTTTATGTACACCTGAAATATTGTTAAGTTCAGTTCAGTTCAGTAGCTCAGGCATGTCTGACTCTCTGTGACCCCATGAACCGCACCATGCCAGGCCTCCCTGTCCATCACCAACTCCTGGAGTCCACCCAAACCCATGTCCATTGAGTCAGTGATGCCATCCAACCATCTCATCTTCTGTCGTCCCCTCCTCCTGTCCTCAATACTTCCCAGCATCAGGGTCTTTTCAAATGAGTCAGCTCTTCTCATCAGGTAGTCAAAGTATTGGAGTTTCAGCTTCAGCATCAGTCCATCCAAAGAACACCCAGGACTGATCTCCTTTAGGATGGACTGGTTGGATCTCCTTGCAGTTCAAGGGACTCTCAAGAGTCTTCTCCAACACCACAGTTCAAAGGCATCAATTCTTCAGCGCTCAGCCTTCTTTATAGTCCAACTCTCACATCCATACATGACCACTGGAAAAACCATAGCTTTGACTAGATGGACCTTTGTTGGCAAAGTAATGTCTCTGCTTTTTAATATGCTGTCTATGTTGGTCATAACTTTCCTTCCAAGGAGAAAGCATCTTTTAATTTCATGGCTGCAGTCACCATCTGCAATGATTTTGGAGCCCAGAAAATTAAAGTAGCCACTGTGTCCACTCTGTCCCCTTCTATTTGCCATGAAGTGATGGGACTGGATGCCATGATCTTCATTTTCTGAATGTTGAGTTTTAAGCCAACCTTTTCACTTTTCTCTTTCACTTTCATAAAGAGGCTCTTTAGTTCTTCCTCACTTTCTGCCATAAGGGTGGTGTCATCTGCATATCTGAGGTAATTGAGATTTCTCCCAGAAATCTTGATTCCAGCTTTTGCTTCCTCCAGCCCAGCGTTTCTCATGATGTACACTGCATATAAGTTAAATAAGCAGGGTGACAATATACAGCCTTGACATATTCCTTTTCCTATTTGGAACCAGTCTGTTGTTCCATGTCCAGTTCTAACTGTTGCTTCCTGATCTGCATACAGGTTTCTCAAGAGGCAGGTCAGGTAGTCTGGTATTCCCATCTCTTTCAGAATTTTCTACAGTTTATTGTGATCCACACAGTCAAAGGCTTTGGCATAGTCAATAAAGCAGAAATAGATGTTTTTCTGGAACTCTCTTGCTTGTTCGATGTTCCAGCGGATGTTGGCAATTTGATCTGGTTCCTTTGCCTTTTCTAAAACCAGCTTGAACATCTGGAATTTCACAGTTCACATATTGCTGAAGCCTGCCTTGGAGAATTTTGAGCATTACTTTACTAGCGTGTGAGATGAGTGCAGTTGTACAGCAGTTTGAGCATTCTTTGGCATTGCCTTTCTTTGCGACTGGAATGAGAACTGACCTTTTCCAGTCCTGTGGCCACTGCTGACATTGTAAATCAACTATATTTCAATAAAAATTAAAATTAAATAAAACCAGAGGACATAGGATTTTGCTCAGAGGGGGCTTGTAGACAGGTTTTCAAGACATAAAGGTATAATCTGTAATGGTGGTAAGTTGAAGTGTCCTGATTAGTAGTGAGGTAGATGTTCTCTTAATAAGTTAATCAATAAGATAATTAAGGATAAAGGATCACAACAAACTGTGGAAAATTCTTAAAGAGATGAGAATACCAGACCACCTGACCTGCCTCCTGAGAAATCTACATGCAGGTCAAGAAGCAACAGTCAGAACTGGACATGGAACAACAAACCGGTTCCAAATTGGGAAAGGAGTATGTCCAGGCTGTACATTGTCACCCTGCTTATTTAACTTCTATGCAGAGTACATCGTGCAAAATGCCAGGCTGGATGAATCACAAGCTGGAATCAAAATTACCAGGAGAAATATCAATAATCTCAGATATGCAGATGACACCACACTTGTGGCAGATAACGAAGAAGAACTAAAGAGCCTCTTGATGAAAGTGAAGAGAGTAGTGTGAAAAGTTCGGCTTAAAACTTAACATTCAGAAAACTAAGATCATGGCATCTGGCCCTATCACTTCCTGGCAAATAGATGGGGAAACAGTAGAAACAGTGGCAGACTTTATTTATTTGGGCTCCAAAATCCCTGTAGATGGTGATTGCAGCTATGAAATTAAAAGACACTTGCTCCTTGGAAGAAAATTTATGACCAACCTATACAGCATATAAAAAGCAGAGACATTACTTTGCCAACAAAGGTCCATCTAGTCAAACTATGGTTTTTCCAATAGTCATGCATGGATGTGAGAGTTGGACTATAAAGAAAGCTGAGCACTCAAGAATTGGTGCTTATGAACTGTGATGTTGGAGAAGACTCCTGAGAGTCCCTTGGACTGCAAGGAGATCCAATCAGTCCATCCTAAAGGAAATCAGTCCTGAATATTTATTGGAAGGACTGATGCTGAAGCTGAAACTCCAATACTTCGGCCACCAGATGCGAAGAACTGACTCGTTGGAAAAGACCCTGATGCTGGAAAAGATTGAAGGTGGGAGGAGAAGGGGATGACAGAGGATGAGATGGTTGGATGGCATCACTGACTCAATGGACATGCGTTTGAGTAAACTCTGGGAGTTAGTGATTGACAGGGAGCCTGGCGTACTGCGGTCCATGGGGTTGCAAAGAGTTGGACATGACTGAGTGACTGAACTGAACTGAGATGTTTGCTGTCTCAGATGACCCAGCTTGGTGACCTGACCCCTATCATTAGTTGTGATACCAGTTTACTGTGGACTTTGGATAATTCTTATTTTATCTTCAGTCTCAGCCAATTGTCACTTTAAAAAAGGTGGAATAAACCCTTCCCTTTCTTTGTTTTTTTCCCTCCGTTGGTTGGCAAAGGATACCACAGATAATGTAGACCCCTCTTGCCAGAGTTCCCCATGTATTGGGATTTGCATATCTTTGAGACTCTGAAGGAAGAAGAGCATCACCACTACACAAGTAGCTATAGAGTGAGGAGATTCATCATCCAGAACGGCTCAAGAGTAAGCACAGATCTGACTCACTTTCATTACTTCTCTGCCCACATCTGAGCAATAGGAAGAGATATTTAGAGTGACAGCAGTCTATGTTGTCTTGACTTTCCATTTAAGTTCCAAAGGAAAGGTAATTCAAATTGTTTAGATACATATAAGCAAGACTTCAGCATGTTTTCTAGATAACACTCAGATATCTCGAAATTTTAATTGTATTCATACTTACCCCCATTGAGCAATAGGAAGAGATATTTAGAGTGACAGCAGTCTATGTTGTCTTGACTTTCCATTTAAGTTCCAAAGGAAAGGTAATTCAAATTGTTTAGATACATATAAGCAAGACTTCAGCATGTTTTCTAGATAACACTCAGATATCTCGAAATTTTAATTGTATTCATACTTACCCCCATTCTTTGAGGGTTATCATGAATTGAGGTGTGTTGCAGTTCTGAGAGGATCCCAGTGGGAGCAAAGGGAAGGACTTTCATAGAAGTCAGCTCTTCTGTTTTGTTTGTTTGTTTGTTTGATTTTTAATGACATAATTTAGCTGATGAAATGAGAAGTGTTTTTTGTTGTTTTTTTTTTTTTAAGTAACCTGACTGGCCTTGAAAGAGAATAAAGAATGCCAACCCAAATACAAAATAAATAAATAACAAAAAACGAACAGGGCATGTCTGGAGGAGAACACACTGGGAAGGACACCTCTAGGGGAATTTGACAAAGGGCCAGGGATGGAACTGATTAGAATCCTATTGTGAACAGAGCATGGGAAAGGACAGAAGCCAGGGTGGGGCAAGGGACAGTGGTGTCAGCATTACGCCCTTTCCCAGTGGTACCCTCCCTGCCTTAGCTGCTCAGAGACAGTGTCATTTCAGGAAGGCTGGTACCTCACATACTCATCCAAGGTCTGTGAGGCTCTGCGATCACCTCAGTCTTTAAAACCAACTACAAAGGTGTCTGTCTCAAACCCAGTTACTGATAATTCCTCACAGGGAATCGAATCTGAATTTCCTTAGAACCTTCTGCCTAATGGAGGCCTTTTGTTATTCTCTTTAGACACAGGGCTGGTACTTCTTCTGGTGTATTACCAGTTAATAACGCCATCTCTCTCTGCCATGCCAGTTGCCACTCTCCATCGTGCACCAGGGGGCCTTGCTGCCTAATTTCTAGAAAATAAATAGGTCAGAATCAGCCTCTTGTCTGTTGCCCGCACCCCCTGCCTCCTAGTTCGATGCATCCTAGCATGAATTGCTAGCCACTCTGCTGCGTCTTGTGTTCTTCTGGATAAGCATGCTTGGAAAATATATGCCAGTATTATATTAGCATTTTCCCCCTAAGAACCCCACCACTCAGGTGGGTATTTTCTGTGTGCCTCACTTAGTCTGGGAGCAAAATCATGAGAATGGAGACTGAAAAGATACAGAAAGGAGAGATTTTGAGGGAACCCAGATGCATATCTGAGGGTATTCCTCCTGCAGCTGCACATAATGCCAAAGAAATCTCAGTCTTTTCTGGGGGAAAAAAGGAACACTTTCCATTTGTATTTGGAGTCTTCTAAGCCCCATCATTGCTGCTGAATTACTTTTTGGCTCCATCTCTTGAATAAATGGGATGCAAGTTTGGAGGGCGCTTTGCTTTCTGTATCCTAGGCCAATAGCTTTCAAACTTTTCAAGCACAGCCCAAGTATGAAATCCATTTTCATTGCCACCTAGTAGACTCATAACCATATATGCATATATGTGTACACATGTAGCTACATATATATATATATATATATATATATATATATATATCCAAAACAAAAGTTCCATGAAACANTTCAAGCACAGCCCAAGTATGAAATCCATTTTCATTGCCACCTAGTAGACTCATAACCATATATGCATATATGTGTACACATGTATCTACATCTACATATATATATATATATATATATATATATATCCAAAACAAAAGTTCCATGAAACACTACTTGCCTTCACTACATGCAGTATAAAGAAACTGGAGAATAAGACACACATTTTAGCTTCTCCATTCAAGGAGGCATTTAAAATCTGATAAACTTAAACATGCTATGGTCCACTGTGGTTTGAAATCAGAAGCATAGCTGCTGCTGTTGGCCCCGAGAGCTCAAGGAGAAAGGTACCAGCTTGTGGTAGTCCCCACAGAAGAGGGTTGTATTGATACAAGATCTCAGGCCTGCATGACCCACTTTCCCCCTGGGAACCAATCTGAGGTGCAAAGGGACACTGACAGCAGCCCCTTGGCAGAGCACTGAGTCCAGGTGGCATGCTCATCTGTCGCTCACTCCCCTGGGCCCTCAGGACAAGGAAATCAGGGTTCTGCTGAGAAAGGCAATTATCATGGTGTGCTTTGGGCTGTCCCTAGAGTTGGACCTGTGGTGAGGAGCTGAAGAAGATTAGTTTCGGTAAAATGTCCCCATGGAGCCTATAAGTAGTTGTCCATCTGTCCAAAGAAGGGTAATGTAAGGTCAAAATAAGGCAGTGGGTGGAGGGCAGTCACTGGAAACAAGGAAAGCAATGAAATGTCAATAATATGGGCAAAGAGGCCAAAACACTAAGGGTGGCTCAGAGTTTCATTTTATCCCTCCAACCAAGTATAGTGAGGTCAAGATATAATTAGTCATTAGGAAATCTAAACAGAACTAACAAAGTACCACCAGGCCTCTAAAAGAATGTCTAAACACACACACATGCCACACACTCCCCACCTTCCCCCCCCACACCCCACATGCACACACACACCTGATAACACCAAGTATTGGTAAAGATGTGAAGCAGCTAGAACTTGTTTTCATCTCTGGTGGAGAACAAAATGATAGTGCCAGTTAAGAAATTGCTTGGTGGCTTTCTATAAACATAAACACATTTTTGAGAGTCCTTTGGACAGCAAGGAGATCAAACCAGTCAATCCTAAAAGAAATCAATCCTGAATATTCATCGAAAGAACTGTTGCTAAAGTTGAAGCTCCAGTACTTTGGCTACCTGATGTGAAGAGCTGACTCACTGGGGAAGAGCCTGATGCTGGGAAAGAATGAATGCAAAAGGAGAAGGGAGCAGCAGATGATAAGATGGTTAGCTAGCATCACCTACTGAAAGGACATGAATTTGAGCAAATTCTGGGAGACAGTGAAGGACAGAGGAGTCCATGGTGTTGCAGAGCTGGACATGACTTAGCGAATGAACAACAAACACACACATTGGACCTAGCAATTCTGCTTCTAGGTATTTATCCATGAGGAAGAAAAACTTATGTTCACATGAATGTTTACAGATGCTTCATTCATAGTCACACAGATCTGGAAACAACCTGAATAACCTTCAACTGGCAAATGAATGAACAAACAAGAATACATGCAGGCAATGCAGTGCTACGCAGCAACAGAAAGAAAGGAACATCTCTTGATAGTCAATAACATGGGTGGATCTCAAAACAATAAGTGAAAGAAGCTAGACTCAAAAGACTCCCTACTGCACAATTTCATTCATATGAAAATGTAGAAAAGGCAAAACTGGAGGGAGAGAAATCATATCGGCTTGCCAGTGACTTTGGATGGGAGGAGAGTGATCACAAAAGGGCCATAAGAGGAAATGTTTAGGGACAATATCCTACATATTCAGTGTTCTATATCTTGATTATGGTGGTAGATGCACATACCTCTGTTAAGACTCATAGAACCAAAAAAGTTAAATTTTACTGCACATGAAGTATACCTCAATTTAAAAAAATGAATGTGAAAAAAAAATGTGTAATAGGAAGAGGCTGAACTTTTGCGTCAAATGGACATAAGTTGGTTCACAGATAGCTTCTCCCTTTTACTAACTGTGTGACCCGAGTCAAGTTACCAAGTTCTCTACATCTTTGTACTCTCACAGGCACAAAAGGGAATAATATCTACCACATGGAGATGCTATAATAGATAAATAAGAAAAAGTATATATATATACTCAAGGGTGATGCTGTCCAATACCTTAGCCACTAGTCCCACAGGGCTCCTGAACACTTGAAATGTGGCCAGTAGGACTGAGAAACTGACTTTTAGTTTTATTTAATTTTAACCAATTTAAATATAAATTTAAAACTGATATCAGATTCAGTTACTGGCAAGCTTCTAAACATGCTTGGAATCACCAGGGTATGTGAATCTACCTTTTCTCCTATAAATTTTATGAAATGTAAATGCTGATGAAGTATTTATGCTGAAAATTTAGCATATGAATTGAGATGCTTGGGAAGTGTAAAATGCACCCAGGATATTATAGACTTGGTATGACAAAAATATAAACTATTTCATTAGTAATTGTTCATATTAAGTATATACTTAAATGATAGTGTTTTAGATTTTTAGTTAAATAACATTTAACATTATAATTAATTTCACCTGCTTCTTCTTTACTTCTTTCTTCTTGATTGTAAAAATGCCTGTGTAGCTTATGTTATATATTCATTCAATGAGGGCATTTAAAGAATTATTTTGTATACCATCATTATTACTGTACAGATTTGCAAGTTGGAAAATACTGAAGAAAATGCAGGAGCTCAAAGCATGTTTCCATAATACAATTGAGACTGCTGGAAATAATATTTGTTACCGGATTTATCAATGGAGAACAGCTAAGAAGAAATGTAGTTTATATTTAGAGAAGTGAAAAAAGAACAACAGAACTCTACATGGAAAGGGTGTCATAAGATAAATGGTGAACACACCTCATGAGCTACAGTCATTGTCAGCATCAACCTTGGATGGAATGGGCTCTGTCATCTTAAAGAAAAGGGATTATTATTTGGCCTTCAAGAAGCATTTTCTCCCCTGATTGTATAATTACAGCCATGCCAATACTGCACTCTGAGGCAGGCAGTGGACAAGAGTCCCTCTTTAGCAGTCAACTGCTCCAACAGACCAGGAAATGAACAATATTTCCCTTTAGAGTTTACGGGGTTGGGTGAGATTGATCCCCATTGGTCTCCAGGGTCTCTTAGTGCCAAAGACCAGAAGGTAAATTTCTCAAATAAATTCTTACTTTCTTTGTTCCCTTTCCAATGTCAAGAAGAGGTTCACATAGAAGACAGAATGATACACCAGTAGCTTCAAGTGGCCATGGGCAGCTCAAGCCACTTCTCATCTGTGTTAACTATACACATCTTAGACAAGGAAGAACAGATGTGATACCCTGTTACACTAGAATATAAATCCTTGAATTAACTTGGCACAGGGACTAAGTCATGCATATATTTATTTGCTAGATGTAAAGAGAAAACAGAGATATAGTAGCCTGGAGAATAAATGTCCAACTCTTTAGTCAAGCTCTTTCCTAGCATCTTTAAATTTTTATCCTCATTATTTTCCAAGGTCATCTCACATTCTAATAAAATGGACCTCTACTCATCAGACTCTCATTCTCTTCTCATGCTGGGACTCAGGCATGCTTTACTCCCATGCTCTAATAATTCATCATTTAAACCTACCTACTCATCTGCAAGACTCCCCGGATTCATCCAATTAGAATTAGCTTTACTCTTACAGTAATTCTATAACATACAGGAATTATACCTCTAATACAAATTAGACCATGATCACAGCCCTATTAGAGTCACTTACATCTTTCCAGTAGATGGTCTCATGCACCAGCCTCATCAAACAAAATACACTTCACAAAAGTGTGTTAATTTAAATGAAATTGAATGTAAAAGCATGCTGTTTTTTTTTCCAGCTGTATTACTCAAGGGCATCTAGAGTCCACAAAAATTATAGTCTCTTTGTTAACTGGCCATATGGTACACAATCTCAGTTTCTGTGAGAATCTCCAGTGAAGAAAGTTAAAGTCTAATGATCCCTACAGACCAATTAAATTGAGCTTTATCTCCAAATCACAGAATGCATATCCAGGTGCAAAACAGCATCACCCTCTAAAAATCTTCAATATGGTCATGGTCCAGACAGTGTCAGGATACAATTTATTCCCTTGGTATTAAACGCCTTTTAGAATCTGAACCCCACCTTCTTATCCAGCATTCATTCTTGTACCTGACAATCATCTATTCTACACAATTAGACTGGCTAGCTCACGGACTTAAAAACTTATACCATCTCTCTAAATCTTCGTTTCTGTCATTCTTGATATTCCGCTTCTTCCTTTCTTCCTCCTGAGAGCAAACGTACTGATAGTCAGATCAGTAACATTGAGAAAAAGAACTGGGCAGGCGCAACGCATCGCTAACTCAACTGTTCTTATAATCTGCTTGCAGAGATCACATCATCTGTATCACAAGGTTGTGGTGTTATGGAGACAGACTTCCATAAGAGAGCTTTTGATTCACAGTTTCTGCCTGAAACTGGATGGATGGGTTCGATTCTGGGGCGCAGTATTACCAAGAACACTTTAATCTGCTTGCAGAGATCACATCATCTGTATCACAAGGTTGTGGTGTTATGGAGACAGACTTCCATAAGAGAGCTTTTGATTCACAGTTTCTGCCTGAAACTGGATGGATGGGTTCGATTCTGGGGCGCAGTATTACCAAGAACACTTCCTCCTTCATGCTTTTAAAAGCAATAAAGCTGGCATCTGATCTCCTTTTGTCTCACCTTTTGCTTCTATCTCAGTAGTTTTCACTCTTGATCAGGAAGAAGAGAAAATGCGTTTATGGACCCCTTCAAAGCCCAGCAAACTAGACTGCAAGCTCCCTGAGGGGAAGGACCCTTGTCTTTCCTGCTTTCCTCATTGACTTGAACACAATACAGGGATACAATCAACCCTGATACAAATGAAGGAAGAACAAGGACAACAGATTCGGCTCTAGAGAAGTTACCTTGCCTGATAGATCTTGCTTCTATGTGAATGCAATGACACCGTGTAATTTTTTTCCCCTCAACAAGACCAGCTTCAGCAAGATAAAAAAAAAATCACATGTATCTTGGCACATTCTTCATTTTGATTCATACTTCAGAGCAGAATGTCTCATTGTTCTAAATGACCAATGAGTTTCAGGAACCTTTTTTTTTTTTTAAGGAAAAGGAACAGCACAGTGGCAAAATGAACTCCATACCATATCAGCAGAGTCTGAGAAACAGGGATTTCTCAACTAAAGGTCATCTGCAGCAACGTCTACCTCTCTTAATGGGCTCTGACCACAGGAGCATGAATAATCCTCTTACCTCTATAGGCTTACTTGTGCAAACAGGAATGGCCTCCATCCTGGGAACATTCATCAAACCTTCCCACAGATGCGACTTACTGCACAGTAACAAAGGTATAGTTCTGCCTCCTAGTGTGATTAGAGGCATGAAAATGTAAGCTTCTCAAAGCCATTTACACTCTTTAGTCAGCTCTACTGGTCTTTACAACTTTGGGAAGAAATCTAGGTCATTTCCCAAGCTGGAATCTTGTTGCTAAGTGAATTACTTCAGCACCAGTCTACTTCCTAGAAAATCAAGGTATTTCTTCCCTGACATTCATGTCTCTCCTTCTTTTTATATACTTCCATTCACCCCATGCCTTTTTGCAATCCTCCACCTTGTAAAATAATTGGGATCTTCTATATTTCCATCACTGTTAGTAAATGAGCAACCAACTTAGATACCAGAGTAGGGGATATTGGAACTTTGACATGAGAAGCTCAGAAGAGACCACTGTAAAGCAGAAGTCCATGCACCCATCTCTGTTTTGACAGCCACTCCCACTTCTCAAAGGGGAAAACTCACATGGAAGTAGCTTCTGCAAGCAATCTGCAGCTACCACCCCCAAGAGGCAACTGTGAATGAATGACCTCCACCAGCGCAGTATTTAGGGGTCTAACCACAAGTTACTAGTAAATGTTGGAGATAATGAGACATACCTACTTTGCTAAAATCAATCCATCTAGTTGAAGTAGTCAGTCAAGTACTTTCACTGAGAAAGATCACATACATTGTTACTAGAAGTATAGACATACAATATATCATTAGGGTTACTGAAACAATTAGGTTGTTTTCTTAATATAGTCTCTAAATGAAGTCACTTGGTTTCCTAGATAAATTATTCTTTAACTGGTGTGTGTGTATATATGTATATCTATAGATAGATAGATAGATAGATAGATATAAACTCAGTGAAGGGTATCATATTTAAAAATAAGAAAATTTCAGTGTTAAGCCAAGGCCAGTTCTTTCCCACACATAGATGTTGGCATCTGGTGGCATTTTAGAGAAACCTTCACTCCTACCGCTGATATTTGCTTTCTTCTCTTATAAATTTGCTCATAAAACATGATTTTCCAAATAATTTAAAGCATATAAATAGTACTAATCCCTCCACCTAGACTTCATAGAAAGAAGCACAGATTTGAAAAGGGTACTTAAGAGATCACTGATGTCAAGTACCTTCACTTCTGGCCTGCAATCATGGTGTATTTAAGACATCGACTCTAGCTACCATTTGCTAAAGGCTTATTGACTCAACTACCACACAAGGTGCTTTACAAACATTACCCCTCATTCTCACAATAAGTTTATTAGATAGATGTTTTATCCCCAGTTTACAGGTGAGGGAATTGAGGCACAGAGAAGTTAAGTCCCTTGCCCCAAATCACAACTGCTAAGTGCACAGCTGATATCCAAACTCAGGACTTGAGGACTCCAATGCTTGTGTTCATATTGTTAGAACTCATGAAAAAGAGAGGCAGATTCAAGGGCAGGATAATGTTGGGTACATACCTCATACAATTCAATAATGATGTTTCCCATCAGACCTCGGCTGCTCTTAATGTTCTCCATGGCCAGGGTGAAGTAGATCCCACGTGTGTCTGAGATGTAGAGGTTGTACGTGTCATTCTGGTTCCATTCCTGGACCGCCGCAAACACTTGGTTCTCATTGGTACTAATGATGTGCATGTCCTGTAAGAAGACGGAAAGCCCATAAGGCCGCAGATCTCCATATCTCCTTGCCCACTGGGACCCAGAGTAGTTACCATGACTTATGAAATGGCTGAGGAAAAGCTTGAGTTATAGGCAATGTTAAACAATTCTGTGTTGGGCCAAGGCTATAAATTATGAGCTTCATGATTTCTGCTCCTTGCTCAGTGACAGTAAGATGGGTGTAAGGGGCTTTGGTGGGTATCATTTTCCATGGCTTCAAGGGATTTATCCACTTTCATTTTTTATTTTTATAACTGAAAATTGGTGTTAGCGCTAACAGAGACATACAACCCTGCGTGAGGAAACCCACACATGAAAAAAAGACAGGGCCTCTCCCTTCACTCCATCTTAATTTGTGGTTTCAACATTTCTAGGATACTGGTTTTCATGCCTTTCTTGGGAATCTTCAGATGAGGATTGGAAGAAGGGTGGCCCAGAGGCACAGCCAATGGGTGGGGCTCTGGGTTTCCAAATCTGTTTCAAACATACCAGCACTACTTAGATTTGTTATATCATGGAGTTCTGTGTAATGTTTTAGGAGCAAAAGACTGCAGGGGTGGGGAGAGGGGAGGGGTTCTACTGCTAATAGAATAATATTTGAAAACCACGGATTATAGCAGAAAGGATATTTAATCTTGACTTCAGAGTTCTGGGTCACAATAGTGTTCTACTATAAGTCAGCTGCATGATACTGCACGCGCCAGCTTTCCTGAGCTTCCATTTTATCACTGAGCAGAGCGAAGAGGTTAAGCTAGCAATAAGAATAGCTAACATTTGGGCATACTCTAAACGCATTATTTCAATTTAATACACCAGCCCCAAACATCCTGCATCGAACATAGACTGGCGATTCGTTTCTTACATGATAGTATACCTATTTCAATGCTATTCTCCCAAATCATCCCACCCTCTCCCTCTCCCTCTCCCTCAGAGTCCAAAAGTCCACTCTACACATCTGTGTCTCTTTTGCTGTCTTGCATACAGGGTCCTCATTACCATCTTTCTAAATTCCATATATATGTGTTAGTATACTGTATTGGTGTTTTTCTTTCTGGCTTACTTCACTCTGTATAATCGGTTCCAGTTTCATCCATCTTATTAGAACTGATTCAAATGTATTCTTTTTAATGGCTGAGTAATACTCCATTGTATATATGTACCACAGCTTTCTTATCCATTCATCTGCTGANCTCTGGATCATCCCCATACACCAGCCCCAAACATCCTGTATCGAACATAGACGGCGATTCGTTTCTTACATGATAGTATACATATTTCAATGCTATTCTCCCAAATCATCCCACCTTCTCCCTCTTCCTACCCCTCAGAGTCCAAAAGTCCGCTCTACACATCTGTGTCTGTTTGCTGTCTTGCATACAGGGTCCTCATTGCCATCTTTCTAAATTCCATATATATGTGTTAGTATACTGTATTGGTGTTTTTCTTTCTGGCTTACTTCACTCTGTATAATCGGTTCCAGTTTCATCCATCTTATTAGAACTGATTCAAATGTATTCTTTTTAATGGCTGAGTAATACTCCATTGTGTATATGTACCACAGCTTTCTTATCCATTCATCTGCTGAGGGACATCTAGGCTCAACGTCACACATTATCAGAGAAATGCAAATCAAGACCACAATGAGATACCACTTCACACCAGTCAGAATGGCTGCGATCCAAAAGTCTACAAGCAATAAATGCTGGAGAAGGTGTGGAGAAAAGGGAACCCTCTTACACTGTTGGTGGGAATGCAAACTAGTACAGCCACTATGGAGAATGGTGTGGAGATTCCTTAAGAAATTGCAACTAGAACTGCCTTATGACCCAGCAATCCCACTGCTGGGCATACACACCGAGGAAACCAGAATAGAAAGAGACACATGTACCCCAATGTTCATTGCAGCACTGTTTATAATAGCCAGGACACGGTCCTGATCTTTAAGCTCAGCACTAGATGCTAATGTTTCTGTGTCCATATTTTAAGAGTCTTAGATGACTTGGAAAGACTTAAGTCTGAGACCTAACAGAACCTGTGAGAGCTGATGGGATAATGTAGAAAAGGTTTGTATTCTCACTTCCAAGGTCTGCCAGTTCTCTAGAGTCTTCACTTTAACACAGGGCTTAATACCTTTCAGGTCCGCAACTTGTTCATCAGAACTGAGAGGAATGAACAGGTGCACTTTTCTTTGTAGTAAAAAAGTTAATAATAAAACTGTTAGTAAGTACTGTTAGTAGACTCTAAGACAACTTGAATATTTGCTACACATCTTATAGCCTGAAAAAGTATTTTCCTTGCTTCTTTTAATTCTTAGGTTATCAAATATTATAAGTATGTATGCATGTACTTTTAAAAGAGAGTATACCACTCTACAAATTTAAATTTTCAGTTAACAATATAGTGTTTAGTGAAATAATTTAGTAAAGGAAATGCAAGCTGTGGATGGCTTTATTTTCTCTTATGTACGTTGGTATTGAGTTTATTGTTTGACAAGTGAATCTGCACAAGTGGTTTAAATGTTTACATTACATGCTTAACGTTAATCCTTAAAGAATGTATTTTTGAACTGTGTGGACTTGGTTTGAAACCTAGTAACTTTATGAGAGTTGGCAGCCATGACTTGGCCACATGGATTAGGTACCTAGATTCTACCCATGTTGGGGAAAACACACCACTAAGTAATATAGAGGGAGGGAATAGAGCAGTAGTCCTTTTAATATTTCATTTTATTAGTAGTAGTATTATATGACATAAGAAGAAAATTCAGTTTTGTTTAAATTAACCCAAAGGGGGACTTCCTGGTGGTCTAGCAGCTATGACTCTAAGCTTCCAATGCAGGGGGCCCAGTTCAATCCCCGATCAGGAATCTAGAACCTATAAACCATAACTAAGAATTCACAGGTCATAACTAAAGATCTCACTTGCTGCAAGTAAGAGCCAGTGAAGCCAAATAAATAAAATAAATATTAATAAAAAAATTAATTAACTGAAAGAGTGAGCTTGAATCATGACTTTCATTTTTAACACCCATTCCATGATTCTTTTACCCTCAGGAAGTACTTCCAAGTAGCTGTCATAGCATTCATTCATAGTCAATTTTACCGTTTTCTTTTTTCTTAAATGTACAAATTCACTTCCTAATATGTCTGCTTCTTTAAGTTCAGGACTTTATTATTTATCTTTAAGGGCTTAGAAGCAAAATAATGTATTTAAACATATAAGTTTTTGTAGATGACTTGTTACTTTTCATAAATAACTTAAAAATAAAGATAGACATAAATCACAGCAGGATCCTCTATGATCCGCCTCCCAGAATACTGGAAATAAAAGCAAATATAAAAACTTACGTTTTTTAGGTCAGACAAATTTTGAATAATTCTATGATGGGCGGAAATGAATTATTGCTCATTTTGCCTAAAAAGTGGTGGTCTAACAGGCATTCAAGTGAAAGGTATTTATTAGTGGAAACATTCCTTCCTAGGCTTTGGAAGTCACTCTGGAAATGGGAGGAGGTTTTAAAATATCTTAGGTCAACAGGAACTTGAAGGTGGTCATCACTGGGTTTTATTACATCTGTATATAGTACAAGGCAAGGAAATGACTAAACATGGACTTGCCAAAAATTGTCATGTTTGTAAGATGACATAAATAGTTTAAAATTTTTGTGATACTGTTTGCTAGAGAATGTTTGGGAGCAACTCCTGCCTGCCTGAGAATTAGATTCACTCCAAATTTAATTCAGACCTAAACTGGTTCATTTTTTATCTTTATTCTCCGAAATCTAGATGTGATTTAGAAGACGTAGATGTTGGAGTAGATCAATGATGAGAGCAAATGCTCCACGTGACCTTTAGCTCGAAGTCTTAGTGTAAGTTCTGCTTCCAGTGTTAACCTGTGAGCAAGTTCCAGCGTCCACCACTTCACTGTGAGAAGAGTGTACATCATCACACATCATACTGTTAATATAGTACATATCAATGCATCTGTATTGGTACACTGACTTTTGAAGGATATTAGCCAAAGAAGTTATTTTGTATCTATGGAATAAGGATACTTGAGTTTGTTGGAAAGTTTTTATACTAAAATGTCTTTGTTCCCAAGTAAAGCTTAATTTTTTTTTGAAGCAGTCAGTTGGTGATTATTCCATATTTTGGATTTGAAATTTATTAAAAATTCATTTGCCAGGTATATCACTTATTCAGAATTGCATGCACGTAATAACTTTAATTATTCAATATGTCAATATCAGGAATTTTCTAGTAACTTGATGTCATAGGGTTAAATATATGTATATGTGTGTGTATAAGACATGAATGATTTTAAGAAACAGATTACTAAACTCATACTGGAAATGTAAGAATTTTAGATCATCTTTCAAGAGCTCACTGAGTTAAGAATGAGACAGTTTTGACTTTGATACTGGATTAGTGAGTATATGTCCTTTAATTTTATATGTAGAGCAAAATGTTTTATAAAGCCTGTGTAGTTTTACACTGCATGTTTCATAAATTTAGACATTTTTTAGTTCTTTTTTTAAAATTTAACGAAAAGATTCTGATACTTTGAGTTAGAGTTTCAGTTCTTAAATTGTGGTTCCATAGCAATATTCTAGTCTATGATTATGGTTGTCATTTAATATCTATTCTTTCTCATCTGTAAAATGATGGGAGAACTCTCTGTATGTACCAGCTGTAAATGTAAAAATTATGAAAAAAGAGAAAACTATCCTCAATTGCCTTTTGATTGTTAAGAACTTACGTTTATGTTATGAGATATTTTGCTGTATTATCAGAAAAATTTATATACATTTTCCACTAAATTATGATTTCCTGGATCTTGTTCCTTTTATCTGTATTAAAAAAAAAAACTTGTTTGTATATATTTAATTTAAACCACATAAGCCAAAGAAGTGTTTGGCCAAATACATTTTATTTTTATAATATAGTAGATTGTTAAATAATTTTAAAACAGGGACTTTTCACAATTTTAAAGTAAACTGAATTTTAGTATTATCCTCCATATTTTGTCTTTTAGAAATCTGGTGTGATGTAACAAAAGTAGTATATACAGTCTCTTAAGTACACAAGGGACTAGAATTTTTAGGATTTATTTTGTAGGCTTTAGAACTTTTGTTGTTGTTATTTAGTTGCTAAGTCATGTCCAACTCTTTTGGGATCCCATGGGCTGTAACCTGCCAGGCTGTGCTGTCCATGGGATTTCCCAGGCAAGAATACTGGAGTGGGTTGCCATTCCCTTCTCCAGGCAATCTTCCTGACCCAGGGATTGAACTTGTGTCTCCTGCTTAGCAGGCAGTTTATTTACCATTCAGCCACCTGGGAAGCCAGGCTTTGGGACTAGGCACTGTCTATTAAGACTCAGGCATTTTTAAGTTGGTGTTTGAGGTCTGAAAGTGGAAGATACCAATCATATAAGTCTGGGTAAGGAGGAAGAAAAGAATGGAAAAAGCTGTCCAGAAGTACATCACGAGTAGTAGTATTTACTAGTTTTAAGTTATTTGAGAAATTGGGTTATTTAACAATTTAAGTCTCCTCATTTAATTATTGAAATAGATCCGTTGTTCTTCGAGTATGATTTGATTACGCATTTTGGGAAATGTCTTATTTTATTTTCACTGCTGCTGCTGCTGCTAAGTCACTTCAGTCGTGTCCGACTCTGTGCGACCCCATAGACGGCAGCCCACCAGGCTCCCCCGTCCCTGGGATTCTCCAGGCAAGAACACTGGAGTGGGTTGCCATTTCCTTTTCCAGTGCGTGAAAGGGAAAAGACAAGGGGAAGTCGCTCAGTCGTGTCTGACTCTTCGCGACCCCATGGACTGCAGCCTACCAGGCTCCTCCACCCATGGGATTTCCCAGGCAAGAGTACTGGAGTGGGATGCCATTGCCTTCTCCGTTATTCTCACTACCTAACATGATATAAAAAGCAGATTAAGGAAGTTTCCAGATAGTGACTTGGCTTCAGTTTAACATTATTTATTTGGTCTTTGGTAGAGATTGAAAGAATTTGTTTGTGGGGTTAAATTTGATAATTTAGATTTGCCTTAAATGATAGTTTTTAGTTTGAGTTTTAAAAGACCCAATATTTGCAACAGGAGAGCAGTAGTAAATACTCTGTTAATACATGCTGTGTATTTGTGTTTGGCTGTCTGTATTAATGAAAGTGTCATCTAGATAATATCTTTATTTAAAAAAATTTTTTTAATTTGTATTGGGGTATAGCAGATTAACAATATTGTGATAGTCTCAGGTTAACAGCAAAGGAACTGAACCATATGTGTACTTACATCCGTTCTCCTCCAAACTCTCCTCCCTACATATGCCTTATTTTAAAAAATGGAGTCAGCAAAATTCTGTTTGACTTGCTTCATTTCCATCAATTTCACTTTATTTCTAGTTATGACCTATTTCATATTTATATTGATACTGTTAATGTTTTGTTCATTACAGCATCATGACAGTGAGAAAACTGACAGTTCAAAGTTAGATTTTGTTTTCGGATAGCACTCCTTGCATTTGGTGCTGATGGCCTCAGGGAGGAAGTAAGTAGAGTTCTAGAGAGGAAGAGGGGCTTAAGCCATTGAGCAGTAGAGCAAGGGGATGAGTGCTTTTATACCTTAACGCCATAGATCACTGTCAAATTTATATTTTCCAGTTATACACAGTAAGGTTTGAAAGATTATGTTTTGTCCTTATTTTTTTGTCAAAATGATTCTGGTTTATTTGTTTTGTTTATAAAATAATAGTTTTGATGTCAGTAGTGTAACTACAGTAGAGTTGTAAAAATAGCTTTTACATTATAAGCTAATTTGCTGGTAGTGACTAAATGAATATGTTATTTGTTAAATTGGCTATCCTCTACTTTGAAATGGAAAGTTAAACTTTTAAGGAATTCTGAATCAAGTTGCTTAAAAAATAGGGGAAAGATAATATTACTCAAATAGAAAAAAGCCAGACTGTATGTGGCTAACTGTATTTTGATGCTTTCTGAATATTGGAGTTTACAATATTTCGTTTAAATTATCCTTTAACAACAGTAATTTTATGGTTTATTCAGTGTATGTACACACACATAAAATAGCCTGAATGGTTAACAAACTTGTTACTAGAGTACATCAGTAGGTACTGTGGTTTAAACTTTTCATTTTGTTAGAGTAGTTTTAAAGCTTATTCACATTTTTTGATGTGTAGGTCTGTTAAGGGAGGTAATGATGGCCTAATTACAGAAATCTGATTCTTTTCTTTGTTTTTCACTTACACTGTTCTTCATTGTTAGCTTTTCCTAAGTAGAGTTTATTAATCATACAAATTATCAAAAAGTTCATTTAATACACATAATTAGGTTTATTTAAGTCCTCAACTAGGATCATCATAAATGTCACCAGAAATATAGGTTGGGTAGTTTCCTTTATACTAGTCACCTAATAATCTAGTCTCTTCTAAGAGTGATAATAAGTACAATTGATCTCACACAATGCTGGCACATGATAGAAGCATGTTCATAAGTGGTGGCTATTATATTTCCACTTCTCTTCTATTTCTTTCTTTTCAAAAGGATATATTGCTCCATGAGTGAGAACAGGGATGTCAAGAATAACAATAATAATTTTAGGAACTTATTTCAACTGCTGGGCATACACACTGAGGAAACCAGAATTGAAAGAGACACGTGTACCCCAATGTTCATCGCAGCACTGTTTATAATAGCCAGGACATGGAAGCAACCTGGATGTCCATCAGCAGATGAATGGATAAGAAAGCTGNATCCCACCCTCTCCCTCTCCCTCTCCCTCAAAGTCCAAAAGTCCGCTCTACACATCTGTGTCTCTTTTGCTGTCTTGCATACAGGGTCCTCATTACCATCTTTCTAAATTCCATATATATGTGTTAGTATACTGTATTGGTGTTTTTCTTTCTGGCTTACTTCACTCTGTATAATCGGTTCCAGTTTCATCCATCTTATTAGAACTGATTCAAATGTATTCTTTTTAATGGCTGAGTAATACTCCATTGTATATATGTACCACAGCTTTCTTATCCATTCATCTGCTGAGGGACATCTAGGTTGTTTCCATGTCCTGGCTATTATAAATAGTGCTGCGATGAACATTGGGGTACATGTGTCTCTTTCTATTCTGGTTTCCATGGTGTGTATGCCCAGCAGTGGGATTGCTGGGTCATAAGGCAGTTCACGGATTCATATCAATGTATGCCAAAACCAATACAGTACTGTAAAGTAAAATAAAGTAAAAATAAAAATTTAAAAAAATTAAAAATAAAATTAAAAATCCAAATAATTATACAGTGGAGATAGTATGATTATTTCCATTTTACTAAGAAATTAAATAAGGCACACAGAGGTTTACCAACTTGCTTCAGATTATATAACTCATAAGTAGCCAAACCATGTTTTGAACCTCTGTGACATGACTCTAACCTAGTTGTTAGCTTCTCACTAGTTGTATGAAAGTGAAAGTAAAAGTGAAGTCGCTCATTCATGTCCTACTCTTTGCGACCCCATGGACTACAGCCTATCAGGCTCCTCCATCCATGGGATTTTCCAGGCAAGAGTGCTGGAGTGGATTGCTATTTCCTTCTCCAGGGGATCCTCCCGACCCAGGAATCGAACCCAGGTCTCCAGCATTGCAGGTAAACACTTTACCGTCTGGGCCAACTGCTAAACCAGAAGTTGCAAACGAATGACCCATGAAATGAACATGAGTCATAATTGTTTGGTCTGACTGTCACTGTTGTTGTTCACTCACTAAGTCCTATCTGGCTTTTTCACAGCTCCATGGCTTGAAGCCCACCAGGCTCCTCTGTCCATGGGATTTCACAGACAAAAATATGAAATGGGCCGCCATTTCCTTCACCAGAAGATCTTCCTGACCCAGGGATTGAACCCACATCTGCTGCATTGGCAAGTGGATTTCTTTACCTCTCAGCCACCAGGGAAGCCCTTGGTTTGACCAAAGCTTCTACCATATACCTGAAAGTGGAGTATTTTAGATGGAGTCAGTACTCATTGAAGTCTTAGCCTTGCATACCCAAAGATTCCTATCATCTGCCTATATATATATATATATATATATATAAATGTTACCTTCTTGGTCCCTGAAGCCACTTTAATTTGTATTCTTAATTCCTAATTCTAATTGTATTTAGTCATTTCTAAAATCATTTCTAATAGTTCAGAATTCAAAATAGTTTTCAAAACCCAGTTTGCATACTGTCAAAAGGAAATGCTGACCTGGATAAACATTTGACAAAACAAGAGTAATTTTTAAAATGAATAACTATGAATATACAAGTGTATATGCCAAGGAGTAATAGCATGCTGGAAAAGCAAAAGAGAGGCATCCTTGTCACTGATGCGGGAAGCACAGTGACAGGGACACAGGCAAGTGAAGTGACAGTAAGTAAACAAGTAGGGTGGATCTAGCCTTTACCTTATTTGACCCACCTTTCCCAGAAATGGTTTCAACAAAAAACAGGAGCAGCCACGTCTATAATATCAGGACCATGGAGAGCTCCTCCGAGCTGATTTTCAACGGAAGCAAACGCATTTGATTTGGACAGCTGGGAGGTGGAAAAAGTAAGAAAAGGAGCTCTGGATCTTTTTTATTGGAGATCCTCTGTGGAATCTCAGCCTCTAGCCTTGGACTTCTGAGGTCACCTTGACTAAGACCTCACTTGCTCTGCGCGTTTGTGTTTACACACCTTGTAGAATTGCAGGTTCCTGCTGAGGTGCTTGAAAATGGAAATGAGGCTTACTCTTAAAAACCATCTGATGAACTCATGTTGCGCTGGTGTGGAATGAAAGCCCAGGAACCCAGTAGGAGGGGAAATAGCAGCTGCAGGAAATTCGGATTAAATTCACTTACCCTGTTAAAAATGCAATAGAAATGCTTGGCTTTCCCCAGATGCTTTGGTCATAAAAATGAATGAGCTAAGTTATTTTAGACTAAACTAATGTAAAGGAAGTGTGGGATGGGGAGGAAACGACTTAAAACACTGGGGCATGGTCAGGATTAGGAGCAGCCAGATTTGCTGTGAGTTCATTTTAGTTTAGACCTGCACTGGGACTGTGTCACCTGGTGAGCAGGAATTCCAGGCTGTACGATGACAGACTACTCTCTCCTATATAGAGTAGTGGGATTTCTGCTGGAGAATTAAAGTCACTTAGCTTTGATTAGTGCCTTACTGAGATTTGAGCCTAAGACTACCTAGAGAAGTTAAACTCCTTACCAATGGGTGTATAATGCAGTGTGCATCTATGACCTGGAGCTCCTGATAGCGTGCAGACTCATGGGACCCAATGCCTGAGATTCAGATTCCGTGTGTCTGGTGTGGAACCTTGGGTTCTACCACCTGAACAACCCTCCAGATGATGCTGGTGCATGCAATTTGGGGCCTCAATTTTTGAAAAACTCTGAATGATGTGTCCCCTCTCCTAACAAGTCTCAGAGTTGAACAGGGGTCAACCAAGAATCAGAATATTAAGTCTTCCAGTAAAACAACAACAAAAAAGCATTGTTACTTAAAATTGGCCCAATAGGAATCTGAATGACAATAAAATTTATTTCTTTCATCTTGCTACCCTAATCTAAGTTCAAAGCATGTGTCACTTCCTTATTTAAACGATTATAAATAACACTCCCCCTACACCCTCCCAATACAGTCACTAGGAAGAATCATAGTTGCTCTTTGAAAAATCTAAGCTTACAACTTCCTGCTGCTGCTGCTAAGTCACTTCAGTCGTGTCCGATTCTGTGCGACCCCATAGACGGCAGCCCACCAGGCTCCCCTGTCCCTGGGATTCTCCAGGCAAGAACACTGGAGTGGGTTGCCATTTCCTTCTCCAATGCATGAAAGTGAAAAGTGAAAGGGAAGTCACCCAGTCGTGTCTGACTCTTAGCGACCCCATGGACTGCAGCCGACCAGGCTCCTCCATCCATGGGATTTTCCAGGCAAGAGTACTGGAGTGGGGTGCCATTGCCTTCTCCGTACAACTTCCTGGGTGAACAATAATAAAAATACCTCTGTGTTATTGAAACATTTTATTTAATCTGGGCCCAATATAACTTCATTCTTGTGCCAAACACCATAATAAATACAGGGAAGAACAAAATGTAGGTCCTGACTTCAAGAAGATGCTCACTTGGTGGTGGAGATATCACAAACTTGTGTAGTCTTTTGTGAACTTGACTAAGGACTATAATAGACATCCCGAAAATGGTGAAAGGAGTACAAAGGCTTAGAGGTGAGAGAGAGGGTGGAGCACTCAGGGGATTGTACGGAACCTAGAAGAGCCTGAAAGCCATTTTCTGCTGTGGAAGATGAAGATAGAGAGTGGGCACATTACTAGGGGTTCCGCATGGTGCAGTGAAGTTCTACCCTGAAGAGGGTACTGAGTTGACACAAGATTTGGAACAGAAGGAGAAGATTAGAGTTGGTTAATGCATAGATTCTGTTTAAGATGATCAAGTTCTTTACATGATGATATTCAGTGTGGAAGCACTGTGAAGAGTGGATTTAAATGGAGCAATGCTAGAGGCAAGCAGAAGGCTTAAAAGGTCATGGCAACCTTCTAGGCAGGAGTGTACAAGGGCTGAACTGTGGAAGTAGATTCTCTATAAAAACCCTATGGAATGAACTGGTGAAGTAGCAAGGAGGTGTCATCTACAGGGGCTAAGGCAGAAGGCCATATCTTTAATATCTCAGATATCTGAATTGCAAAATTTTCTATTTTTTCTTGGAGTGTTCATTACAATCAAGATTAATAATCATTTCTATAATTATTTGTGTGATGTCTGGCTCTCTCATTAGACTCTAAGCTCCCAGAGAGCGGAAGCTATGTCTCTCTTTTTTATTAGTTTATTTTTAGCACTTTCCAGAGTATCTAGCATGTGGTAGACATCCAACACAAGCTTACTGAGTAAATAAATGAAGTAAATAAGTAAACATGTGAGGAGGAGGAGATATAAAGGACCAAAGGGAGAAACTCTGAGCTCAGTTAAATGGGACCATTAAGAGGATGTACCTCTAACAGGCAGTTAACAATGCAGTTCAGAATTTAATGCACAGATGCGCATAGGATCTGTGGATATGGAAATCATCGGTATGAAGAGAAGGAATGAGGTCACTCAGGAACCATGAAAGATGCAAGGAGAACTTAGGAACATCAACATTTTAAGGATACCAAGGGAAGGGGATCCAGGAAAGGAAATCAGGAAAAAAAAAAAAAAAAAAACACTGCCAAAGGGAATCTACACACCAAAAATTAATTTTTCTCCCACCCATATCAGATGCTCCATAGAGGTTTAAAACAACAACAACAACAACAAAAGATAAAGATATGGAGATGTCTGGTTGGATTTGGCATGTAGGCAGTAACAATAGCTAACAGATTTCTAGTGGAATAGTGGAGAGATGGATGTGGGAGAGCTGAGGAAAACTGGCAGCAAGTTCAAGAGT
This sequence comes from Oreotragus oreotragus, assembly GCA_006410675.1. Lineage (NCBI taxonomy): Eukaryota > Metazoa > Chordata > Mammalia > Artiodactyla > Bovidae > Oreotragus > Oreotragus oreotragus. Next base: position 326,932 of record SJYX01020080.1, read on the forward strand.
GAATGAAAGTGAGAAAAGAGGTTAGAACTACAGCTGACTCTTTAGGAAGTAAGGCTGTGACACGCCTGCTGCTGCCAAGTCGCTTCAGTCGTGCCCGGCTCTGTGCGACCCCATAGACGGCAGCCCACCAGGCTCCGCTGTCCCTGGGGTTCGCTCAATCAGCACTTGGGGAAATCCAAACACTAAGGAAAACATTCCTAAGGACATTAAGGAAAAGGTTAATATCACTATCATTATCATAAATTATCTGAAACTTATTTCCTCCCTCCTCTTTCATTATTCAAAGTGGGATTAACTGTGGGATTTATGCAAGCAGAACTCAGGCACATCAACATTTTAAGGATGGCAGGGGAACGGGATCCAGGAAAGGAAAGCAGGAAAAAAAAAAAAATGTGGGGTTTCTACTGTCAGAAACAAACCCAGACTTCAGGTAAGGAGAGATTTTATTTGAAAAAACTATTGTAATGGGGAAAGCACTCTGATCAAAATATCTGCAAGCACCCCCAGAGTGAGGGCAGAAAAGAATCACTTGTATTGGGAGAAGTGAAGCAAGGCTGGAATGAACTGTGGGGAGTGAGGTGAATAGGTAGACAGGAAATTGTTTTCCTTAAGGTCAGGTGATTCTCAGAAGAAAAGTCAGACTTAAGTTTGGTCCAGTTGAATTAACAAGCATTTTATCCAGATTGGTCAGTGGGGACAAATGGTTCAGCTAATCATTTACGAGAAAAAGAACAGGAACCTGGTCTTGCCAAAGGTAAGCTCAAGGAATATTTAAGAGAAGGCAGGGGTTCGGGGTTTGAGGTAAATCATGTTCAGGAACACAAAAGGGTAGGAAGATTTCCTAAATGTTGCTGTTTCCCAGGAATCTGGATCTCAAGTCAAGTTCAACATTGTCATCAATGAACTGAGTTCCCCGTAAAAAGAAACCAGCAAAAAACATTTTTTTCTCTTGCAGAAATGACTGTTAGAATAGGAAGTCAAGAACAAGTTCAGAGTCTAAGAGACAAGTGGAGGTCTATGAGACTCAGAGTGGTCCAGCGAGGCAAGCAACTCTGAAAGCAAGGGAAGCCTGGGATATGACCCCATCGGGAACTCACCTGGCATGTTAAGAGCATCAGTAGTATCTCCCCTGATCACAAGTGTTGCTTAGACTTGCCCAGCATGTTATGCTTTACCAAAAACAAGTCATTTGCTGCATCCTCACAACGTTGCCACATGGTATTATGATACCCATTTCACAGATGAGAAGACCTGGGCTCATAAATGAGCAGGTGGCAGAGCTGGAATGAAAGTCCTGGTTTCTGTTCATTCTCTTCATGAGCTCCATTGTCTTTCCCCGAGGCTGCCAGGGCTCCCGTCATCTGGTTCCAAGCCCTCTGCTGGTGCGTGCTTTTCCTGACAGTGGCCTGAGAGCGTCAACTCGATGCCCAGGGGCTGGGCTATGGAGGACTCAGCACAAGGTTGCTGCACCCAGTAATGCTGCTCATTATTAATGGCCTTCATTTCCTTCCCTGCAAAACACTCCAAAGCCAAGGAGTGCCCCAGGAGAGCATATTCTGAACAGACTGGGAGTGGAAGTGTGAGAGCAATGATGGCAGGGAGCTTTTCTGTGTTTTTGTGTTTAAGCAAGATGCCCAGCAGCAGCTGTGGCACTACATGGAATGGCAACAACTTGCTTAAAAGCCATTTCAATTTTTAAACAATGGAAAGAACCAATCTCCTTCTGCCCACTCTGTCCTCACATCCTAGTCCGAGGTCACAGAAATCCGGGTCAATGCCGGCTAATAAAGGGGATCAATAACCATCCAGCTATTTTCACAGCAGCCCTCATATTAATGAGAAGCTGTTCTGGATGAAGTTCTATCAGAGGAGCTGCATGGATGGTAGTCCATCACAGTAAATTGCCATGGGGCTGCTAATCATTAATGGACTGTTCTAGGGTTGTGATCGATGCCAGGCTTCATTTGTTCCCACCTGCAGCCATACTGCCCAGGGGAGCAAACTGTTTGTTTTCCTGAGAAGGTTAAAAATACATAAAATAGGCATACATAAAGAAACAAAATAGGTGCTACATGGAGAATGCCGTTTAGAAAGTTCCTGAAACTCTTCCTGGGCCAATACGTGGAAATCACCAGACTGCTGCTAAGGGTCATTCTCATGATCATGAACTTCCCCCTCTCCATGTTCTGCAAGAAGGGCACCTCTATCCTGCTTGGGTTTAGAATAGCCGATGGGTAAATCCTGCAACCATGATCCTATAAAATGGTCCTATAAAGTCAGTCACAAAGACATTACAGAAAGTGAGAGATTAATGCCTGTGGCCCCTGGGGCTGCCTACTATGATCCCTGCCAACGTCTCCATCTCTTCTCTGCAACCCTGTCCCTCAATAGGGCCTTCTAGTTTGTTGAACATGCACACTTGTGTGCATGCTAAGTCACTTCAGTTGTGTCTGACTCTTTTAACCCTATGAACTGTAGCCCACTCCTCTGTTCACGGGATTCTCCAGGTAAGAATACTGGAGTGGGTTGCCATTTTCTCCTCCAAGGGATCTTCCCGAACCAGGGATGGAACCTACATCTCGTACATCTCCTGCACTGGCAGGCAGGCTCTTTACCTATAGTGCCACCTGGGAAGCCTTCTCTTAAAATAGGGCCCGTGTATGTATTTTCTACCAGCTTCCTGAACACTTATTTGCAGGGTTAACTCCTCATCTTCCTTGAATCATCTTAAGCATCACTTTCTTTAGAAAACTTGCCCTCAGTACCCATATTTGGTGAACTTCAAACTATCATGTCATAATGGACCTTGAACTTCTGTGCCTATAACACCTCTCATACCCACAATTTCTTGTTTACCATCTCTACCAGAATACAAGCTTTATGAAGGTAGGGAACGTCTGTGTCTTATCTACCACTCTAACCACAAAGTGTAGTTCAATGCATGGCACTGAGTAAAAACCTAAATGGAAGAAAGACAAGATCAATGGGTGAATAAAGAAAGGGAAAAAAAATGAATGAATATGTGCATGATTATATGAATAAAGGAATGGATAAAAGCAAGTAGGGGTAGATGGTTATCTATCTTCTTATCTCATAATACCGTCTACCTCTGTACTCATTTCACTTTTCATGATATGCTTCCTGGCACCGGTTTGGAGATCTAAGTCTTTGTAACTTTACATCTGATATATGTTCAATCTGAGACTTTGCTTCTTTGCAGCCTCAATAATGCAATTGAGGCGCTAATGCAATTAAGGCCTGCCCATGTTCACAGTGAGGTTCTAGGACCATCTCCTCCCAGGATCCACTGTTTATAAGGGATGAGGTCCACAGAATAAGTGTTATGATTTTCCAAAACAGGAGTTAAAATGCCATGATTCGATATTAACATTATAGTAAATTATTCCTTTTTAATTACTCATTGTGGCAGAAGGGAGTGGAAGTACAAGCAGTGCATTTATATTTAGCATTAAAATGTAGAGAGAAGCATGAAAGACATGGGACTCATCTGTGCACCTTACATATATGTAAGTATATGTAGCCCCAGGGGCCATGGGCATTAGTTTCTCATTTTCTATAACATCTGTAATTGACTTTATAGGACCATTGTATAGGATCACAGTTGCAGGATGTACCCATCAGCTACAGTCTCTCTCTCTCTCTCAGACACACACACACACACACATATGTGTGTGTGCATATAAAGTTTCTACCTAGCCCATTCTGAGTCTGGCCTTCTATTCATCAAACAGGCCCTTGTGAAAGATAGGGACCCACAGAAGAGATTTCAAAGCTAGTGTTCCTTTCACTACCAGTCCTGGGAAACGACCCAAGGTTATACTGTATGTTTGAGTCATAGGAAATCAAAACTCTTGCCTGGGTATCCTGCTGGGAGGGGAACACAGAACCCAGATTCACTGACATGAGCAGAGGCCAAAACCCCTGTAGTAAGTCAGGCTGAATGCCTGCTGTCTCCCAGAAAGGGATCAAACCTTCCGCAGCCCAACAAGACAGCCGTTCCCTGCTGCTTTGTCTGGCAGGACCCAGGGCAGCAGGTGATGAATACCTTGGGCAGCGAGTACTTGGGCAGCTTTATCTGAGCGAAGGCCTCTCTCCGGTAGGACACGTAGTAGCTGGCTCTTCCACCAGTTGTTACCTGGATCATGGGGAAACACAGAAAGGTCAGATGGGGATACAGATCCAGTGCAAGGTGGAAAGTAGCAGCCTCTCAATCAATAACCACAGTAGGTTTGTGACAACCTTTACGGGAATATTCCCTGGTGCCTTTGATCCTCCACCCCCATGGCATCCTAAGTTACTCCCACGTCACAGCACTTAGACAATAAGTGAGCAATTCCAGCAGTCTTTCCCCATGGCTGGTGATATCTGGGGGATCAGGGGCTCTCTACTTGGTCACTATGCTCTGAATTCATACACAATAAACATTTTCAACAGAAAACAGAGAAGTTATTGATATGGGCTATACTCATGATTTACACATTCTATTCTTTTTTTTTTTTTTGAACAGTTTTTAATCCATTGCAATGATGACATGACTATCAAATAAACTTTTTTTCTGAATCTGGATAATTACTATTGCTCAAAGCTCTTGTTACTTTGCAATTAATTTCACTTCCCATTTGAGCACAATTTTTTTCCCTTTATTTTTACAAATCCATACACTGAACAGATACTTGTTGATTCTTTCCATATGCAAGTTAATTAAAGGCATCAAAAGTCAAAGAAAGAACTCTGGATTTGAAAATCAGAAATCCGAAGCCTGAATCTTAGTTCTACTAGTTCATGACTGGCGACATCAAGGTCTGAAACCTCACTAGAAGAAAGATGGATTCTTAGAGGAACCCAGAAACCACAGCAAGAAATGGTCCTCTGGCTTGCACTTGCTAGAAAGCCTGCCAGATTGCATAGCTCTGCGGATGGCTGCTCGTGGTCCAATTAGCCTCACTCCGGGGAGATTAATATTCACAGGAGAAGACAACATAGCCTGTTCAGAGAAAATAGCAGGGAGACAATAGCAACCAGGCTTCTGTGCTGAGGAGGCAATTCCTGGGGGCACAGGCTCTGTGCTCACTAAGACCCCCGCACTTGCTGGAGACAGGCCAGTCCCCCAAATCTGGTCCAACCCTGGTGCCCATCCACAGCGGCTGCTGAGAGTGGGAGGTTGTTACATTTCTAGTGAGAGCCACCCATCGCTCCTCACTCTGAGGCATGGCATCTCCTGTGGTTCCTCCTTAACCTCTGCAGATTGGAGCCCACAAAGCAGCACCACAAGCTGCCAGGGAGAGCAGATGTTCGAGTCAGTGCGAGGGCAGAGCTGTGAAAAAACCTGGTGCAAAGACAGGCTGGAAACCAACAGGAGAGAGCAGCTTTCTGCCTGATGGTCATTGCTATCCTCACATCTCTATTTTCTAACTAGAATCACTCTTGTCGTGTATTCCAAGACCTTTTTTTTTTTTCCTTTTTTTCTGGGTAAGACATCTGTTCTAAATCTTTGTTGTTCTATGTCGGCTTAGAGGTGGGATGTTGACAGATTAAGATCAATGAGTTGCAGAGAACTTTTTTTTTTTTCTTTTTAAAATAAATCTCAAGTGCATAGAATCTGGTTAAAATGTAACCCTTGGTTCTAAACAGTCACCATTAATCCTGGCAATTACTTGCTTCTTTAATTTGCTATTTATTTGCTTCTTTAATTTGGTTTTACTTTTCATTATAAAACCAACAGATGCAAACATACCTGCAAACCCAAGAAGCAGATCAGTAGTTTTGAAGTTTCAGGAGCACCAGCATCACCTGGAAAGCTTGTTAAAACTGACTGCTGGGCCTCACCCATGGAGCCTCTGATTCAATCAGTCTGGGTGGGGTCCAAGAGTTGCTTTTTCTAATAAGTGGCCAGATGATGTTGATGCTGCTGGTCTGGGGACCACACTTAAAACAGCACAGAAGCAGAACTTTAATGCCAGCTGACATACAGCTCTGTGCCTCCCTGCTCCTCCCCTATCTTGAACCCTGCCTCCCTCTCAGATGCAGCTACTTTCCTGAATTTTGTGTTTAGTGAAGAAAAAAAAAATTTTTTTTAACCAAGGTGAGATTCATATAAGAGAAAATTAACCATTTTAAAGTGTACAATTCAGTGACATTTAGCATATTCACAGTGCTATACTACCACCACCTCTTATAGTTCTAAATCATTTCTATCACCCCCACAAGAAGACCATTTGCCCAATGATAAAGCTTTTAAACCGCAGAATACATCCTCTGGTTACCTATCAAATGCTTAAAACTCAGTTCTCTACAAGACACCCTTAACCTCACCATCCTCACCTTTATTGAAAGAGCCCAGCATCAGAAGAGGCAAATCTCAGCACTAACACCAGCCAGAACTCAGCAACTCAAAATGCCTTTCCCCAGGAGATCCAGTCACCTCCATAGGGAACAAAACGACAGCACCGCCAGACTTCTCATCAGTAGCAGAGTAAGGCCGGTGGGGTTTCCAAATTACCGAGGGTTGAAGGAAAGCAAAGTGGTCCCCTTGAGTGTATGTTCAGTCCCACTGACCCTGGAACTCAGCCCAGCTGTGCCTGTTATAGCCCTATTCAAGCACAGACTCCCTTTCTCTCTCTCTGTTAAGCTCACACATACCACTCGGGAGAGTCTGCACTTAATTATATCATAAAGATGGGACTACACTTCAGAAATACCATGGAATAATCTAAAGTATTAAACGGCTGCACAAAGCCCAAGGAGCGCAGAGGCTCTCTGCTGCCTCTGACATCACAGCATCCCCCAGAGACATCCAGGGGCTCCTGCAGCCCTCCCTCTGTCCCAGTCATGCCATTGGCTGTACTGCAGGATCCAACTTGAGGCTTCACACCCCATGCAAGGCCCAGGGGTTCACGGGCCTTGGTGTGGACAGCACCATTCTAACCTCTACCTCCTCTTAATTCCTGAATTTTGTTATTTCCATTTCTATAGCACTTTCAACATTTACTCCTGTGGTGCACATATACCTACAGTGATCCCTCCATGTCTTATTATAAGGTTATAACTTCCTAATTCCTAAATAATGCTGGTTGCATGGCAGGCAATCAGTGGATGCATGATGATAAAAATAATAAAATTGTCATCAATTGGGTTCTTCTTCCATGATTCAGAACTGCACGTAGCCCTTATATAAATACCTATTAATAGTTTAACCCCACTGAAAACCCTTCTGAGTCTATGGAATGACTGGCCCAAGATAAGACAAGTATGAACCTAGTAAAGTTTGGCTCTAAACCTGCTCTTCCTTCTGTGACTGACCAGTCCTCTATTCATCTTATTCATGTCACCAGTTGCACTGTAATTTCAGCACTACATTTCCTAGATTCCAATGTCTTTACAACATGTTCTTTTAAATTTCTGTAATTGACATGTGTGTATATGTTTACATTCCCAGAAAATCTGTCATGGCATTGATGCTACATTTTAAAACTGATGTCTTCTTAGAAGAGAAGTGATGAGTTAATAAAAACGAGAAGAGCAATAATTACCACACAGTGAAAACTTATAACATGGAAGATGCTACAGTAAACAGTTTCTAAACCATACTTCATTTACATATATACATATACACACATTATATTATATATTCCTGACTCATAGAGGATATAGCCTCTTATAGGTCAGGAAATAGAGGCTAAGAGGTCACTAATTTGTCCAACATATAGCCCTTCATTGACCTGGCCATGTACAATTCCAGCCTATGTTTGAACTTATAACTAGGAATGAACACATCCCCAAAAATGTCAGGCATAGAGCAGGAGGTCAGTACTTAACTGACTAACTGAACAATGAAATGTGATTCATTCACTTAACTGGAGAGCCTTCAGATTCGATTTTCTCTGTTGTTTAGTGGCTAACGAACGGTGGCTACGGAGAAGCACCCGCCATCCCTGCCCAGTGCCTGCTGGTCCCAGGGACTCACCTCCAGACAGAAGCCCTAGCGCTTCCCCGGGGAGTAGAGTCCTCCCAGCACGGAGCGATACCAGCCTAGTGCATTCGCTGCCTCTCCGCTAGTATTTGCGTGGTTCGCTGGCAACCACACAAGGAAGGAATAAAGTTTAGCAACTATTAATCTATTTTGATGAACTCTTCTCTTCCTTACAAGCAAATTTGCTGGCACTGTAAATCCCAGAGATTATTACCCCTTTCCCTGTCAGTGATACCTTTTATTTTACATTTGATGAATGTCATCCAATTATTTGCTCTGGGCCCATCTGTCATGCTAAACACAGAATTAGCTGGGTCTTTTCCTCACTAACGACTGGCTCGTTAATCTGATTTTCTGGATTTCCATTTTACAGGTTTAATTGGGCTCCTAGCCAGTGAAAATGATTCCTCTGGACAAATGCATTGGCCATTAAACACATCTGTCTTTTCTGATTTGTTCCCATGCCTCTGTAACCAAGTCTAAACCGACATATCCTTTATTTTTTCCATTTCTTCTTGCTTCTGGATGATGACTTGTCTTGGAGGAGAGAGAGAAATCTGCCCCTCAAAACTGGAACCAGAAGGCCTTGAGTCATATTGAACCTTTTTCTGTCACAGAGAGAAGAAAACTTGTAATGTCTCTAGAATTCATAAGTGGACATATGGCTTCTGAGAAGAGAGGAGAAACTAACACGTTCAAATATCTATCATGTAATGAGTGCTTCAGATTCATTTCACTATTCAATATCCACAAGAAATATTACTATTACTGTTACTATTGTTAAAACCATTATTAGTACCCTTATAAGGTAAAACTATTGATAAATTTTTTGAGCATTTATTATATGCCAAGCACCATTCTGTATGAACCAGCTTTCCGATTTATAATCAGGTGAGAAACTGAGGCATAGGGAACTTATACCATACACTCAAAGACACACAGCAAGTAAATGCTGGAACTAGAATTTGAACCCAAGTTTATGTGACTGCAAACCTTATTCTGGTCTCTCAGACTATGTGGGGTTTCCATACCTCTCCATGGAGAAGAATGAATCCTGGTCACTCAACTCCCAATTTCCCAGTTAAGATACCCACCAACAAGGTAGATCTTTCATGTCAGTTCTCTATCCCTGAGAAATCAAGGTTCTATTGTTGCATAGGAGTCAATGGTGTTGCTATTGGAATTGGTGAATAAAGAGGGATAATGGAAATAAACTCAGCTTACACAACTCCTATGAAGTCACCTTCATAGCAGTTGACATTTAGAAGTTTTTCCAGCTAGAGGACCTTGCTAGGTCCAGGACAATGTGAAGAATCTAAGACAAGAGAAATGACCACCTTTATGGGCATACATTACTTATTTCTCTTGCAGCCTTTGCATTATTTCCTCCTGCTTAGAAAATGAAAGGGAACAGTAGAGTTGTTAAGATGCACAATTAACTTTTCCAATTTCTTTGCTCATTAATTCTATTCAGATTATTTAAAATACATTTTGACGTTGTTAGACCTTTCTCTTCTTCTCCTCCTACATAGTTCCTTTAAAGATCATATTTCTTTTTCAAGAACAAAGAAACAGGCTTCTGACTACCAGGTCACAAGAGTCAATAAATAGCCACTGGTCTCATTAGGATGTGGCTTATATGTCAGGCTGGTCTGGGAGCTTCCGCATGGTAGGTTACATCACCTCTGTCATCTTGAGCTCATTTTCTGAAAGCTTTCTGCTAAGGCACTGCACTGTGTGTCTGAACCAGAATTGGGTACGGCATTTGGAACAACAAGACACCTATCAGCAAGCCATCTCCCCTGCTAGACTGTTTAATGTTGAATTTAATGTTTGTCAAACTGGTATTTGCTTGTTTTATGTCCTGGGGGCTCTGGTCTACTAATGAAATATGCAGTTTTATCTGCCTGTTTCTAGAAGGAGTGGGTCTAATGCCTAACAACACTCCTGCTGAGGCTGAACCTTTTTGAAACAGATTTTCCCATAAAAATTTTTTATGGGGGCCCTAACATAGCCCCCCCAAAAAAGCTTCATCAAGAATAGATTTGGGGTAAGACAGTTGACGTGAAGCCAGTACTGCTCTGTGAATGAGTGTGTGTGCACACAGGCATGCAGAGGGGCAGTGTGGGAGGAGAGGCATGTCCACACACAGCTGGCCAAAACCACTGACAAATCACCTGCGCAGTCACCAGCCCTGCCAGGAGACTTCCTGGAGCCTGCACCAGCTATGGGGAATGCTAGCAAGGTGCAGAGCAGGGGCGGGTTAGAAAAGCATGTTACAAAGACCATGTCTAGACCACACACAACACTACAGTAAGAATCAGGAGGCCTAGTTCTCTGGGATTGCTTTTCAAATACAATAAAGGGGTTAGACTTGATAAGTTTCCAATTATCTATTTTCAAGGAAGACTCTTCTGATTGTTAAGCATTACAGTACATCAGTTGGGATCTCAGACATGTGTTTGAATCTTGCTTCTGTCATATGTTGGTTTGGTGACCTTGAAAAGGTAATTAAACGTTCCTAATTTCTTTCTTCTGAAAAATGGAGATATTAATGTTGAGTTCATTTCGGTCACTCAGTCATGTCTGACTCTTTGTGACGCCATGGACTGCAGCATGCCAGCCTTCCCTGTCCATCACCAACTCCCAGAACTTATTCGAACTCATGTCCATTGAGTCAGTGATGCCATCAATCTTCCCCAGCATCAAGGTCTTTTCCAGTGAGTCAGTTCTTTGCATCAGGTGGCCAAAGTATTGAAGTTTCAGCTTCAGCATCAGTCCTTCCAATGAATATTCAGGACTGATTTCCTTCAGGGTTGACTGGTTTGATTGTCTGGCAGTCCAAGGGACTCTCAAGAGTCTTCTCCATCACCACAGTTCAAAAGCATCAATTCTTTGGCACTCAGCTTTCCTTATGGTCCAACTCTCATAACCATACATGACTACCGGGAAAACCATAGCTTTGACTAGACAGACCTTTGTTGGCAAAGTAAAGTCTCTGCTTTTCAATACACTGTCTAGGTTGGTCACAACTTTTCTCCCAAGGAGCAAGTGTCTTTTAATTTCATGGCTACAGTCACTATCTGCAGTGATTTTGGAGCCCCCCAAAACAAAGTCTGTCACTGTTTCCACTGTTCCCCCATCTATTTGCCATGAAGTGATGGGACCAGATGCCATGATCTTCGTTTTCTGAATGTTGAGTTTTAAGCCAACTTTTTCACTCTCCTCTTTTACTTTCATCAAGAGGCTCTTTAGTTCTTCTTCACTTTCTGCCATAAGGGTGGTGTCATCTGCATATCTGAGGTTATTGATATTTCTCCCGGCAATCTTGATTCCAGCTTGTGCTTCATCCAGCCCAGCATTTCTCATGATGTACTCTGCATATAAGTTAAATAAGCAGGGTGACAATATTCAGCCTTGATGTACTCCTTTCCCGATTTGGAACCAATCTGTTGTTCCATGTCGAGTTCTGACTGTTGCTCCAGTGCCCTTACCTGGAGCCAACTCAGGAACCTGTCTCTTATACACATCTAGATGTGTATAAGAGACAGAGACAGATGGTAGCTAGCTCGCTAGCTGATACCCAGGCAAGGCGAACCATAGGAGCTCTGGAACTGCATAAATGGCTTCAAGAGAGTAAATCATAGGAAGGAAGATAAGGTCTCTGCTTCCTTTTTACCCTGAATGCCATTCTCTTTCTCTAAGAAATGTAGTTTAAGAGGACCATGGCCTTCCACTGTAACCCGCTAAACTATCAGTTCAGTTCAGTTCAGCCACTCAGTCGTGTCCGACTCTTTGCAACCCCATGAATCGCAGCACGCCAGGCCTCCCTGTCCATCACCATCTCCCGGAGTTCACTCAGACTCACGTCCATCGAGTCCGTGATGCCATCCAGCCATCTCATCCTCGGTCGTCCCCTTCTCCTCCTGCCCCCAATCCCTCCCAGCATCAGAGTCTTTTCCAATGAGTCGACTCTTTACATGAGGTGGCCAAAGTACTGAAATTTCAGCTTTAGCATCATTCCTTCCAAAGAAATCCCAGGGTTGATCTCCTTCAGAATGGACTGGTTGGATCTCCTTGCAGTCCAAGGAACTCTCAAGAGTCTTCTCCAACACCACAGTTCAAAAGCATCAATTCTTTGGCGCTCAGCTTTCTTCACAGTCCAACTTTCACATCCATACATGACCACAGGAAAAACCATAGCCTTGACTAGGCGGACCTTAGTCGGCAAAGTAATGTCTCTGCTTTTGAATATACTATCNCAAGAGTCTTCTCCAACACCACAGTTCAAAAACATCAATTCTTTGGCGCTCACCTTTCTTCACAGTCCAACTTTCACATCCATACATGACCACAGGAAAAACCATAGCCTTGACTAGGCGGACCTTAGTCGGCAAAGTAATGTCTCTGCTTTTGAATATACTATCCAGGTTAGTCATAACTTTTCTTCCAAGGAGTAAGCATCTTTTAATTTCATGGCTGCAGTCACCCTCTGCAGTGATTTTGGAGCCCCCCAAAATAAAGTCTGACACTGTTTCCACTGTTTCCCCATCTATTTCCCATGAAGTGATGGGAGCGGATGCCATGATCTTCGTTTTCTAAATGTTGAGCTTTAAGCCAACTTTTTTGCTCTCCTCCTTCACTTTCATCAAGAGGCTTTTTAGCTCCTCCTCACTTTCTGCCATAAGGGTGGTGTCATCTGCATATCTGAGGTTACTGATATTTCTCGTGGCAATCTTGATTCCAGCTTGTGTTTCTTCCAGTCCAGCGTTTCTCATTATGTACTCTGCATATAAATTAAGTAAGTAGGGAGACAATATACAGCCTTGACGTACTCCTTTTCCTATTTGGAACCAGTCTGTTGTTCCATGTCCAGTTCTAACTGTTGCTTCCTGACCTGCATACAGATTTCTCAAGAGGCAGGTTAGGTAGAAAGGTTAAATATACATAATATTTTTAATCCAAAACATATCATCTTATAAAAAGTCTCTGTATAGTCTCTTCACCAAAATCGCATGTATATTTCAAGTTTGCCAGAATAAAACAGCATTATCTCTGAAAAAATCTTAAATTATGTTGTTTGAAATTTTAAATTTGGAATTTTTTCTTATAATTTTTATAACAATATTCAACTGTTATCATCAATTGCTAACAAAGAGGAATCATGAGATTTATATGATAGAACAAATAGCCCATGTTTCTATAGATTTATGAATGTTAGAGTTCATAGAAATTGACATGAACAGAAACAGAGCTGTGCCTTTGAGCTATGGAATTTATGGATTTTAGAAAAGGTTCTATTCTGACCTTTCATAATCTACTTATGCTGCTGAAGTAGCATGTGATCACATTTATACTAATTGCATTGTTTTAGTGAAGCATAATTTTAAATTTATAAACCATTATTTCCTATATGCAGTAACATCACCTTTATGGCAGAAAGTGAAGAAGAACTAAAGAGCCTTTTGATGAAAGTGAAAGAGGAGAGTGAAAAAGTTGACTTAAAACTTAACATTCAGAAAACTAAGATCATGGCATCTGGTCCCACCACTTCATGGCAAATATATGGGGAAACTGTGGAAATGAATTTATGGATTTTAGAAAAGGTTCTATTCTGACCTTTCATAATCTACTTATGCTGCTGAAGTAGCATGTGATCACATTTATACTAATTGCATTGTTTTAGTGAAGCATAATTTTAAATTTATAAACCATTATTTCCTATATGCAGTAACATCACCTTTATGGCAGAAAGTGAAGAAGAACTAAAGAGCCTTTTGATGAAAGTGAAAGAGGAGAGTGAAAAAGTTGACTTAAAACTTAACATTCAGAAAACTAAGATCATGGCATCTGGTCCCACCACTTCATGGCAAATATATGGGGAAACTGTGGAAACAGTGACTGACTTTATTTTTCTTGTCTCCAAAATCACTGCAGATGGTGACTGCAGCCATGAAATTAAAAGAGGCTTACTCCCTGGAAGGAAAGTCATGACCAACCTAGACAGCATATTAAAAAGCAGAGACATTATTTTGTCAACAAAGGTCCATCTAGCTAAGGCCATGGTTTTTCCAGTGTGGCTCAGATGGTAAGGCATCTGTCTACAACGCAGGAGACCCAGGTTCGATCCCTGGGTTGGGAAGATCCCCTGGAGAAGGAAATGGCAATCCACTCCAGGGCTATTGCCTGGAAAATCCCATGGACAGAAGAGCCTAGTAGGCTACAGTCCATAGGGTCGCAAAGAGTTGGACACGACTGAGCGACTTCACTTCACTTCACTTCACTTCATGTATGAATATGAAAGTTGGACTATAAAGAAAGCTTAGCACCAAAGAATTTATGCTTTTGAACTGTGGTGTTGGAGAAGACTCTTGAAAGTCCCTTGGACTGCAAGGAGATCCAACCAGTCCGTCCTAAAGGAGATCAGTCCTGGATGTTTATTGGAAGGACTAATGTTGAAGCTGAAACTCCAATACTTTGGCCACTTGATGCAAAGAGCTGAGTCACTGGAAAAAACTCTGATGCTGGAAGCGGTTGGGGGCAGGAGGAAAAGTGGACAACAGAGGATGAGATGGTTGGATGGCATCACCAACTTGATGGACATAGGTGTGGGTGGACTCCAGGAGTTGGTGATGAACAGGGAGGCTTGGCATGCTGTGGTTCATGGGGTCACAAAGAGTTGGACATGACTGAGTGACTGAACTGAACTGAACTGAAATGATGAAAGTATTATTTCTTGAAGTTGCATGTTTTGAAATAGTAGTGAAAAAGCATAAAATTTTAAAAAATAAATTGACCTTCAATATATTTAATTCCTCTAAATGATGTTTGATTTCAGTTCAAAGATATTAAATATGTACTATATTCCATATACTGTGGCATTTCCAGGGGGAAGGGGCAAATAATTTATGATACTTGCCTCTGAAAATCTTTTGTCCTAAATGAAAGAAATGTGTGAAACAAATTGTTTTAATGTAATTAATGACATGAACATATAGAGTCTACAAGAAACACAACTACATGCTAAGGGTGTAGAACTTAATTTTACACATTTGGATAACTCACTAGCTATTGCCTTTCAGAATAAGCTGAGAACATGTACCTATTGCTGTTTTTCATATTCTAGCCACAACTGGCTGTACTCATACTGTTATTTATGTTCCATAACTTTTTTTAAATTTTAATTTTATTTATTTTTTCTTTATTTATGTTTTATTTCATCAGAGCAGACTGATTGAATTATTTAATGTGTCCCCTGCAGAAATAGACAATAAAATAGACTATTGTACTTCTGGAGAGGAATATATTATATCTATGACTAAAATCCCAGAACCTATGACAGTGTCTAGATAAGTCAGTGATCAGGAGATACTTTCTGAATGGATAAAGAAAGAAGTAAATAGAAACTGTTGAAATAATAAGCTTAAATTAAAATTCATTGAAAAGTGCTTAGATCTTGAAATATCTTTAATGTTCAGAGTTTCTTCTTATTCAATTGAATCATTTAAAAAAACTGCTTAATATTGATATAGGTAAAGTTATTATATTAATTTATAAAAAGCTCAAATTATAATGGGAAAAATCACTAAGTATGTGTAAGCATAATAAGTGACCAACAACACACTTTAAAATTCTACAGAACTATTAAAGATTTTATTTACATGATATGTTTAAACATATTTTAAATATCTCAGAGGACTGCCAAAAAACAGTGTACTCTCTTCACATTTAAGCAAATGTTTTGACAATCCTCAGAGCTAAAGATACAATTTGAGAAGGGCATGAGCCATTTCAAGAAGTGGAAGAGAGTGATGAAACCAGATTTTATCAGTGGAAGAGAATGATAAAACCAGAAAACAGTTTTCCCTGTTTTCTTCTTGACATCTCAACCAGTAAAATATTACAGATCATTGGTAATGGTTTGAATTTAAATTATAGGACTCATTTGCTCAAGACATGCAGGCTTTTATTTGTTTCTTTAATTCTGACTATACTTTCCCTTACATATAAACACTTGTATATGATTCTGTGAGAAAACTCTCCCTTGATCCTTTTGCTAATTGAACTGTACTCCTCCTCTAGATGTCAAGACAAATATAGCCAACTAAGGAAAAACTCCCTGATCTGTATCAGCTCTCCATGATTTAAGCACTCATAACAACGTAAAATATTCATAGCATATATCACAGTTTCTGAATATATATTTACCCACTTACATGTACAGTCAGTATCTCTCTTCCACAAGCTTTAAGTAATATGTGAACAGAGATGATGCTGTAGGCAGAAAAATGATCCCCAAAGATGTACACATTAGTATGTTATGTTACATGGCATAGAGGAATTAAAGTTCCTGTTAGAATTATGATGCAAATAGCAGATCTTGAAACTGGAAGACTTTCCCAAATTTTCAGCAAGGGTGCTGTATAATCACATATATCCTTACAAACAAAAGGACAACTCCATTGAGCCTCAATGTCAAAATAATTCAGTATGAGAAAGACTATATCAATAATTAGTGGTTTGAAGATAGGGTGTGTCCATAAGTCCAGGAATATGGGTAGTCTTTAGAATATGGACAACTCAAGAAAGTGAATTCTCCTCTAGTGCTTCGTGCTTCAGAGCATGCAGCTCCCTCAACAACTTGATTTAAGCCTAATGATGTCAGACTTCTATAGAATTATAAAATAATAAAGTTTGCAGTGCTAAGTCACTACATGTGTTATATTTTGTTAACTGCAGTTATAGAAAACAAATAGGAGATGCTAGTCCCCAAAACTAGTACATGCCTGGTATATGAGGTTTTATACTATTTGTTTAATAAATAGATAAATAATGAGCCTGAGAGATGTATGATCTTATGGTCCTAATATTGTCTTTTTCATTTATAACAAATCATTTTGAGCTAAGAAATCAACAAAACCCACAAAACTCTACAGTTAGTATTTTGGAATTTGAAAATTATGGATCAGAGTCTACTAAACCTTCATGCATGGTAGATGTAGAATGAGAATTTACATCACCTACTTTCTCCAGGTGTTTGTTTGAACCTTTATTCTGGCTCTGCGAGTGGAAGCGGTGAGATAACATGGAGGAGCTACATCAGGCCAAGTGCTGGAACATTATTCAGAAATCAAATGTGATACAATATTTGCTTCAAGTTAAATGACTCCCACTATTTTGTGATGATGCATTACAATTTCTTATTTCACTTATGCTTTCTCATTTACAACAACCTTGTAGGCTACCTATTACTAGCCTTAATTTCATATTATATGTTCAGGCTCAAAACATCTAGTGAGGGTGTGCCCTGGTAATAGCATATGAAAGAAAAAGGTTATAGGTGATGGGAGCAGTCTGCCTCTGTGGGGAGGAATATTTTATCCCTGACATCTCTAAAAAACAGCATGAGCATAATGATAATAAAAAGCAGATGAAATTTTTGTTATTTGCACTCTTCTTCACTTCTTTGTAGACATTGCTTTCTCTCACTTTCTCCCTCCAGAGCATTTAAATGTGGGATTTAAAGCAGGCTCACCGAATCTAACAAATACTTTTCTTCATTCATGTCATGTTTTATCTGTGTTCAAGTTTTTTTCAAATTTGAATGTCATTTGCCCTTTTTCTGCCTGTTTCTTAATCTATAAAGCAACATTACCTGTCTCAAAGATTGTTGTTAGATTTAAATAGCTTAATATATGAAAAAATTTGCTTAGATAACATGTCATGAGGGTGGTCCTAAGATGGCAGATGAATAGGATGGGGAGACCACTTTCTCCCCCACAAATTCATTGAAAGATCATTTAAACGCTGAGCAAATTCCTCAAAACAACTTCTGAATACTGGCGGAGGACACCAGGCACCCAGAAAGGCAGCCTATTGTCTTTGAAAGGAGGTAGGACAAAATGTAAAAGATAAAAAGAGAGACAAAAGAGTTAGGGACAGAGACCTGTCCTGGGGAGGGAGTTGTGAAAGAAAAGTTTCCAAACACCAGGAAACCCTCTCACTGGCGAGTCTGTGGGAAGTTTTGGAATATCAGAGGGGAATATATCTTGGAGGGGAAAAAGAAAAAATACAAAAACAAAAAACAAATTACCCACCTAACCACAGCTCCCAGTGGAGAAGTAGCCCATGATGCTCTCATCAGCCACCAGTAAACGGGGGTTAAACAGGGAGGTGCAGGCTGCATTGCTTAGAGTAAGGACTGGGCCTGAATGCCCTGAGGATAATCTGAGGGAGCTAACATGAGATAGCAAGCCTAACTGTGGGATATCCAGAGAGAGAGAAAAAGAGAGAGAGAGAACTTTCCTGCAAAAAGCTCTAACCTAAGGCACTGCTGGGCCTACTCACAGAATAAAGAACTAAGCGAATACCAGAGGAAAGCTAGTCTGCTGCAGACCAGCCCATCTCCCACTGGAGGCAGAGAGGCAGGCTGGCAACAGCCAGAGCCAGAAGATGAGGGGCAATCTCAACCCCAGATATGGCATCCTCTACCAAACTGCAAACACAGAAGAACTGTACAGAAAAGATCTTCACGACCCAGATAATCATGAGGATGTGATCATTAATCTAGAGCCAGACATCTTGGAATGTGAAGTCAAGTGGGCCTTAGAAAGCATCACTAAGAACAAAGCTAGTGGAGGTGATGGAATTCCCGTTGAGCTGTTTCAAATCCTGGAAGATGATGCTGTGAAAGTGCTGCACTCAATATGCCAGCAAATTTGGAAAACTCAGCAGTGGCCACAGGACTGGAAAAGGTCAGTTTTCATTCCAATTCCAAAGAAAGGCAATGCCAAAGAATAGCCCAGCATTTCACAAGATGTACTCTGCATGTAAGTTTAATAAGCAGGGTGACAATATACAGCCTTGACGTACTCTTTTCCCAGTTTGGAACCAGTCTTTTGTTCCATGTCCGGTTCTAACTGTTGTTTCCTGACCTGCATAAAGATTTCTCAGGAGGCAGGTCAGGTAGTCTGGTACCACCATCTCTTGAAGAATTTTCCACAGTTTGTTGTAATCCACACAAAGGCTTTGGCGTAGTCAATAAAGCAGAATAGATGTTTTTCTGACACTTTCTTGATATTTTATCATGATGATTGAATCCACCATGGCATGTAAAGAGTTTAACCTTAAACCTGGCATATGCTAAGTACTCAATGCATATTACCTGTCCCTGCTGAAACAGAGGCACAGGTGCCTGTGTCGGTCTAATATATTGGAGGGTTTATGGTGACTGGCCATGGTAACAGTTGACATGCAATCTGGGGGCTTCAGGAAGAGCTGAGGCAGCCAAGTGGGCTTCCTGGTCAAAACCAACCGAGGATAGAAGACTGAAATTCTTCTTGCCGTCAGCAAGGATGACTTTGTGGAAAATACACTTATAGAGACTGCCAACCCTATGTGCTTTGTGCCAGATATTTGACCATGAATGGTTACAAATTTTATCTTCATGTTCTAGCTTTTATGATTTAAAAGGAGTGAAAGAAGTTCTTAGGATGTTCACTTTACCCATAAAAATGGGAGTTCATTGCTTTTCCTCTCCTAGTTTTGTTGGTGGATGAAAAGGCAAAGATGGTAAGTGCAGCAATAAAACAAATTGATATGGATTTGAATTGTTATCCTGGAGTACAAAATTTGGGAGCATCTGAATACTCCCAGTTAATATAGTAATAGTTAAAAAAAAAAAAAAAAAAAAGCTAAAACTCAGTCAGTCTACATTGAGTGTCCTAAATCAGGATGCCAGAGCTTCACAGAAAAAGGAAACACTACATAGGGAAAACTTAAAGACAAATATTACAACTTATTATCAAAAGAGCCCAACTTCCATTTTCACAAATGTTCCTTGTACACTGTGAGTGTAGCACAGTTTCATAAAAGATAGACTGAGAAAGGGCTCGAAAGATATTGAAAGAAGTCAAGCTTGCACAGTCTTCCTATACTTATATAAAAGTTTTTCTCTTTGAGATATTACATAGGCTCAGTTCAGTTCAGTCGCTCAGTCATGTCCGACTCTTTGCAACCCCATGAATCGCAGCACGCCAGGCCTCCCTGTTGATCAGCATCTCTCGGAGTTCACTCAGACTCATGTCCATCAAGTCCGTGATGCCATCCAGCCATCTCATCCTTGGTCGTCCCCTTCTCCTCCTGCCACCAATCCCTCCCAGCATCAGAGTCTTTTCCAGTGAGTCAACTCTTCTCATGAGGTGGCCAAAGTACTGGAGTTTCAGCTTTAGCATCATTCCTTCCAAAGAAATCCCAGGGCTGATCTCCTTCAGAATGGACTGGTTGGATCTCCTTGCAGTCCAAGGGACTCTCAAGAGTCTTCT
>SJYX01020080.1:350849-370335 GCA_006410675.1 Oreotragus oreotragus
TGTACTCTTCATAGAAGTTAAATAAGCAGGGTGACAATATACAGCCTTGACGTACTCCTTTTCCTATTTGGAACCAGTCTGTTGTTCCATGTCCAGTTCTAACTGTTGCTTCCTGACCTGCATACAGATTTCTCAAGAGGCAAGTTAGGTGGTCTGATATTCCCATCTCTTTCAGAATTTTCCACAGTTTATTGTGATCCACATAGTCAAAGGCTTTGGCATAGTCAATAAAGCAGAAATAGATGTTTTTCTGGAACTCTCTTGCTTTTTCCAGGATCCAGCGGATGTTGGCAATTTGATCTCTGGTTCCTCTGCCTGTTCTAAAACCAGCTTGAACATCAGGGAGTTCATGGTTCACATATCGCTGAAGCCTGCTATTTCCTTTATACTGGTAGATATTATGAGGTCAGTTAATTGGCTAAAATATTCCCAATCCATACACTAGCCTCTGTCTTTTATATAACATTCCAGAATTTCAGAAAATTAAAACAAGAGTGGGAGAGGAGAAGGAGGAAGAAAGTAAAAGGTACCAGTATCTGTAACATTAGTGATTCCATTTCAGCTCAATCATTTATCAGGAATGCATGTATCAGACATGCAATTTTAGGCATAGTAAATAGTCTGTTGGCGTTTCAAGGTTATTTTTCTATAAAATGGAAATAATACTCTTCTCTTACAGAAAGTAAATGAGATAAGATAGTAAAATGTTTTCATGTTATCTGAAAATTATTTTATGAGTACAATGAATAGGATGCAATGATTGACCTGTTTATGTATCCAGGAACCCAAAGATTTTAGAAGTATTTTCACTGACAAATTGCTATAAACTGAGTTTTTGTATCCCTCTGTAATTCATATGTTGAAACCTAATCCCCATTGTGATGGTATTTGGAGGTGGGGCCTTTGGGAGATGATTAGGTCATGGGGGTGGAGCCCTCATGAGGAGACTAGTGCTCTTACCAGAGAGACCCCAGAGAGCACTCTCATACTACATAGGAACAAGTTGACCGTCTATGAACAGACACCAAATCTGTCAGCACCTTGATCTCAGACTTTCCAGCTTCCAGACTTGTGAGAAATAAACTTCTGTTTTTCATAAACCACTCAGTCTCAGCTTTTATGGCAGCATTAATACAGAAAGCAAGCTGATGATCTAGACACGCCCAGTCTATGGACTGTGTAGGGCATGAACATTTGCCACTGGGGCAGAAGCTGCATATACCCTGTGGCATTATAGTTGTCTGCAGACTGAATGAAAGTTTAGAGGCAGTATGGAGTATGGACGGGCAGAGCTATAGAACAGACGTGTCTTCAGCCACATGGGATAAATGGCAGGTGCACATGGTTGCTTAGAGAATGACTAATTTTATTGATATGTTCACAGTATTATAAAGAACTTAAAAGGGCAAGACAAACAAAGCCATTAATTTTCTAGAGAAGCAGGGATGTGTCTTAGAGATATGGGATTTCTAGGCAGACTGGGAGATATGTGGGCTGCTAGATATAACGGCCAAACTTCTCCGACATGGGATTTGCATCCCTTATGAGTGAATTTGGGGACAGATTTAAACCATCTGTCAACCTGTTTTCTTCAGGAAACATTGCCACTTCCCCAAGAGAGCCATGAATACTTGTAAAATGCCAACTGCTATTTCTTGGAGCTCCCCCATTGTACCGTCTATGTCATTCTCGTCCTGTCCTCCACCAGCAGAAGCCTCACTGTTGAAAAGTCAGACTTGGTGCTCACCTCTTATTATGCGCTGGCTGCCCTCACACACAGCAACCTTGGTGGAGAGATACTGTACAGCCTCGCTTTACTGATAAAGTTAATGGTACGCATAAGGTCATTCAGCTTCAAAGCAGCAGAGCCTGGATTTAAACTTTGACAATGTCCACCACCCTGTGCAACCCTGAAGGAGTCTAAAGAGTCTACTCAGAGCCTCTCCAAAGAATAGCTAATTTAGGACCAATTTCCTGAAGGAATTCATCCTGACCCAGATCCTTAGAAATACCAGCATCAAGGAAATTCACACTGGCTTACGTCAAAAGCTACCTCCTTAAAGAATCCTCCTCCATCCGGATTTCCCAGCTGGAATGCAGCCTTTCTTCTCTGATTCTCAGGGCTCTCTGTAGCTCTCTTGTCGCACTTATCAGCTGCTGAGGAGATTACTAGAAGAGGGTCTCTTGTATCATCTTTGAGGGGAGACAATATGTCCTATTCCCATTTGACTGCCTCTTGGTAGCTGGCACCCATGTCACAACTCATATTTGTAGAGCATTTTGCTTTGTGCCATTCATTTTCATCACTGGACTGAATCTCATTTGGCCGGAACACAAGCATGCCAGGGAGGTCTAATTATCAATACATCCCCATGTTAGAATTCAGGGGCCCTAAGGCCCAGACAGGCCCCACTAGGTCACCTTGCTACTAAAAGGTAAGGGTCACAGCCAATCTCCAACTTCTGACTTGAAGCCTGAGGCTCTTTTCATGTTGCTAGGCTGTGTCATTCTGTGTTCACTAAATCAAGATTAGAAAAACACAAAGCGGAGACAATTGCATGGATTTCTACAAGTGGGTCTTGATTTTACATCAAATACTCCTTGGAGTGGTTGGCAACACCACAACATGGAAAACCAGGGGCCATAAGAAAGAGTGCTTTCCTATGGGACATGAAGAAGCAGATTACAAGATGTTTTTCCCTATCCACTGCCAAAACCACAGATTAATTAAAGGTCTGGCCAAATTTACATCATTCCTCGAACATTAATCACATTCAGACATCTCATTAGGGATATCAGTCCCAATTCTACTATGTGTTACATTGATCAATCAATCAATGTATTTACTTATTCAGCACTTTTGTGCCCAGGCTGTGTTAGATGTCACAGGAGTCATGGGCTGTGACCTCATGGAGTTCACCATTTCTTTGTAAAAATAAGCCAAGTATGTAAGATGTACCAACGGCAATGCAGAATGAATGTAAATGCCATGGTACTCTGAGCAGAGCAAAGCTAAGAAGTATAAAACAGAGAAGCCCCTGAAGGAGGAAACAGACAAAACAGGTTCCATCTTGAAAGCAGGACTCCATCGTGGGCTGGACTGTGGATTTTGAGCCATGTGCCCTGTATCTATGGAAATGACATACAAACTGGAAAATCAGACCCCCCCAGATGGGAGAGCCCCAGGGCTTGTACCCAGACTCTCCGTCACCTAAAAATATACCCTAATTATCTGTGAAACCAAATAGAATCATAAATTCTATTATGCTTATTGGGGTATGACCACAGCCCTATTGATAATTGTCCACTGTTAACTACCTAGGCTTAAGGCATATGAATCACGGGTTTAAGGCACACAAATCACAGATTTAAGGCATATGAATCATGGGTTAACTTTGATTGTATCTTTCTTTTCCTTTGTTCAGACTAGTTGCAGAGAATTTGGGGAGGTGGGTTTGAGCACGTACACTTACGGTATATAAAGTTTTCACAAAAACTGGTTGGGGTCCTTGGCTAAGAGGAGACTCTGCCTTGGGCCTGATGGTATAATAAACTGCACTCCACTATCTGCATTGTATTTCTGAATGAGTTTGTTTCCCGGAACGCATGGCTACAACACCCCTAGCCCAGAACTACAACAGTTTACTCAACTTATTCTCATGATCCTTCCAGAATTACAATAAATCAATGCTGGGCACTGTGGAGTCCATACTCATCCTATATCATTTTATAGATAACATGACTAATACATGGAGATGGAAGAGTGACACAGCTGGTAGAGGGCTGAGCTTGGATTGCAGCTCATATTTGCCTGACTCCAGAGATGTAGGCATAAGCCTTCTTCTGAATCACCCTCCACAGTGTGGTGTGCATGTGTGTACATACGCACCGATAATAAGTGTATGAAAAGTACAAGTGTTAGTTGCTCAGTTATGTCTGACTCTTTGCAGCACCATGGACTGTAGCCCACCAGCCTCCTCTGTCCAAGGAATTCTCCAGGCAAGCATACTGGAGGGTGCAGCCATTCCCTTCTCCAGGGGATCTTTCCCACCTAGGGATCAAACCGTGGTCTCCTGCATCACTCCCACTGCCTTAGGTGGAGAGGGGATTCTCACATTGAAGGACATCTTTGCTGAATGAGGAGATGGATTTGAGGACAGAAAACTAGGGAAACCAGATCACAGCTGAACTGACCTACACACCAAAGTGAGATGGAGAGAGTAAAGACAGGAGTGGACCTGGCCAGAGAGCTGGAGAGGCAGCAGGACAGGAGATCCACGTGAGTGGATCAACGGTGCTTGACCGGTTCCACAAGAGGCACTTTGGGAGAAGGGCAAGAAACAGTGGGTGTGTGTAGGTTTTATTAAAGGTTTTTGCCATTCAATATCTGACATAAACACTCTGCTTCATTTTTACTTGACACTTTCAATAAAAAGTCTATACTACACTGCTCAATAATCTTATTAAAATTTTATTTGTTTATCTCTGCAGAGGTGGTTCACGTCAGGAATGTGATTCTGCTTCAAGGAAGCATCCAAGAGTTACAGCTGGGTTATCAGGGATTTTATCTTTCTGCATCTTTTGGGGTTACTGACTTAGTTCTTTGTTATGAAAATTTATGAAAAACATCAGAGCAGAAGCTCAAACATGGATGCCAAACTTCCCCCAGCCCATCAGCAATTAAGACTCTTTAGGAAAAAGCACTTAACTGCCCCACACCTCAGTTTCACCTCAAAGCAGATAAAAACCTCAAAATATAGGCCCGACACGCACGTGACAAAAAGCAGAGACTCAAAAGTGTCACATTTCTGTGTGCCTTGTTTCACTTCCTGGTCCTGGTTTCCTCAGCATGAACGTTTTCTTCAATTTCCATCTCCTAAGAGGAGATCCAACCAGTCCATTCTAAAGGAGATCAGCCCTGGGTGTTCTTTAGAAGGAATGATGCTAAAGCTGAAACTGCAGTACTTTGGCCACCTCATGTGAAGAGTTGACTCACTGGAAAAGGCTCTGATGCTGGGAGGGAGTGGGGGCAGGAAGAGAAGGGGATGACCGAGGATGAGATGGCTGGATGGCATCACGGACTCGATGGACGTGAGTCTGAATGAACTCCGGGAGATGGTAATGGACAGGGAGGCCTGGCGTGCTGCGATTCATGGGGTCGCAAAGAGTTGGACACGACTGAGTGACTGAACTGAACTGAANTTGTAAAAATAAGCCAAGTATGTAAGATGTACCAACGGCAATGCAGAATGAATGTAAATGCCATGGTACTCTGAGCAGAGCAAAGCTAAGAAGTATAAAACAGAGAAGCCCCTGAAGGAGGAAACAGACAAAACAGGTTCCATCTTGAAAGCAGGACTCCATCGTGGGCTGGACTGTGGATTTTGAGCCATGTGCCCTGTATCTATGGAAATGACATACAAACTGGAAAATCAGACCCCCCCAGATGGGAGAGCCCCAGGGCTTGTACCCAGACTCTCCGTCACCTAAAAATATACCCTAATTATCTGTGAAACCAAATAGAATCATAAATTCTATTATGCTTATTGGGGTATGACCACAGCCCTATTGATAATTGTCCACTGTTAACTACCTAGGCTTAAGGCATATGAATCACGGGTTTAAGGCACACAAATCACAGATTTAAGGCATATGAATCATGGGTTAACTTTGATTGTATCTTTCTTTTCCTTTGTTCAGACTAGTTGCAGAGAATTTGGGGAGGTGGGTTTGAGCACGTACACTTACGGTATATAAAGTTTTCACAAAAACTGGTTGGGGTCCTTGGCTAAGAGGAGACTCTGCCTTGGGCCTGATGGTATAATAAACTGCACTCCACTATCTGCATTGTATTTCTGAATGAGTTTGTTTCCCGGAACGCATGGCTACAACACCCCTAGCCCAGAACTACAACAGTTTACTCAACTTATTCTCATGATCCTTCCAGAATTACAATAAATCAATGCTGGGCACTGTGGAGTCCATACTCATCCTATATCATTTTATAGATAACATGACTAATACATGGAGATGGAAGAGTGACACAGCTGGTAGAGGGCTGAGCTTGGATTGCAGCTCATATTTGCCTGACTCCAGAGATGTAGGCATAAGCCTTCTTCTGAATCACCCTCCACAGTGTGGTGTGCATGTGTGTACATACGCACCGATAATAAGTGTATGAAAAGTACAAGTGTTAGTTGCTCAGTTATGTCTGACTCTTTGCAGCACCATGGACTGTAGCCCACCAGCCTCCTCTGTCCAAGGAATTCTCCAGGCAAGCATACTGGAGGGTGCAGCCATTCCCTTCTCCAGGGGATCTTTCCCACCTAGGGATCAAACCGTGGTCTCCTGCATCACTCCCACTGCCTTAGGTGGAGAGGGGATTCTCACATTGAAGGACATCTTTGCTGAATGAGGAGATGGATTTGAGGACAGAAAACTAGGGAAACCAGATCACAGCTGAACTGACCTACACACCAAAGTGAGATGGAGAGAGTAAAGACAGGAGTGGACCTGGCCAGAGAGCTGGAGAGGCAGCAGGACAGGAGATCCACGTGAGTGGATCAACGGTGCTTGACCGGTTCCACAAGAGGCACTTTGGGAGAAGGGCAAGAAACAGTGGGTGTGTGTAGGTTTTATTAAAGGTTTTTGCCATTCAATATCTGACATAAACACTCTGCTTCATTTTTACTTGACACTTTCAATAAAAAGTCTATACTACACTGCTCAATAATCTTATTAAAATTTTATTTGTTTATCTCTGCAGAGGTGGTTCACGTCAGGAATGTGATTCTGCTTCAAGGAAGCATCCAAGAGTTACAGCTGGGTTATCAGGGATTTTATCTTTCTGCATCTTTTGGGGTTACTGACTTAGTTCTTTGTTATGAAAATTTATGAAAAACATCAGAGCAGAAGCTCAAACATGGATGCCAAACTTCCCCCAGCCCATCAGCAATTAAGACTCTTTAGGAAAAAGCACTTAACTGCCCCACACCTCAGTTTCACCTCAAAGCAGATAAAAACCTCAAAATATAGGCCCGACACGCACGTGACAAAAAGCAGAGACTCAAAAGTGTCACATTTCTGTGTGCCTTGTTTCACTTCCTGGTCCTGGTTTCCTCAGCATGAACGTTTTCTTCAATTTCCATCTCCTAAGAGGAGATCCAACCAGTCCATTCTAAAGGAGATCAGCCCTGGGTGTTCTTTAGAAGGAATGATGCTAAAGCTGAAACTGCAGTACTTTGGCCACCTCATGTGAAGAGTTGACTCACTGGAAAAGGCTCTGATGCTGGGAGGGAGTGGGGGCAGGAAGAGAAGGGGATGACCGAGGATGAGATGGCTGGATGGCATCACGGACTCGATGGACGTGAGTCTGAATGAACTCCGGGAGATGGTAATGGACAGGGAGGCCTGGCGTGCTGCGATTCATGGGGTCGCAAAGAGTTGGACACGACTGAGTGACTGAACTGAACTGAACTGAAGATCCTATGCTGTCAGTTTCTTTCTTTTTAACCTTTTATTTTATTTTGGCATACAGCCAATTAATAAAGTTATGACAGTTTCAGGTGGATAGCAAAGGGACTCAGCCATACATGTATGTGTATAGCCATTCTCCCCGAAACTCCCTCCCGTCCAGGTTGTCACATAACATTGAGCAGAGTTCCCTGTGAAATACAGGGGGACCCTGCTGGCACTCTGTTTTAAATACAGCAGTGTGGACATGTGATCTAACTCCCTTACCATCCCTTCCCCTACCCTTGCCCCCTGCTGTCAGTTTATTTTTAAATTTATTTATTTTACTTTACAATATTGTATTGGTTTTGCCATACATTGACTTGAATCCACCATGACTGTACATGTGTTCCCCATCCTGAACCCCCCTCCCACCTCCCTCCCCATCCCATCCCTCTGGGTCATCCCAGTTTATTTTTGTTGTCATCATTCAGTGACACCACAAATCTGTTTTAAGCATCTACTCTGTGTTAAGCTTTCCACCCCTGCTCATGCCCCCTTACACAGTTCTTGACCCAATTTACTTCAGGCAAACGAGGAAGTTTAAGTCGTGACTCTTATTTGAACAGCAGAACAAGAGCAGAGATTGAGAAAGAAGGCTCTGCTATCAGTCTGCCTAGGTCAAAGCTCTGTTCCACTCTTTGCCGGCTGTGTGATCATGGGAAAATGACTTAACTGCTCTGTGCCTCTTCTGTGAAATGGAATTAAGAGCAGGACTCTCCAAATATGATGTCAATTAATAAATAACAATAAAATAATAAATAACAATTAAATTCATTAATAATATGCCTAGCTCATACTAGCCTCTCAAGAAATGGTAGCTGATTCTTTATATACAATTGTTTCTCCGAGAACTATAGATTATCCAATAAGAGAGAAAATTAGATAGGAGATAAAACGTGTGGAGGAAGGGCGAGGACAAATCTTAAGAGAGAAGATGCTTACATAGAAGAGGTACGTTCATCTCAGATATTTCAGAGGAAGTAAGAAAGTCACTGCTTCTACACTTTCCCTCCTTGCCCCCAACAAACACCTAAGAAGCAATTACACAGCGCCCCGAGATAATAAGCACAGCGTCCTAAGAGCCCTGGGGTGATTTCTCCACCCTGCAGTCTGGAAGCAGTTGCCACCTGGGGCAGGCAGTAAAACTGTAGGCATTTATTCTGGAGAACCAGACAGAAGGCCCTGGGTATGGCTCCCCCTCCATTCTAATTGCATTCGCTGGAACTGCCACCACACAGGATCACTAGGTACGCAGACCTCCCAAAAACATTTTTCATAGAAAAAAGTGGAAGCAATCTAGCCCAGCCTCGAGAGGTTCCAAGGCTAGAGGGAGAGAGGGTAAGTGTCTAGCTTCCTGCTCCCATTATACACAAGCTGGATTAGAAGGGAACAAGGGAGGAGGAGGAGAGAATGGGGATTAAAGAATCAGACAATTTTAAAGCCCAAGAAACACAGTGAGAGAAGAGCCAATCAATTTCCTATTTTTTTTTTTTTTTTACAACAGATGTTTTGCTTGCAGTTCTGAATCTAACAGCAGTTGATGTAGTAAGGATGAAATAGGAGGAGGAAGAAAAGGAAAGAGCTTAAAAGGAAGGGAGGGAGAGAGTCAGGTTGGCAAACAAGAAGCTGATCCCCATGGCCTCCCCTCTTCCCAGCTTCACCATGATAGGTTTTACCCACTGGGAATAACAGGGTGTCCCACTGCCTCACCCACCCCCAAACTGAAGACATTTTTCACCAGGAAGGCAGGGGTAATCAGGCTCATCCTTTAAACATCTTCATCCTATTACTTTCATAATCAGCTTCTAAAGTTCTGTTCAATAGATGTAGGGTGGACCAGGCTGACTGCTTGAACAGCTGCTCAGGCCATGGAGCTATCCTCTCTGCCATTGATCACAAAGACAAAAATCAATCCTGGCTAAGGAGAAAGAAGTTAAAAATAAATTGCAGGAATTGATTTCTGTTCAGACCTTCTGACTCCCAGTTTAGGAAGGGGGAAAAATGAGGATGCGTGAATCCACCTGTCATGAAAACCCTTCACATCCCAGCCTCAAAAGCAAAATGTTTTATACACACACCCAAGCACACATATACACAATTTTTCTTAATTTATACTTTTACATTATTTTATTTTTGCCTCCTAATGACTATCAGAGATGAGAATCCATCTAAATCGTAAGCTCCCATGAGAAGACCAAGGTCGGTCTTGTGTTCACTATAACATCTCAACAGTGGGGCTCCGTGCTTTGTGAGTAGTAGTAACTGCAGAAAAATGTGTTGAGGGACTGTTGGAATAAAAAAGAGAATGAAGTCCCCTCCTTGCTATTATTGGCTCTTACAGTTATGCCTATTTCTGCAGAGATTTCTCACATTTGCAATTATTTTTCTCCTTTATTGTTTTGCTTATGTATTATCTCCCTCTCTCCCACTAAATACAAACCCTCCCATGGCAGGAACTTTTGGGCTTTGCTGCTGTTTAATTTTTGATCTGCTGCACTATCTCCATACTGAGCCCTCAGTGAATGGATGTGAAAGAGAGAGGAAGAATGATTCAGCAACTCTGTTGAGGAACTAGCTGTATCCCAATTAAAAAAATTTTTTTTCTGACACTGGAGAAATGAGTTGGGAAACACTTCCTAATAGTAGTCCTTCTCTGTGTCTGAATCAATGGACCGCCTGGTAGTGTGAGCAGTCTTGTGCAATTTTACCAAGAGAAGGGAATTTATGGAGTCATATAATACAGTCCACTGCCTTCCAAACTGGATTCTATGGCATTCTGGAATTCTACAGAGATACTCTGAGAGTGTCTGTAAAAAGGTGAAGAGGAGGCTGGGTGGATGTGCGAGCTGATATAACTCTTCACTCGCTTAGAACAGGATCCATTCCACCTGCATCTGTTTTACACATCGGAATTCCTTGAACATTGTTGTCTGAAAAGTCGTTCCCACTGATAAGAACAGCAACAACAAAAAGTCTGAAAGCTATTTGGATGCCGTCTTACCATTTTGTGATAAGGCAACTGAGTTCCAGGGAGGAAAAATAATGGCCCAAGGTCACAGAGTGAGTTATGGTAAGACCAGACTTAAAGGCAGGAATACGTGCCACCCCTTCCCCAGCCGCCTACTCCACACCACGGACACTGTCTCCTGCCATGAAACGTTTCTTTTCTTTGGAGCACTGGCTGGTCCTGAAGATGGACTCCTCAAATCAATTCTCTTCTTTGGGAACTGGCTTGAGCCTTGCATTCTCTAGGAAATGCCCCTGATCATATCATGCCTCATGGGTCTTTCTCTCTCTGGGAAGGAGCCTTACATACCTTAGTTGCTTTGAGCATCGCTCATGGAGACTGTCAGGCCACCCAGTCCTACCTCTTCATCTAAACCAACACAACTGAAGTCAGCCACTTTGTCGGTCTTGTCTACCATTATACCCCTCTGTCTATTGAGCACAGTAATAGGAGCATCTTAAGTGCTCAATGAATGACTGTTGAACGAAAATGAATAAATGAATCTACCAAACAACACTTCAGTCTCATACAGCCTTGGGTACATAGTAAGCATTCAGTCAAATCAAGCTGATTGTTTACCCACTGGCTCCACTACTATAAAACTCCAAAAAGATCTTATTCTGACTGACCCTGAGGATTTTCAGAATCTGAGTCTTAAAAGCTACTTGCAGAAATCCAAAATGTCTGTTTACCCCATTAGCTAGCAAAGGAGTTAAACAAAGAGCGATTAAAATTTTTAAAAGCTGAACCTCTGAAATATATATTCTAGTTAGAATGGAAACGGGGAGAGAACTGGACTTAATAGTCTTCTTCTCAGTCAACAGTCCAACTACCTTCATTATCAACACTGTTGTTTTTACAGCAGTACAATTATCTTTAATAGAAGGCCCCAGAAAAGGGATCCTCCTGGGAGCTGGGCTTAGCAGAGTGTGTGGTAGAGAACTGCAGGAACTTGAAAGGGCAGGATAGCAGGGAGACCTGATCAGGTCATGATTCCACAGTTCTTCCGCACCCTGGAATGGAATACAAGAGACACAGTTTCCTGAAATATATCATGGAAATTGGACCGAGCATCGGAGAGGTGTAAGGCAAGTGGGGAAGGCTGGAGAAGAGTGGAGCTGGGGATGGCAATGATGATTAACCATGTTGTCACTCACCCCTTGGTACCCCAGTGATGAGTATTTGAACAATCCTCTAAGTGTATCTGAGGGACAACTCTCAGAGATGCAGGCATGATTACCTTGTACTGAATTCCATTAAGCCTTTCTTTGGTTAATGATGCAGAAATTTTCTGATCTGAAGCAAAATTGAAACAGATCCTGACAAATAGGCTACTGAACTAGGAGTGGAATGAAGTTTTCCTGCCACTGCTATCTCCCAAGACAGGGGCAGCATCTGTCTGTCTATTTCACCTTTACAGTCATCCAGAAAAGTTACTGAGAATACCAGCATACTCAGTGCTAATGTGAAGATCTTCAGATTGGAGACATGAATGAGAGGATCATGGTTTGGTTTTGCCACCCTTTATGAATCCAGGCAGCTCTGAGGTCAGATCCTCCTCACTCTACCATTTATTAAGCTATACAACAAAGGGTGAGACTCTAAAATTTCCTGAAATTCAGTTTCCTCCTTTGCAAAATAAAGATGATGCAATGTACCATACTGAGATCTTATGAAGATAAAGTAGAATAAAGTAAAATAAAATGCACATATGCCAGGTAGGAACTTGGCACTAAATAAACACGAGGTCCTTTTCCAACAAAGACAACAGTTCTTCCAATTTTCTGATTGGTGTGTAAAAAATGGTGCCGTGGCTCAGTGGAAAGTCATTCTGAAGAACCACTGCTTTGGAAACAGGAACTTGCAGATTTCCAAATAATGGAATAATTTGAATAGTGGAAGAGATTTGAAAGTTGTGGAGCTGATCTCATTCCTTTGAGCTGAATTTAGAAGTGTTTGTGGCCCTGGACAGTATACCAACCTTCCAGACCAGAACACACAGGTTGCATACGGTCACGTAAGGCTCCTAGCTAGCAAGACACCGACTGCCACTCTCCCTGTACGATACACTGCCCAGCAGACACACCACCACCCCCCTTCATGCCCATGGAGATACTGTTAACTAACAAAATCAGTCTTTCCTACAGAATCACAGTAATACAGTTTTCCATGCAGCTATTACCAATTACACAAAATGAAAAAAAAAAAATGACACCCCTAAACCAAATATACCCCATCCATGTACTACTAAAAAGGCAAATACTTAGGTTCTAATACATAGCTAATCACAGAACAATTCTCTGAAATTAAGGAAAAACACTCCTTGCTATTTTGGCCTAGCAAGCAACAAGCACTGTATTTAATAACTTCCATGAAGCCTCAGCAGATCTCCTGGGAAGAAGCAAACTGGATTCACTTATTAGAGACAGGCACAGCAAAGCTTTGAATAGAGTGAAGAGCTTGCCATGCCAAAAAGATTGCTGGGCATCCTGAAAATAAAGAAACCTCCCCAGAGCCACTCTGTCTCAGCAGGAGACATTGGGGAATCATCAACACCTGGTTGGTAATTGCTGCTCTGCTATAGGAATAGATGGGAGGGAATGATCACAGGGAAGAAGTGAGCAGAGAGAAGGAACCTAGTGTGGGCCCTGAGGAAAGACCGCACATTAAAGGTGGGCAAAGGAAGAGGTACCTGTGCAGGAAAGGGAGAAGACACTGGGGGGCACGGGGGAGAGATGGGCTGCACCCCATCAAGGAGGCAAATGAGGGAGGCTGCTTCGCAGAGGAAGGGGTAGTCAGATTTCAAAGCTGCAGCCGAGTCCACCAATGTCATCATTGAGGGGTGCTGCCCAGATTCCATTCCAAAATACCTTTGATGAACTTGGCAAAGGTAATTTCAATGAAGTAGCAGATGCAGAAGTCAGACTCAGGTGGGTTTAAAATAGAAGAAGATGAGGAAAAGGCCTAATGAACGTAGACTGAGCTCAAGGAATCTGGTTGTGAATGGAAGACGGGCCATATATAGGAAGGAGGTGAGTGGAAGACGGGTCCTATATAGGAAGGAGGTGAGTGGAAGACGGGTCCTATATAGGAAGGAGGTGAGTGGAAGACGGGTCCTATATAGGAAGGAGGTGAGTGGAAGACGGGCCATATATAGGAAGGAGGTGAGTGGAAGATGGGTCACATATAGGAAGCAGTACAGAGTTCAAAAAGCCTTGTTCTGTTTTGTTTTAAGGATGGTAGATTCTTTAAAATATTTAAATGCTGATGGAAAATCAGAAAGCGGATTGAATAAGCTACAGTTAGAGGGAACAGAAGAATCAGCAATAAATCCAGGGGTCCCTGAACAGTTACAAGAGATGGGAATGGGCGTTTGGATTGAGACATTTTATACAGGAACGAGGGTGATTCTTTCTATTTGTCTTGTATCG
Organism: Oreotragus oreotragus; assembly: GCA_006410675.1. NCBI lineage: Eukaryota > Metazoa > Chordata > Mammalia > Artiodactyla > Bovidae > Oreotragus > Oreotragus oreotragus. The sequence goes on from SJYX01020080.1 coordinate 364,803, forward strand.
TCCACCTGATCTGCAATCCTAGATGCATAGTTCGGTTCAGTTCAGTTCAGACGCTCAGTGATGTCCAACTCTTTGTGACCTAGATGCATAGCAGGGATTCAAAGAGAGACTTTCCAAGTGGTCCTGAGTTGGGTTCCCCCCAAAATTAGAGCCTGAGACAAAGGCTTTTGTGCAGATTGTTTGGGTTTTATTTGTTTTTCAGAAAGTTTCCTAGGGAACAGGAGGGGTGGAACTAGAAAGCAGGAGATAGGAGGGAGAGAAGCCATCCCAAGGTCATTACTGTAAGCCACTGGGACTGTTCTACTGTGCACTCTATAAAGACTCAGAGGATGAAGCTCAGAATTGCCCTTCTGATGCAGTGGAGTTCCTCTCCACTGGCCCATGACTCTGCTTGGTCATATCATTACAGAGGACCTTGATACCCTTGCAATTCAAGGTAGGCACCTGCACCAGAATGACTAAGGGGTCTCTTATTAGTCTCCTACTTAGGAACAAATCAGCCCAAGGACAGAAAAGAAGAGGTCCAAAGAGGAGTTGAGACAAGGTGATATTCTTTGCAGTAGAAGATGGAGAAGCTCTATACAGTCAGCAAAAACAAGACTGGGAGCTGACTCTGACTCAGATCACCAAATTCTTATTGCAAAACTCAGACTTAAATTGAAGAAAGTAGGGAAAACCACTAGACCATTAGGTATGACCTAAATCAAATCCCTTAGGATTACACAGTGGAAGTGACAAATAGACTCTAGGGATTAGATCTGATAGAGTGCCTGAAGAACTATGGACAGAGGTTTGTAACATTGTACAGGAGACTGTGATTGAAATCATCCCCCAAAAGAAGAAATGCAAAAAAGGCAACATGGTTGTCTGAGGAGGCCTTGCAAATTGCTGAGAAAAGAAGAGAACCAAAAGGCAAAGGAGAAAAGATATCCATCTGAATGCAGAGTTCCAAAGAATAGCAGGGAGAGATAAGACGGCTTCCTAAGTGATCAATGAAACGAAACAGAGGAAAACAACACAGTGGGAAAGACTAGAGCTCTCTTCAAGAAAATTAGAGATACCAAGGCAACATTTCATGCAAAGATGGGTACAATAAACAAAGAAATGCTAAGGACCTAACAGAAGCAGAAGATATTAAGTAGAGGTGGCAAGAATACACAGAAGAACTATACAAAGATCTTCACAACCCAGATAATCACGATGGTGTGATCACTCACTTAGAGCCAGACATCCTGGAATGTGAAGTCAAGTGGGCCTTAGGAAGCATCACTACAAACAAAGCTAGTGGAGGTGATAGAATTTCAGTTGAGCTATTTCAAATCCAAAAAGATGATGCTGGGAAAGTGCTGCACTCAATATGCCAGCAAATTCGGAAAACTCAGCAGTGGACTCCGGGAGTTGGTGATGGACAGGGAGGTCTGGCATGCTGCGATTCATGGGGTTGCAAAGAGTCGGACACGACAGAGTGACTGAACTGAATTGAACAGCAGTGGCCACAGGACTGGAAAAGGTCAGTTTTCAGTCCAATCCCAAAGGAAGGCAATGCCAATGAATGTTCAAACTATTGCACAACTGCATTCATTTACACACTGGTAAAATAATGCTCAAAATTCTCCAAGCCAGGCTTCAAAAGTACGTGAACCAAGAATTTCCAGATGTTCAAGTTGGATTTAGGAAAGGCAGATGAACCAGAGATCAAATTGCCAACATCCACTGGGTCATAGAAAAAGCAAGAGAGTTCCAGAAAAACATCTATTTTGGCTTCGTTGAATACCTCTAAAGCCTTTGACTTCATTGAATACGCTAAAGCCTTTGATTGAATACACTAAAGCCTTTGACTGTGAGGATCACAACAAACTGTAGGAAATTCTTGAAGAGATGGGAATACCAAATCATCTTACCTGCCTCCTGAGAAATCTGTATGCAAGTCAAGAAGCAACAGTTAGAACTGGACATGGAACAATGGACTGGTTTCAAATTGGGAAAGGAGTATGTCAAGGCAGCATATTGTAACCTTACTCATTTAACTTACATGCAGAGCTCATCCGAAATGCTGGGCTTGATGAAGTACAAGCTGGATTCAAGATTGCTGGGATAAATATTAATAACCTCAGATATGCAGATGACACCATTGTTATGGCAGAAAGCACAGAGGAACTAAAGGGTCTCTTAATGAAATGAAAGAGGAGAGTGAAAAAGCTGGCTTAAAACTCAACATTCAAGAAACTAAGATCATGACATCCAGTCCCATCACTTTGTGGCAAATAGAGGGGAAACAATGGAAATAGTGACAGACTTTACTTTCTTAGGCTCCAAAATCACTGCAGACGGTGACTGCAGCCATGAAATTAAAAGATGCTTACTCCTTGGAAGAAAAACTATGACCAACCCAGACAGCATATTAAAAAGCAGAGACATTGCTTTGTTGATGAAATTCCATCTAGTTAAAGCTATGGCTTTTCCAATAGGCATGTATGGATGTGAGAGTTGGACTATAAAGAAAGCTGAGCGCCAAAGAATTGATGCTTTTGAACTGTGGTGTTGGAGAAGACTCTTGAGAGTCCCTTGGACTGCAAGGAGATCAAATCAGTCAATCCTAAAGGAAATCAGTCCTGAATATTCATTGGGAGGATTGATGCTGAAGCTGAAGCTCCAATACTTTGGCCACTTGATGTAAAGAACTGACTCACTGGAAAAGACCCTGATGCTAGGAAAGATTGAAGGTGGGAGGAGAAGGGGATAACAGAGGATGAGATGGTTGGATGGCATCACCGACTCAATGAACATGAGTTTGAATAAGCTCTGGGAGTTGGTGATGGATAGGGAGGCCTGACATGCTGCAATCCAAAGGGTCGAACACGACTGAGCAACTGAACAATGTCTTCATTGGATTTCTTTTGAAGATCATCTCTGAAACTCTTTCCTTTTTCTTTAAACTCCTGTGTTGTAAATGTATCGGTAATGATGAAATTGCTATTTATCTAACATTCAAAATCTCTCCCATTAAGACAAAATTAACATCATTTAAAGTATTGCCAAATAGTTTCTCTTTGAATGATTACACTCTATTAATTTCTGCCTCAGGGCTCTTTTTTTTCTTTCAGAAAGATAAAAATTTATTTGGGATATAGTAGCCACAATATAGAGGCTTTTCTACCACTCATGTGGGTGTATAAAGCAGGCTCTTAGAGAAAGTATCAAAACCCAAGCAATCTGGGGACCAAGATGCTACAACAAGGTACTCAAGAATCTTGAAAGACAATTAAGTCCCAGAATATCTACAGTTATCTATACACAAAAGTTGGTTTCTTTGATAAGGATATGGAAGGTATGTGGGACGAGTTTATCATGCACACATGTCCATATATGAGTTGAAACCATGAATAATTAAAGGATGAATTTGAGGAAAAGATTAGTAATCTTTTATATGCTAGGCTTATAAAAACCTTTCAGTGAGGAAGTACACAATAGTGAAGCTGATTTTTGTAAGTAGATTAGTCTCTTGAACCTTGCATTTTACAGGGCTTGTTTTCAAAGCATTTCAAAGCCATTATTATCTTGCTTGATCCTCACAACAGCCTTCCAATTTAGGCAGAGCAACTAGCATGATTCCACTCTACAAAGATCAGGAAATTAAAGCCATGATCATCCAAGTGATTTGCCCAATGTTCGTTCTCTGACTACTAAGTGGCAGATTCCTGATGACAACCTAGGTCTTTGAGTTCAGGATTCATTCCCCCACATCAGACCACCAGCTTTCAAATCATAAAGTACTTGAGAGGCGGGACAACAACTTCTGTCTCTTACATGCTCTGTTGCTTTTACTTCTAGTGGCTCAACAAACATCTGTGATTTGGCTACTTGTACTTGTTAATTGCTAATACTTCTAGACTATCTCAAATAATACACGAGAATAATACAATGGTGCTATTTTTCTATATTTATGCACAGAACTCCTAAAAACTAACAGCAGCTTGTATCCAAACTACCTGCTGCCTTCATTGTTAGAATTGTTTGAGAATCACCTGTATGTATGGCATTGCTCCACTCTCAGATTCTCTTGCTATAGAGGGGTCTTTGCTACACAATGTCACCAGCAGATGAAAGTGGCATTAAGTAGCAGAAAGATCTACACTAAATTACTGGTCTGCTTGTGGATATGGAGAAGGACCTGGCAGGGCTGGGCTGGGGTGGCCTTCCTTCCTTTGAATTTTTGGCTTTGTCCACCCTTCTAGAGTACTTTATTTATATCTTAATTATGGATTTTTTTTCTCTTATACTTTAGACATTTGAAGATAGGTCAATATCATACATTATTTTTTAAATTCAATTGCATGTAAAATTACAGCATTCAATGAGTGGCTGAATTCATATTACATTTAAGGCTACCTCCTATGCCAGAAGAGAGGAAAGGACCAGGCTTCATATAACTCAGTTAAGAAACATACAAATCTCTTGTGATGACTTTTTAGGGTGTGGCTCCTGTTTCTTTAACACACTCCCTAAAAGCCAGGGTATGAATCATATCAATGAAAGGATTTTACTGCTAACCACTGCTGAGCTTCCTATTCTCCAAGATAATCACCAGAAAAGCTATTCCATAAGGAGAAAAGACAGGATTTCCAACCATCTTGGCTCAGAACACAGAAACCAACTTATCTCTCTCTACCCAGCCCTGACAGAGGAAAACTGATTTCTCTTTTATCCATGTGGAACGAAGGCATTTCAGGCAGACACTTTCCCATTAAAACAAGGGCTCTTCTGGGAAGGATTAAGTCTTTTTGATTTCACTATGAAACTCTAGGCCCTGGGCCCCCTGCACAGAAAAGGCATTGACTGATGAACACATTTCACAGCTTTCTGTACATTTCCCGCTCAGCTTCCCCAACAGCAGGGGGTCACGTGGTAGGTTCCCTGAGCAAAACCATCAAGATGGCTACCTTTACCTCTTTGCTGATGAAACAGTAAAAGATGAGGCAGAATGTCTGGGGTCTCTCGAAACTGTAGGAGCTGAGTAAGTAAGTCCATGGACCCTTCTCCATACAAGATACAGGATCAAAGCTAATAATGTGTCTACAAAAAGGAAATTATACAGGGCATGGGAAGTTTACCTGTAGAGGGGCAAATGAGAGAGGGTGAATATTTTATGCAAAATTAATATTATGAGAAGTGCATTATGAAAAGGTAAGCTAGGTTTGGGGTTATTCAACCCACTCTCTCAAATGTCTATACATTTGTATATAATGATTCACTTTTGGGTAAATAATTTTGCCTCAAAACCATGCACCTCATTTATGAATATGAAGAGACAGGTGCAGACCTGGATATTACTTGAATTCCTAGTGGTTCAGTTGTCCACACACAAAACATGCCTGACCTTGACCTACACAGTCAGCAGCTACAAAAACATCAGTGGATTTCAAACATTTCTCAGTGGCAGATTCCTTTTGCCAAATAAAAGCACTAAGAACCTTGATACACAGAGCAAAAAAAAAGCAGAACTACACTTTTAAGGAGGGACCAAAGAGTCCTG
>SJYX01020082.1:3323-17553 GCA_006410675.1 Oreotragus oreotragus
CTCCCTGTCCATCACCATCTACCGAAGTTCACTCAGACTCACGTCCATCGAGTCCGTGATGCCATCCATCCATCTCATCCTCTGTCGTCCCCTTCTCCTCCTGCCCCCCAATCCCTCCCAGCATCAGAGTCTTTTCCAATGAGTCAACTCTTCGCATGAGGTGGCCAAAGTACTGGAGTTTCAGCTTTAGCATCATTCCTTCCAAAGAAATCCCAGGGCTGATCTCCTTCAGAATGGAATGGTTGGATCTCCTTGCAGTCCAAGGAACTCTCAGCCTCTCCATTTATTCCATACTTTCTTTCTCTTTCCTAGTTCTTTTCAGACACATATGACCAAAACATAAGATGCCAATATTTTTCCCACTGAGAACCAGTATTTCCGTCCCCCATGATGCCATCATTCACCTCACAGTCCTCTAACCCAGTGTGTTGGAAGCTTCCAAATACATTTATTTCCTTTCTCACTTTCTTCTCCCCTACCTCCCTCTGCCTGAGGGAAAATTTGGAAAGTTTTATCTCTACCACCTCTTGCCCCAACTCTTAGATTTTAGAACATGCAGAGTACTTATGAGGGTTTCTCTTACAGTAAGTCTTCTTTTGTGCCAAGGTTTTATATTGTTTTCCCAGACTATCCGCCCATTAAAATATGACTTAATTTAGACAGATGCACATATTCTGTGTTTGTATGTATATATATTCATTTCCTGATATGGTTCTTTCCATTTTTTTATCATCCTCATCAAGTCTGAGTTTAGTTTCTTTTGTTATCTGGATGGTATTTCTTTCTTTTTTTTTCCAGAGGCAATGGGAAGTTTATTATTCACAGCAATAGCAGTGGCCAGAGTTTCATCATTTTTCTTGTAATCTTATCCTCAGACCCCAGGGTGACACTAAGAGGGTGAAGTGTCACATGCATATGTGGGGATGCACTGCAGGGAAGGAACTCTGAACTTAGAGAACACAAATCTTTTAAATGGGCAATAAGCCTGCCTGGTCTTTACCATAAAGGGAGGCATTATTTTTATTATAATGGGCAATAAACACTCTGCCCTTTATTATTTTTATTTTCCAAAGCTATTTGCTATACAAAAATTCTGGAAAAGATGGCCCAGAGCAAAGATAGTCTCCCTAGGAGACATATATTAATTCAAGAGACCTTGGAGGTTGTCTTCTCCTATGCAATTTTAGGAGTGTTTTCCCTAAACACTCCTCTGTGAAGCTTATACCATCTGATAACCCTTTCTTGTTGCAGTCATCTACAAACCTTAGGTTGCTGCTGCTACTGCTGCTAAGTTGCATCAGTCGTGTCTGACTCTGTACGACCCCATAGACGGCAGCCCATCAGGCTCTGCCGTCCCTGGGATTCTCCAGGCAAGAACGCTGGAGTGGGTTGCCATTAGATTACTCCCTCTCATTTTCTGAGGATTGCTGAAGAAATAGGTGTGTTGATTATTCTTTAAGATAATGGCCTTTTAGTTCCATGACTTCTTTTCCTTCATGATCTTTACCTCTACTATATTTTCTGGCCATTCGTGAAACTGAGTATCATTTCAAATGTTTGATATCTGAGGGATAGTTTTTTCTTTCAGATGCTTTGGATATCCTTCTCTTAATGTTATGTGTATATATACTTGTGGGCTATAAACTAAACTACTAAACGCCTTTACATAGTTATTTTTATCTCTAAACTCTCATTTTGGCTGACATTTTGGCTCACATCTAGTTACTATAGTATTCTTCTAAGGATCCCATAGGAAGTGAAAGGCAAAGAAAGCTTGGCTTTATGGATAGATATGTAAAGAAAATATCAAGATGGTCTAATGTTCCCCTTAGCTTGATTCACCTTTAGACAGACTTCCTCTTAACCATGAACCTCTGCTTTCCCTTTTCTTAAAGCATTTACTTTAGGCAACTTGTAAATTCTTTTGATGCCTCCATATATGTGTGTATATATATATGTATATAGGCTTCTCAGATGATAGAGTGGTAGAGAATCACCTGCTGATGCAGGAGATGCAAGAGATATGAGTTTGATCCCAGGGTCAGGAAGATCCCCTGGAGGAGGAAATGGCAATCCATTCCAATATTCTTGCCTGGGAAATCCCACAGATAGAGGAGTGTGGCAGGCCACAGTCCATGGGGTCTCAAAGAGTCAGACATGATTGAGCACATGCACATGCACACACACACATACACGTGTGTATATGTATATATTCACTTATTTATATTAAGGTATAGTTGATTTACAACAGTATGTTAGTTTCAGGTATACAACATAATGATTCAATATTTGTGTATATTACTAAATGATCCTTATTCCCTGACAGGCATACACAATATTCTAAATTCTAATAGAGCAAATTGATGTCTGATGTCCACTTTCTTTTCTTTTTAGATGATTTATTCTTCCTGTCAAAGAATGTGATATAGATATATTTTTATCCTTTAGGTTCAGAATTTTGACATGCTATGACTTAGGCATGTGTAATTTTTCATCAATCACCTGAAAAATAGATGAGCCCTTCTAGTCTGTACACTAATATATTTTTTCACTAAAATATAATTGATTTGCAATATTTGTTAATTTCTGCTGTACAGCAAAGTGATTCAGTTATAGATGAAAGGTTGTTGCTGAACCATGAAAGATGCCAGGATTCTTGGCCTCTGAAAGAGAATTCAATCTGGGGCCAGAGATAAGGCTTGCTCACTCAGAGCTTTTGTGTAATAAAGTTTTATTAAAGTATAAAAGAGATAGAGAAATCTTCTGACATAGATATCAGAAGGGGGCAAAGAGTGCCCCCTTGCTAGTGTTAGCAATGACGTTATATATGTTTTAATTAGTTATTACAATGAATCAAAAGAATGTCTCAAGTTTGTAAAAATTTTACCAGACCCACTCCCACAATTTACATTTTAGGATAACAAGATTAGAATTTAACAGTAGAAAGATCCTCCAGACCTACTCCCATAATATACATTCTAAAATATCAGGATTAGTCAGAAGGGTTTCAGGAAGGAGAAACTGTCTTCCAGTCGGATACATTGTTGTTGTATAATCCCTAGTACCTAGCTTAAACTGAGTTGTGTGATTGACTAAGACTAAGGAATGTAGAGGGAAAAAAAAAAAAAAGTTTGTCCTTTTCTCCTCCTTGAGAATTGCATACTCCCAATCTCCACTTCGAGAGCCCCAGACCCCTTTCTCCTCCTTGGGCACCCTGGACTTCTTATCAGTCTGCCTAGGAGCTGACTCTTTCATATATATGTTGTTTTTTATATTCTCTTCCATTTTGGTTTATTATAGTATGTTGTGTATTGTTCCCTGTGCTAGATCGTAGGACCTTGTTATGTATCCATTCTATGTGTAATACTTTTCATCAGCTAGCCCCAGACTCCCTCTATTCCTCCCTTCCCCCTCCTCCATTGCAGCCACATGTTCATTCCCCCTTGTCTGTGAGTCTGTTTCTCACATTTTTCTTTTACTTAGGAAGTTTTAGTATTACTATTTGTTTAATTATTGCCACTCTTCCACACCTTCATTTCCCACTCATTTGGACCTGTTGTATTAGCTCTCCTGTTTCTTAGCTTCCCTCATAAACTTTCCTTCTTTGTACGTGTTTGTACAGTGAGATTTTTTAAAACCCATATTTTCAGATCAATGAAATGAATCTTAAGAGTAACAGGCCTTCCTTAAAACGTTTATTGATTTCTTTAGCTTGCGAAGATAAATTTGACTCTAGACAATCTTGTTTTTATGTGATGCATTGACTATTTTAAAGTGATTTATTATTTGGTAACATATATTTGTGGAACTCATACTTTAAGCAATTCAATATCTTTGAATTTTGTGTTCTGAAATTTCTACCTCACCTGTCTCTCTGACTACTTAACTCCTTTACATAGTTATTTTAATCTCTAAACTCTCTTTTTGGCTCACATTTTGGCTCACACCTCGTTACTATAGTATTTTTTCTAAGGATCCAAAAGGAATGAAAGGCAAAGAAACCTTGGCTGTATGGATAGACATGTAAAGAAATTATCGAGATGGTCTAATGTTCCCCTCAGCTTAATTCACCTTTAGACAGACTTCCTCTTAACCATGAACCTCTGTTTTCCCTTTTCTTAAAGTATTTACCTTAGGCAACTTGTAAATTCTTTTGATGCTTCTTTCTAAAAGTTTCTTGCCATTTTTATAGCCCAGGGATGTCTCTCTCCAAGTCCTAGGAGCTATTCTTTGAAATGTAACCGTCAAGGATGATGGCATCCCTGTCTTTCAGTCTGTGGTGGCCTACATTCAGTGAGTGCCACTCAGCAAACAGATGGCTTAATCACAGAGAAAAAAAATTTCAGAACTGCAATTTAAGAAACTCCATGTGCTTAACACATCTAATTGATGAACTTAGCCCTTATCATTCTCCAATACTTTCCCACCAGCTCATTTTAGCACTTAAAAGCTCTCCTGGCTTTCTTTTAGCAGAGTGGAGTTCAGTTTCTCGCCTCTACTGCAATAGTCTCAAAAATGAAGTCTTCATTGTCTGTATAAGTTTTTCTCATGCAATTTTCACTTTGACAGAACATAAGAAGCTTTCTGATCTGCATATCTGTCTCCATGGCCAAAAGGACTCAGCTCACCAGTCAATCTCTCTTTGGGCTCTAGAGAGTCAAGGATATTCATTCGCCTGGTAAGGTGTTTCTCTCCTATCATGTGGACCTGAATATCAAGCTTGTTCCTAGATCTGCTGCTTTCCAATAATCTCCCTAGACTCTGATGCATGTGTTTAGACCATGACCAAACTTATTTGTACATTAGGCCAAATTACTTCTTGTTCATACCAGCCATATAATCTTTAAATTGTATAAATTGCTAAATGTCTATAAATATTCTAAGTAGTATATATATATATAAAACTACTAAGAGAAACTTAAATTTCCTACTCTATGTTTCCTTTGCCCCAGTATGGCTTTGTTCTAAAAATGCAAACTTTTGATTTATTTTGTTTTGTACAAATGTTAGCCATATTTTTCTGTATCTTGTTGTTTTTGTGCCTTGATGTATCTGGATATATTTAATTTCTAAAATCTTTTAATATTGGTACTTTTGAGGTCCTTACATACCACAGAAACACATTAAATCTTCATAAATTTTAAAAGCACATAGAAAGTTAGGATATATTGCACACATAGTGATTGAATTTCCTGAAGGCAATGGAACTCAGAGACAAGGAAGAAATGTACTTTCCTGGAAGACTATGAATATTCACTTTGAAAAGAGATTTCCCTCTTAGGGACTTCGAAATTCCAGTGGTAACACCAGAAAGTATGGAACAATTCTATCAAACTATAGGTGAATTGTTTGAAAATTGGTTAATTTGACAAATTGATCATAATAACAAATTGCTCAATAGAACAAATTGGTTAAAAAAATGAATATTTCTAGACATTGGTTTCAAATTATTGGTGATTTTCTGTACTGTGGAGATGCTTTTGCAATTTTTATGCACCTTTAAGTATTTTCATCTTTTTATCAAAAGTTAGGGGGAAGAGCAGTATTTTTTGTGAACTCCAGGAGGGTTTAAAACATTTGTACATGTTTCTTAGCATTTTGGTTCAATTTTCTTCTCTAAGCACGTCACTGAATGTTGACTGAGATTACACACACTTCTTTCTATAGCTACAATCTTGAAAGAAGAAATTGTTTGAAATTAGAGCAATGTAATGGCATGGAAGGGCAAAAATTATGCTTAAAAATGTTGCTGCAAAACCCTGCATTAGAGTAAAATATATATGCAGTGCGGAAAGAGGACAACATAATAAAAATAACTGAGATAAATTCATTAACAGACTATTATTTAAAACTTTATAAAATAGAAAACATTGTCCAAATGATGTTCAAAGTTATGAAATTTGCCTTTAGACTAATCATCTGGAGCTAGAGATAAAAATTAATGAACACAAACAAAAAAGCATGGTAAAAGAGAATTAAAAAAAAACCAGGAGCAGAAATGCAAAAATACATGAATGGCGAACACCTCTATGTGCACAAAATTAAAAACTGTGAAAGTAAATGATTAGCATCTGGAAATACATTTGTCATTTCAACTAAATCATTTATTACTTCATCAACTACCTCAAATATTTTGGTATGATTTACTTAGTAATTAGAATGCATGATACCTAACTGTCCACAGTAACCTTAAGTATATTTTCTGTTTTTGTGGAAATAACAAGATCTCTATAATCCATTAAATAAGGGGGCATATTAATTCAAATCCCCATAGGAGACATGTTGCTGCCATTTGATATATGATTTGAAAGTGATTAAATATATTTTGTTTGTGGCTTGTGGGCTGAATTTTATCTTCAGTGAAAAAGTTACATAGCCAATAAAAGGAATTAAGTTCCATGGAAATATTACATTTTCAGACACTAAAATGAACAGATTTAACTCACATGTACTCTTTGTTTCTTGTCAAGTAATAGCAGAAGCTCTCATTATCTGTCTTTGTGCTCTTGTTTCCTTTCAGCATCTGGAACTGGCAGGGCATCAGAGAGTAGGCACAAGGCTAACAATGGAACTATTCTGGGCAACGTTGTCATTAAGAGACACACTACAAATTCCAAAGAATGCCTCTCTCTGAAACAAGGGGGGAAAACCTGTTTAACTTGAGGGAAAGTGAATGGATTCCCTTAAACTGAAAGAAAAATAGTTTTTCCTTAAAAACTAACTATTTTGAGAAGTCTTTGAATATTTAAATGAGATTCAATTTCTAAAAGGTCATCAGTGAGAAATGTTTCCTTTCTAAAAAACATTTTACGTCCAACAAACCAGATATAACATAAAATGATGATTGTTGTCATATCAATTATATACTTTTAAGTATCTAACATATTTAAACTTGTCCACTTAATGCAAATAAAATGTATCAATAGAAAAGCAGGGCTCTCTTTATGTTGGTCCTTTTGCTTTAGTGCAGTAAGCTGAAATGGCAAAGAAAGCTTTTCATTCTCTAATAAACAAACAGTAACCTAGGAAAACTTTAAGGAATAATGGAACATAGTTTACCAGTGGATCTTGGAATAGTTTCTGTACAATATTGATTATGCCAAAGACTTTGACTGTGTAGATCACAACAGACTGTGGAAAATTCTTCAAGAGATGGGAATACCAAACCACCTTACCTGCCTCCTGAGAAATCTGTATGCAGGTCAAGAAGCAACAGTTAGAATTGGACATGGGAAAACAGACAGGTTCCAAATTGGGAAAGGAGTACATCAAGGATGTATATTGTCACCTTGTTTATTTAACTTATATGCAGAGTACATCATGCAGAATGCCAGCTGGATGAACCACAAACTGGAACCAAGATTGCAGGGAGAAATATCAATAAACTCAGCTATGCAAATGACACCATCCTTATGGCAGAAAGTGAAGAGGAACTAAAGAGCCTCCTGATGAAAGTGAAAGAGGGAAGTGAAAAAGCTGGCTTAAAACTCAACATTCAAAAAACTAAGATCATGGCATCCTTTCCCATCACTTCATGGCAAATAGATGGGGAAACAGTGGAAACAGTGGCTGACTTTATTTTCTTGGTCTCCAAAATCACTGCAGATGGTAACTGTAAACATGAAATTAAAGGATGCTTACTTCTTGGAAGAAAAGCTATGACTAACCTAGACAGCATATTAAAAAGCAGAGACTTTACTTTGCCAACAAAGGTCCATCTAGTCAAAGCTATGGTTTTTCCAGTAGCCATGTATGAGTGTGACAATTGGACTATAAAGAAAGCTGAGCACTGAAGAATTAATGCTTTTGAACTGTGATGCTGGAGAAGACTCTTGAGAGTCCCTTGGACTGCAAGGAGATCCAACCAGTCCATCCTAAAGGAAATCAGTTCTGAATGTTCATCGGAAGGGCTGATGTTGAAGCTGAAACTCCAATACGTTGGCCACTGGATGTGAAGAGCTGACTCATTGGAAAAGACCCTGATGCTGGGAAAGATTGAATGCAGGAGGAGAAGGGGACGACAGAGGATGAGATGGTTGGATGGCATCACCAACTCAATGAGTTTGAGCAAGCTCTGGGAGTTGGTGATGGACAGGGAAGGCTGGCATGCTGCAGTCCATGGGGTCTCAAAGAGTTGGACCCGACTAAACTGAACTGATATACTGTCTAAGAATGTAGCTTGTTCCCATTTTTTACTTATCATTACTATACTCAATTCTGTGGTTCTTATAAATCCTCACTCTATTGTAGAAACCATTATAGTTCATCACTTTGACTTTCTTGAGGAATCAAATAGGAAAGGTTTAATATAGAATAGTCTCTCTCTAAATAAAAAGAAAATGGACAAATTCCAAGAATATTAAAAAAAAGACTATCTCTGGGTTAATCTCAGTTATCTTTGGAGGATTACTGGTTTGAAAATGTTCTCTGGGCAATAATATCAGCTTGAGAAAAATGAATTATTTTAATTAAAAGAGGAGAGAAAATCAATTAGATTGAAGTTTAATAACTCTTCATTTAGAAGATTTATGTTTGTGTGTATAATCCGTTATATGTAGAATGATACATATAATGCTCTCTAACTCCGTAGGGCCTGAAATATGTTTTGTTTTTTGAAAATAAAAAGACTTGGGATAATAATAGCTCTTGCCTATTTTAGCAACTTTTCAGGATTATGTAATAGATAACATTAACTTGAATTGCTCCACTGAAAAGCTATATAAGACCAGAACCTAATTTTCCTCACAGGTTTGTTCAGTTTGCTAAGTCCATTTGCAAGTCCTCAGAAATTTTGCTAGCCTGAACTAGACCCAAATATAAACACTATTTGAACTCTGGTTTAAATGGGACTCTTCAGTATGGTTATCATTGTAGAAAGCCATTAGTACACCACTCAAATGAAAGCCTCAATGTGCCTCTTTAAACAATTAATTTACTAGAGGTGTTTATGCACTATCCAAAGTCATTTCTTTAATGTTCAAATTTTGGAGCATCCTGGAATACCTTATAATATTAGATTTGATAGTCAATAGTTGTACAGAGGAGCCTAGAGGGTTACAGTCCATGGAGTCGCAAAGAGTCAGACATGACTTAGAGACTTAACAACAAAAGTCAGTAGTACCAGATGATAAATTAATATTTTAAAATAAACACATGACAGCTAAAACTTCTAACTCTATTCTTTTAAAAATTCTAGGAAATATCCCCACCCATATTTTTATTTTCTCCAAGACATGTGTAGTCATTCCAGTGGGGGTTCTAAGAAACTAATTGTTGGGTGGAAATATCAACAGACCACTTATAACATAGCTTTGGGAGATGCTAAGGGTGGAAGTAGGTCCTCATCCTGGAAGGCTCACTGGGGTCAGGTCTTTAAATGGGAAGAAAGATCTTAAGCCTGTGTTCTAGTCTGGAGTAAACAAAATAGAGGGCTATGAACAGAGAAAGTATGCTGTATTCGCGACTCTATTTGGGACCCAAACATATTCCAATGTGATCCTTCACAGAGAACTAATAAAACTGGAAATCCTATGTACATATTTTAAAAGAACATCAAAAACAGGTTTCATAAATAGACTCAATAACTTGGTTTGGAGCATTGTTGCTATTTATGATGCCACTTGTTCTTCCTTAAAAGTGTGATTTTTGAAATTTTCTAAATTATGTAGTGTAGTTGTAATGTGGCATTTTAGAATAGTTAATAATAATATTCCTCAGTGGTACAACTTCTCCTGAAGAAAGAAATCTTACTTCTATAGCAATCCTTGAAAAGCCCCCAGGTACCAAGTTGCAGAAACTGGAGGAGCAACTTCTAACATGCATGCATTCTGTAAATCATTTGGGAAACTTTTTGCTCAAAGGATATAGAAAACACTGGAAATACACATTCCAGGATGTACAAAAATTAGAGCAGCCTCTTCTTGATCTGAGGAAGATAACACACTGCTCACAGTTTTAAGCTTAAAGAACTGCTAATCCTGCCATATGAAATGCCACCTTGAGTAACTGTGAAATTTCAAATGAAACAGGATGAAGCCCCCAAATAGCTTAACACTTCACATGATACAGTGTCAGATGCTGGCTAAATTTTTGATTTTTACAGGATCGGATGAATAGTGACAAACAGAATGCCACAAGATAAGTTACCATGTTAGATTTTAATGTAAGATGGAGAAGATCATGGGTAGGCAGATACTCACATACATTTATTCTTACCTCTGCATAAAAGGTAAGCTGGGATGTGCTGTGGTGTCTTTTGTTGAGTGATCACAGGGTGGAGATGTCTTCACACATGAAGGAAGGCCAGAGGAAGGCTAGAGGCAAAGGTTGAATTTTTATAAAAGAAGTCACCAGATCGTTAGCTGTGTTTGTCTGCTGGCTGCAGAGTATGTGACTTCTGATTCATAATAACTGATTAGGGAAATCCATAGGGAAGGTGGTGGAGGAATAGGACGGGGAGACCACTTTCTCCCCCACAAATTCATTGAAAGAACATTTGAATGCTGAGTAAATTTCAGAAAACAACTTCTGAATGCTGGCAGAGGACATCAGGCACCCAGAAAGGCAGCCCATTGTCTTCAAAGGGAGGTAAGAAAAAAATATAAAAGATAAAAAGAGGTAGGGATGGAGATCCATCCTGGGAAGGGAGTCTTAAAAAAGAGAGAAGTTTCCAAACACCAGGAAACACTCTCACTGGCGAGTCTGTGGTGAGCCTTGTAATCTCAGAGGGCAACATAACCAGGAGGAAAAATAAATAATTAAAACTCACAGATTACATGCCTAATGGCAACTCCCAGTGGAGAAGCAGCGCAGACGTTCGCATCTGACACTAGCAAGCAGGGGCTGGACAGGGAGGTGCGGGCTCTATTGCATAGCGTAAGGACCAGGCCTGAATGCCTTGAGGGCAATCCGAGGGAACTAACTAGAGATAGCAACCCAAACTGTGGGATAGCTATCCCACAAAAAGCCCTAACCTAAGACATTGCCAGGTCTGCTCACAGAACAAAGGACTGAGTAGAGCTGGCCAGCTGCGGACTGGCCCATCCCCCACCAGAGACAGGCAGGAGAGGGCAGCCAGAGCTGGAAGGGGGCAATCATAGCCCCAGAGAGGCATCCTCTACCAAACTGCAAGCAGGCTTCATTGCTAACCAAGACTTCTTGGGATTCTGGATGGTCGACATCCTCCAGGAGGGTCACAGCCAGAGATCAGCTCCCCAGAAGAGACACATGGCACATCTGAGAAGGTGTGCAGGTTGTACACTGAGAAAACTGAGCGGCAGAGATGGGGGAGATGATAAGTCGCAGCTCACCAAGCACTTAGTCACCTGAGCTGCTCGGACTGGGGAAGGGCACAAAACGCAGGCCCAACCAAGTCTGAGCCTTTGTGGAGTACCTGAGTAACTGAACCTGAGTGGCTTAGACCTAGGAAGTGCATACAACTCAGGGCCCACCTCAGATAGTTCCTGGCTGAACAACCTAGAGCTTGAGCAATATAGACTGGGAAAGCACACATGCCATGAGCGGGGGCAAACAGTGTGGCTGAGACACTGTGGCCAGTGATATCCGTTTACAGTGTTCCTCCTTTCCCGCAGCATGACTGAATAAGTGAGCCTTAAAAAGTGATCACCACTGCCCCCTTGTGTCAGGGTGAAAATTAGACACTGAAGAGACCAGAAAACAGAAGAAGCTAAAACAGAGAAATGACAGGTGCAATAGATTAAAACCCTGTAGTTAGCACCGACTCTATAAGAAGGGGCCTATAGATCTTGAGAAATATAAGACTAATCAAGGAACTATCTGAAAATGAACTGACTCAACACTGTCGTCAACAGCTCCAGAGAGTCTTAGATATATTTTTACTATTATCATTTTTTAAGTTTTCAAAAAAATTTTTAAGTCCTTTAGTACTCCTTTAATTTTAATTTTTATGACCTACTATTACTTTGCAAAAAAAGACCCTATTTTTAAAAGTAAACTTCATGTAAATATATATATATATATTATAAGTTTTGTGACCTTTTTTAAAAAATATTGTATNAAAAAAATTTTTAAGTCCTTTAGTACTCCTTTAATTTTAATTTTTATGACCTACTATTACTTTGCAAAAAAAGACCCTATTTTTTAAAGTAAACTTCATGTAAATATATATATATATTATAAGTTTTGTGACCTTTTTAAAAAAATATTGTATTTTTGAGA
This sequence comes from Oreotragus oreotragus, assembly GCA_006410675.1. Classification (NCBI taxonomy): domain Eukaryota; kingdom Metazoa; phylum Chordata; class Mammalia; order Artiodactyla; family Bovidae; genus Oreotragus; species Oreotragus oreotragus. The sequence continues at coordinate 15,522 of SJYX01020082.1, forward strand.
ATCCAACCTCTACCCTAGATTTTTAATCTCTGCCTTTTGGTATTTGTTATTAATTTTGTACCTTTAAGAACCCAATCTTCAGTACCCATTTTTACTTGGAAGCGAGATAACTGGCTTGACTGCTCTCTCCCCCTTTAGACTCTCTTTTTTCTTTACCCAGGTCACCTTTATCTCCTCCCACATGCTTCTCTTCTCTACCCAACTCTGTGAATCTCTTTGTGTGTTTCACACTGTGAAGAACACTTAGAAAACTGATTACTGGCTAGATCTCTCTCTCTCTCTTTTTGATTCCCTCTTTTCTCCTCCTGGCCACCTCTATCTCCCTCCTCCCTCTTCTCTTCTCTGTGTAACTCCATGAACATTTCTGAGGGGTCCAGACTGTGGAGAGCACATAGAGAAGTGATTACTGGCTAGCTTGCTCTCTCCTCTTTTGATTCCCCCTCTTCTCCTCCTGGTCACCTCTATCTCGCTCCTCCCTCTTCTCTTTTCCCTGTAACTCTGTGTACCTCTCTGAGTGTCCATCACTGTGGAGAAACTTTTCATCTCTAACCTAGATGTTTTATCATTGGTGCTGTATAGATGGAGAAGCCTTGAGGCTACTGTAAGAATAAGACTGAAAACCAGAGGCAGGAGGCTTAAGTCCAAATTCTGAGAACACCAGAGAACTCCTGACTCCAGGGAACATTAATCAACAGGAGCTCATCAAACGCCTCCATACCTACACTGAAACCAAACACCACCCAAGGGCCACCAAGTTCCAGAGCAAGACATACCATGCATATTCTTCAGCAACACAGGAACATAGCCCTGAGCTTCAATATACAGGCTGCCCAAAGTCACACCAAACCCACTGACATCTCAAAACTCATTACTGGACACTTCATTGCACTCCAGAGAGGGGAAATCCAGCTCCACCTGGCAGAACACCAACACAAGCTTCTATAACCAGGAAACCTTGACAAGCCACCTGCACAACCCTACCCATAGTGAGGAACCTCCACAATAAAAAGGAACCACAAGCTGCCAGAATACAGAAAGACCACTCCAAACAGCAGTATAAACAAGAAGAAAAGGCAAACAAATACCCAGCAGGCAGAGGAACAGGACAAATGCCCATAAAACCAAACAAAAGAGGAAGAGATTAGAAATCTACCTGATAAAGAGTTCCAAATAATGATGGTGAAACTGATCCAAAATCTTGAAAACAAAATAGAGTTACAGATATAACTCCATTTCCTGGAGACAATGATTAAGAAGATACAAGAAAGGTTTAACAAGGACATCGAAGAAATAAGAAAGAGTCAATATATAATTAATAATGCAATAAATGAGATAAAAAACACTCTGGAGGGAACCAGAAGTAGAATAACAGAGTCAGAAGATAGGATAAGTGAGGTAGAAGATAGAATGGTAGAAATAAATGAAACAGAGAGGAAAAAAGAAAAATGAATTAAAAGAAATAAGAACAACCTCAGAGACCTCTGGAACAATGTTAAAGACCACAACATTCGAATCATAGTAGTCCCAGAAGAAGAAGACAGAAAGAAAGATCATGAGAAAATACTTGAGGAGATAATAGTTAAAAACTTCCCTAAAATGGGGAAGGAAATAATCACCCAAGTCCAAGAAACCCAGAGAGTCCAAAACAAGATAAACACAAGGCAGAACACCCCAAGACACATATTAATCAAATTAACAAAAATCAAACACGAAGAGCAAATAATAAAACCAGCAAGGGAAAAACAAATAACACACAATGGGTTTCCCATAAGGATAACAGCTGATTTTTCAATAGAAACTCTTCAGGCCAGGAGGTAATGGCAAGATATACTTAAAGTGATGAAAGAAAATAACCTACAGCCCAGATTACTATACCCAGCAAGGATCTCCTTCAAATATGAAGGAGAAATCAAAAGCTTTACAAACAAGCAAAAGCTGAGAGAATTCAGCACCATCAGACCAGCTCTCCAACAAATGCTAAAGGATATTCTCTAGACAGGAAACAAAAAGGGTGTATAAACCCGAACCCAAA
>SJYX01020082.1:22603-54809 GCA_006410675.1 Oreotragus oreotragus
CAAATCAATCAATGTAATACACCACATTAACAAATTGAAAAATAAAAGCCATATGATTATCTCAATAGATGCAGAGAAAGCCTTTGACAAAATTCAGCATCCATTTATGATAAAACCCCTCAGAAAGCAGGAATAGAAGGAAGATACCTCAACATAATAAAAACTATATATGACAAACCCACAGCAAACATTATCCTCAATGGTGAAAAATTGAAAGCATTTCCCATAAAGTCAGAAACAAGACAAGGGTGCCCACTCTCACCATTAGTATTCAACATAGTTTTGGAAGTTTTTGCCACAGCAATTAGAGCAGAAAAAGGAAAAAAAATAAAAGGAATCCAGATTAAAAGGAAGAAGTAAAATTCTCACTGTTTGCAGATGACATGATCCTCTACATAGAAAACCCTCAAGACTCCACCAGAAAATTACTAGAGCTAATCAATGAATATAGTAAAGTTGCAGGATATAAAATCAACATAGAGAAAACCCTTGCATTCCTATATACTGAGAAAACAGAAAGAGAAATTAAGGAAACAATTCCATTCACCATTGCAACGAAAATAATAAAATACTTAGGAACATATCTACCTAAACAAACTAAAGACCTATAGATAGAAAACTATAAAACACTGGTGAAAGAAATCAAAGAGGACAAAAATAGATGGAGAAATAAATTGCATTCATGGATCGGAAGAATCAATATAGTGAAAATGAGTATACTACCCAAAGCAATCTGTAGATTCAGTGCAATTCCTATCAAGTTACCAATGGTATTTTTTACAGAGCTAGAACAAATAATTTCATAATTTGTATGGAAATACAAAAAAAACCCTCAAATAGCCAAAGCAATCTTGAGAAAGATGGATGGAACTGGTGGAATCAACCTGCTTGACTTCAGGCTCTACTACAAAGCCACAGTCATCAAGACAATATGGTACTGGCACAAAGACAGAAATATAGATCAATGGAACAAAATAGAAAGCCCAGAGATAAATCCATACACCTATGGGCATCTAATCTATGATAAAAGAGACAAGAATATACAATGGAGAAAAGACAGTCTTTTCTATAAGTAGTGCTCAGAAAACTGGACAGCTACATGTAAAAGAATGAAATAAGAACACTCCCTAACACTGTAAACAAAAATAAATTCAAAATAAATTAAAGACCTAAATGTAAACCAGACACTATAAAATTCTTAGATGAAAACATATGCAGAACACTCTTTGACATAAGTTGCAGCAAGATCTTTTTTGATCCATCTCCTAGAATAATGAAAATAAAAACAACAAATTTTAAAAAGAATCTAATTAAACTTAAAAGCTCTTGCACAGCAAAGGAAACCATAAACAAAAGAACAACCCTCAGAATGGCAGAAATATTTTCAAATGAAGCAACCGACAAGGGAATAATCTCCAAAATATACAAGCAGTTCAGTGTCTTTTTTTATATCTTTCCACCAATCAAAAAATTGGCAGAAGATCTAATAGACATTTCTCCAAAGAAAATATGCCAATGGCCATAAAACACATGAAAAGATACTCAACATCACCAACTGTCGTTGTTGTTGAGTCATGCTGAGTCATGTCCTACTTTTTGCAACCCCATGGACTGTAGCCTGCCAGGCTCCTCTGTCCATAGGATGTCCTAAGCAAGAAGACTGGAGTGGGTTGCCATTTCCTTCTCCAGGGGATCTTCCCTAGCTAGGAATCAAAACTGAGTCTCCTGCATTGGCAGGCGGATTCTTTACTGCCAAGCCACCGTGGAAGCATTTATTAGAGAAATGTAAATTAAAACTACAATGAGGTATCACCTTACACCAGTCAGAACAGCCATCATCAAAATAATCTACAAACAGGGATTTCTCTGGTGGTTCAGTGGCTAAGACTCTACACTCCCAATGCACGGGGCCTGGTCCCTGGTTAAGAAACTAGATCCCCACATGTCTCAACTAAGACTTTGTTTGCAGCAACTAAAGATCCCACATGCTTCATCTAAAGATCCCACATGCCAAAATGAAGACCTGGCACAGCCAAATAAATAAATATTTTTTAAAAATAAAATCTACAAACAATAAAGCTGGAGATGGTGTGGAGAAAAGGGAACCCTCTTGTACTGTTGGTGGGAATATAAATTGGTATAGCCACTATGGAGAAAAGAGTATGGAAATTCCTTTAAAAACTAAAAATAGAGCTACCATATAATCCAGCAATCCCACTCCTGGGCATATACACAGAGAAAACTGTAACTCAAAAAGATACATTTACCCCAATAATGCATTGCAGCACAGTTTACAATAACCAGGACATGGAAGGAATCTAAATGTGCATCAAGAGAGGAATGGATGTGGTACACATATACAATGAAATACTACTCAGCCATTAAAAAGAATAATGCCATTTACAGCAACATGGATGGACCTAGAGATTGTTATACTGAATGAAGTCAGAGAAAGACAATATCATATGATATCGCTTATATGTGGAATCTAAAAAAGAGGGGGGGTTTACAAATAAACTTATTTACAAAACAGAAGTAGAGTCACAGATATAAAAACAAACATGGTTACCAGGGAATAAGGAAAGGAATGGATAAATCAGAAGACTGGGATTGACATATATACACTACTATATATAAAGTAGATAACTAATAAGAACCTGATGCATGGCACAGGGAACTCTACTCAATATTCTGTAATGGCCTCTATGGGAAAAGAATATTTTTTAAAAATGAGTGTACATATATATATGTATAACTGATTCACTCTGGTGTATAGCTGAAACTAACACAACATTATAAATCAACTATACTCCAATAAAAATTTTTAAAAAGAAAAATGAAAAAAAAAACTTCTATATTTCTTACTTAAGGAACTGGAATAATAATAGCGATAACAACTAGCATGTAATAATCACTATAGGCAGTCACTATGGCCAGGCTACCTCAACAACCATGCCCAACTCTCTTCTTTTGCTCTCATCTCCCATTACAGAGGCCAAAAACAAAACAGTTTCTTTCACAGCCTCTCTTACAGACAAGAGTGGACATGTGACTTATCCTTGGCAATCAAATGTACGGAGAAGTCCTTTGAGGGACTTCCAGGAAAGCTTGTGTTTTCTTGATGAAAGAGACAGTGGATGCTGGGCCTGCCCTTCTCCTTTCTTGCCTTGAGTGCAGGTATGGCGTCTGGACCTGCAACACCTGGTGACCACAATGTGATAACCGTGAAGACGGTAAGTCAGCATGCTAAAGATGGCAGAGGGGGAGGTAGAAAGAAATGGGGTCTTCGGTGGCATCAATGAACTGATGCACCAAACTTGGAACTACCCACCTCTAAAATTCTAGTTATAAAAGATAATTAAACATGTTTTTTACCTACAGTACTGTTAATTGGCATTCTGTTACTTGCAACGTAATACAGCCAAACTGATATAAACACCGACTATGTGCCAGGTACTGATCTAAGAAATTTAACTCGATGCTTTACAATAATTTGATGAGGAATGGGTTATTATTATCCCAATTACACAGATGAGGTAATTAAGGCATTGAAAAAGGCAAATAATTTAGCCAAAGCCATCCACCTCATAAGTAGCAGGGCAGGGAATTAAAACTAGACAGTCAGCCTCCCAAGACTTCACCCTTTACCACTACATATCTAGTTTCTCAATATTGGTGAGAGTATAGATAGAAATAAGGATGTTGGGAAAAGGTGTCAATAGCTGGAAATTCAAGTGGAAATGTCCATCAGGCAGTTAGAAATGCCAAGTCTGCAGCACAAGAATATTGAGGACATTATTTAGAACAAGGAGCCACCTCCACTGAAATAAGAGTTGATTTAGAAACTTCAAAAGTTCCAAGTTGTCTATCTACAAGGTGAGCTGAGCTGAATAGAACCGTATATATATATATATATATATATATATATGGCAAACCTAACTTGCCCTGAATAATGATGCTTTGTTGACAAAATGCCTTTGACTATTCAAAAGTTGGCTCCCTTGTTAGTGCAGCGTTTATGTTTCAGCTTAGTAGCGCATCATTTAAAGGAATGCTATTGTTACTCTTCACTTTGTATTGCCAGAGATTGTTGGCGGTGCAGGCCAAGGCAGAACATGACCTCAGTCTTCCAGAAGCTGCCAGTTTGCAAGGCTGGGCTGACCTAGCCAAATTACCTGGAATCTGGAATAGGGCTTCCAGGGCCTCTGATTGTCCTACCACCTTCAACATCAGGGCAGCCTGTTCTCAGAAAATAGAATGAATGTCGTTTACCTTCATACCACTGAGGTTCAGAATAAAAGATGTTTGTGAGAACCAGAGTGGGAGAAGGAGGGGGAAATAGGTGACATTCCTTCCAAATACTGGTACTAAGAGCTTCACTTACTGAGCACTGGCTCTGTGTGAGGGAGTGCCTTTTGTGCCTTATCTCACCCAAAGCAAGATAATTTCTGTTCTGCTTCTATTTTAATGGAATCACAAAATGTCCAGAGAAAACTGTTGTTAATCACTGATAATACCTTGGCACTTGCCAGTTTTTCGTTGTTGTTTTCCATCATTCCTCAAAGGCCTAATGAAAGTAAACTGCAACGAATACCCATGACATGGTGGTAATTCTCATACAAGGCTGATAACTAGGAAAATAGATAAGTCCTGTGGAAAACAAATTGGCCTGCCTGAGAGATCTGAGAGGTCACCTATATGAAAAAGATACACCTATGAACTCCCCACTGCCAACTTTGAAACGTTGGTATTTACATGGTCCTAGAAATGAAGCCAACCTACTCCTTACTGATAACAACATAAGGTTGTAAATACTCTGCTGCATTGGAAAAGAACTAAAGAAGGGAAAGATGTAAATTACACAGTCCGGGTATTGGCCAGAATGTTTTGTCCTTTCCTTGGTGATGAGCTTCAGTTCTGATCTAGAAGTTCTGATCTAGACATTCTGATCCTCATCACAAACCACAGATGACACTGGAACAATTTTATTATTAAATGCTTAAATGATGTGACAATCACTTAACTAACTAGAGTACACATATTAAATCTTTAATTTATAATCCTTTTGCCAAAGCACTTCTGTTAGAACTTAATTTACTATTTCTCTAGATTCACACTCCAAGTCTAATCATTACAATTAATTCCAATCTCCTTAATCAAGGATGCATGTCTTTACTTATTCTCCCTAAAAGTAATAGAGATTATAAATGAATGGATTTCATTACTGTTCATGATTGTGGTCAGTTGTTCTCAGGTCCTTGGTCTGGCACCATTTCCCTCTGGGATGCTCTTTGGAAGCTAAACAATCATAGATTTAGCTGCTAATAACAACAACAAAAGGGAGATGGGGGAAAAAAAATACACATCACACTTACTGTAGAGACAAGAATGAAATAGGCTGAATCACCACTGAAGGGGTCAGTAGCCCAAGGCCACTCATGGCTCATGATTGGCAGCTGCAAAGGGTTCCCTCTACCAAGCCTGCTGTCCAGAGGGCAAGAGATCAGAATAGCACAGATGCTGACCTGGAGAAGTGGCTCACCCAGCATTAGTTGCTAAAACCAGGCAGACTGGAAAAATACCTACAGGCGGGACCTAACCTAGTATTAACATAGAAACATACAGAGTAGTGACTGGCAAGTCCTTCCACAATTCTGCAAAAGTTGATTATTTTGGGGACTTGCCTGTGGTCCTTTGGTTAAGAATCTGCCTGCCAGAGCAGGGGATACCAGTTTGATCACTGGTCTGGGAAGATTCCACACGCTGCAAGGCAACTATGCCCCTGTGCCACAACCACTGAGTCTATGCTCTAGAGCCGGTGTTCCACAACAAGAGGAAGTTCACTTGCAGCAACAAACACCCAGTGCAGCCAAAAATAAACATAAATGATTTTTTTAAGTCAATTATTTTCTGTCCCAAAAATGAATGAAGGAGAAGTAAATTCCCTCTTAGACTTCAAAATCCTCCAAATACATACCTAGTGGAGTACTACATGCAGAGTAGGAGATTAATACATGTTTGTTGGAAGTTAACTGACATGTCCTGTTATTGACTCCATATGTCATAACTCTGTGACAAAATAGGTACTGTGGTCCCCATTTTACTGTGAAGAAACTGAGAAAGACAAGTTTGGTAACTTGTTTAAAAGGAATAAAGTCAGGACTCAAACTCAAGTCTTTGTGGTCCCAAAGCTAAAGTTCTTTCTCTTGCGTCATGATGCTACAAACCATCTCCTTTGCTAAATTAAGAAAAGAACTTGGCAACTTTTCTAATCATAACTTTTATAAGACTATTCTATGTATGTAAAATCCCCTTCTATCCAGGTCTCCTTGTTCCCTGCAGATGACCTCTTTTCTTACTTCATTCAAAATGTGGACAGGCTTCCCCGTTAAGACCACTTCCTTGTCTTCTCCCATTCTCCTTTCCTTCACTACTGTCTCAGAGAAAGTGGTGACCCTCTAGTTCTGGGTGAAATTTTTCTATTCTAGAACCATGGCCCACTTTGTCCATAATCTCACAGAGAAGGCTCAAGCCCTGGTCAATGCTGCTGTGACTTCCTTGAAGCCTGGACTGGCCATATTTTGGCACTAGGTTAAAGTTGAGTTAGTTCCTCCAACCCTGCTGAGATCCCTATTGCTATTTAGAGGTTTAAAAAAAATAGTCATTAGTGCTCAAAGTAGTGGCTTCAAGCTGCTCACAGTTAAATTAAGGAAGCTCCACTGAATGGTCTGGTGGCCACTGAATTGTTAGTGTGGTTTTATGTTGGTGAGATCATAGGCAAGTGTGGCATAATCAGTTATAATGTTTGAAAACCAATCTTTAACATCTGATTATATTTGGTTTATTATTTGAGTGTCACTGAACCATGTGTGACCAGACTGCTATCTGAATAAAGTGATGTGTCAAAAATCAGTGTTTTCCCTGTCAAACACTACACGACAGTCATATTTCTTTGTATTAAGTTGGGTTGCCTTTTACTTTGATACATTAATACAGCTCCAAATGTATGTCTTTGCTTAATCTGAAATTGGAAGATATGTGCAAATATAACAATGTAGTACATATGTATATGAAGATAATATTTTAATATGATGGTCTGAAATATATTATAATGCATATATTAAGTCATGTCAGTAGTCATAAGGAATAAAATTTGGACTATTTCTTCTTACAACATCACAGAAATACCCTTTTGATAATAGCTATGTCTATAAATGTCAGTAAACTTCTTATCAATTTGAATATAGTCTCCTCAAGAGAGAATAGCAGGCAGTCTTCTAAATGTGTATCTTTGCAACATCTTTAGCAATAAGACAGAGTCAATGAGAATCCTGATCTACATTTTAAATCTGTTTGATACATATTATATTATTAATCTGTTCGGTCTTATGAGTTTTAGAACCTGTCTTGGCAAAATAAAATATCTAAACAGGATTATACTTTAGTACCATGCATGGGTCTAAATAGCATACTATAAATAAATAATAGATGAAATAAATAGATATGATTATTATGAATAAAAAGGAAAGAAAAAAGAAATGATCTTCCTTTATCTCAAAGTGAAAGCTCCCTCTGTGTCCCTCATTCTTGTCCATTCTCCGGGGCCTTACTTCATCAGGAATCCCCACAACTTGACCACATTTAACTACATCTCATTCCTTCTCTGTGACTTCTTCCTGCCAATGTATACATGTTTTGAAGTGTTCCCCATCTTAATACACACACACACACACACACACACACATCACCTCCACTCACCAGGCTACTCCTTAAATTACATTCCTGTTCCCACTTCTTTTCCTTTACCACCAAGTTTTTTTGTCCGGGTCTCCATTTGCTCACCATCTAACCATGTGTACCCTCACCAGGTACAAAAAATTCTCTCTTGATAACCACTGAAGGATCAAATCCAATAGCTTCTTCTTTGTTTTCATCCTCCTCAGATTCTCTGCAGCCAGTCACTATCAACTCCTATTTCTTCATAGTGTCTTCTCCCATGATTTTTCATAATGTGTTCACTCTCAGATCTAATTCTCATTCTCCAATTCCTCTTTCTCCTTCTGATCCCAAAAGTAAGTACTCCCTTTGGTTATGCCCACAGTTCTTTCTCTTCTCTTTATATTTCTCCTTTGGGAATTTTACTCAATCTTTTCTACCATTCTTCAGTTCAGTTCAGTCGCTCAGTCGTGTCCGACTCTTTGCAACCCCATGAATCACAGCACGCCAGGCCTCCCTGTCCATCACCATCTCCCGGAGTTCACTCAGACTCATGTCCATCGAGTCCGTGATGCCATCCAGCCATCTCATCCTCGGTCGTCCCCTTCTCCTCTGCCCCCAATCCCTCCCAGCATCAGAGTCTTTTCCAATGAGTCAACTCTTCTCATGAGGTGGCAAATGTACTGGAGTTTCAGCTTCAGCATCATTCCTTCCAAAGAAATCCCAGGGTTGATCTCCTTCAGAATGGACTGGCTGGATCTCCTTGCAGTCCAAGGGACTCTCAAGAGTCTTCTCCAACACCACAGTTCAAAAGAATCAATTCTTTGGCGCCCAGCTTTCTTCACAGTCCAACTCTCACATCCATACATGACCACTGGAAAAACCATAGCCTTAACCAGACGGACCTTTGTTGGCAAAGTAATGTCTCTGCTTTTCAATATGCTGTCTAGGTTGGTCATAAATTTTCTTCCAAGAAGTAAACGTCTTTTAATTTCATGGCTGCAATCACCATCTACCAATCTTACATCTTGACTAATGCTCACGTCCACATTTTCAACTGCCTGTTGGACATCTGCCTATCCTCCTGATAACCCAAACTCAGTATGCTCAAAACATAGTGATCTTTCTTCTTGTACATATCTACTAATTATACTGTAAATACTATCCTCTCAATCACTGTAGAAAAAAAATATTCACAAGCTAAGGCTGTAGATGTCTAATGCTACAGAAGCCAAATATTAACCATAGGAAGTCTAATCTTCAAACAGGATTTTTCTTTTGTTTAAAAATTATTTTTCAAAATTAATGCATATTTTTCTTTTTAAAAAATGTTCTTTTTATTGCATGCATCTCATGGACAGAGGAGCTTGGCAGACTGTAGTCCTTGGGATCACAAAAGGGTCAGACACAGTTGCACCTAAACAACAACATAAAACCTTACCCAGAGGTCATTCAGTGCTAACAACATTTTTCTTATGTGTGTTTGTAAAAAAAAAAAAATCAGAGACAAAACAAACAAAGAAAACAGAAACAGACTCAGATTCAGAGAAAAAAGTATTGGTTACCACAGGGGAGAGGTGGAGGGGAAGGGGCAAAATAGGTAAAGGGGATTAAGAGTACAAACTAGCAGTCATAAAATAAGTAAGTCACAGGGATATATGTACAGCAAAGGGAATTTAGTCAATATTTTATAGTAACTTTGTATGGTGTGTAATCTATGAAAATATCAAATAACAATGTGGATCCAGTCCCATCACTTCACGGCAAATAGGTGGAGAAACAGTGGAAACAGTGGCTGACTTTATTTTGGGGGGCTCCAAAATCACTGCAGATGGTGACTGCAACTATGAAATTAAAAGACACTTACTCCTTGGAAGAAAAGCTATGACCAACCTAGACAGCATATTAAAAAGCAGAGACATTACTTTGTCAACAAAGGTCTGTCTAGTCAAGGCTATGGTTTTTCCAGTAGACATGTATGGATGTGAGAGCTGGACTGTAAAGAAAGCTGAGCACCAAAGAACTGATGCTTGTGAACTGTGGCCTTGGAGAAGACTCTTGAGAGTCCCTTGGAGAGCAAGGAGATCCAACCAGTCCATTCTAAAGGGGATAAGTCCTAGGTGTTCATTGGGAGGATTGATGTTGAAGCTGAAACTCCAATACTTTGGCCACCTGATGCGAAGAGCTGACTCATTGGAAAAGACCCTGACACTGGGTAAGATTGAGGGCAGGAGGAGAAGGGGACGACAGAGGATGAGATGGTTGGATGCCATCACCGACTCAATGGACATGGGTTTGGATAAACTCCAGGAGCTGGTGATGGACAGGGAGGCCTAGTGTGCTCTAGTCCATGGGGTTGCAAAGAGTTGGACACTACTGAGCGACTGAACTGAATTGACCTGATACCTGAAAATAATATAATATTGTAAGTCAAATATATTTCAATAAATAATCTTTTTTAAAAAAAGAGGCAATTTTTTAACATTGTAGCTGCCTGAGGCCATAGATAAGTTACGTTAAAGTGAAAGAAACCAGACACAAAGGGTCATATATTTTTCCATTTATATGAAATGTCCATAATAGGTAAATTCAAAGAGATAGAAAGTAGATTACTGATTCTTAGGGGTTGGGAAGAAGAGGGAATTAGAACTGACAGCTTAATGGTTAAAGAATTTATTTTGGGAATAACGAAAATTATCTGGAATTAATATGATTGTCCATCCATGGAGTCACACAGAGTCGGACACGACTGAAGCGACGCAGCAGCAACAGCAGCATGTAACTTTTTAATATATAAAAACCACTGAATTGTNATCTCCCGGAGTTCACTCAGACTCATGTCCATCGAGTCCGTGATGCCATCCAGCCATCTCATCCTCGGTCGTCCCCTTCTCCTCTGCCCCCAATCCCTCCCAGCATCAGAGTCTTTTCCAATGAGTCAACTCTTCTCATGAGGTGGCAAATGTACTGGAGTTTCAGCTTCAGCATCATTCCTTCCAAAGAAATCCCAGGGTTGATCTCCTTCAGAATGGACTGGCTGGATCTCCTTGCAGTCCAAGGGACTCTCAAGAGTCTTCTCCAACACCACAGTTCAAAAGAATCAATTCTTTGGCGCCCAGCTTTCTTCACAGTCCAACTCTCACATCCATACATGACCACTGGAAAAACCATAGCCTTAACCAGACGGACCTTTGTTGGCAAAGTAATGTCTCTGCTTTTCAATATGCTGTCTAGGTTGGTCATAAATTTTCTTCCAAGAAGTAAACGTCTTTTAATTTCATGGCTGCAATCACCATCTACCAATCTTACATCTTGACTAATGCTCACGTCCACATTTTCAACTGCCTGTTGGACATCTGCCTATCCTCCTGATAACCCAAACTCAGTATGCTCAAAACATAGTGATCTTTCTTCTTGTACATATCTACTAATTATACTGTAAATACTATCCTCTCAATCACTGTAGAAAAAAAATATTCACAAGCTAAGGCTGTAGATGTCTAATGCTACAGAAGCCAAATATTAACCATAGGAAGTCTAATCTTCAAACAGGATTTTTCTTTTGTTTAAAAATTATTTTTCAAAATTAATGCATATTTTTCTTTTTAAAAAATGTTCTTTTTATTGCATGCATCTCATGGACAGAGGAGCTTGGCAGACTGTAGTCCTTGGGATCACAAAAGGGTCAGACACAGTTGCACCTAAACAACAACATAAAACCTTACCCAGAGGTCATTCAGTGCTAACAACATTTTTCTTATGTGTGTTTGTAAAAAAAAAAAAATCAGAGACAAAACAAACAAAGAAAACAGAAACAGACTCAGATTCAGAGAAAAAAGTATTGGTTACCACAGGGGAGAGGTGGAGGGGAAGGGGCAAAATAGGTAAAGGGGATTAAGAGTACAAACTAGCAGTCATAAAATAAGTAAGTCACAGGGATATATGTACAGCAAAGGGAATTTAGTCAATATTTTATAGTAACTTTGTATGGTGTGTAATCTATGAAAATATCAAATAACAATGTGGATCCAGTCCCATCACTTCACGGCAAATAGGTGGAGAAACAGTGGAAACAGTGGCTGACTTTATTTTGGGGGGCTCCAAAATCACTGCAGATGGTGACTGCAACTATGAAATTAAAAGACACTTACTCCTTGGAAGAAAAGCTATGACCAACCTAGACAGCATATTAAAAAGCAGAGACATTACTTTGTCAACAAAGGTCTGTCTAGTCAAGGCTATGGTTTTTCCAGTAGACATGTATGGATGTGAGAGCTGGACTGTAAAGAAAGCTGAGCACCAAAGAACTGATGCTTGTGAACTGTGGCCTTGGAGAAGACTCTTGAGAGTCCCTTGGAGAGCAAGGAGATCCAACCAGTCCATTCTAAAGGGGATAAGTCCTAGGTGTTCATTGGGAGGATTGATGTTGAAGCTGAAACTCCAATACTTTGGCCACCTGATGCGAAGAGCTGACTCATTGGAAAAGACCCTGACACTGGGTAAGATTGAGGGCAGGAGGAGAAGGGGACGACAGAGGATGAGATGGTTGGATGCCATCACCGACTCAATGGACATGGGTTTGGATAAACTCCAGGAGCTGGTGATGGACAGGGAGGCCTAGTGTGCTCTAGTCCATGGGGTTGCAAAGAGTTGGACACTACTGAGCGACTGAACTGAATTGACCTGATACCTGAAAATAATATAATATTGTAAGTCAAATATATTTCAATAAATAATCTTTTTTAAAAAAAGAGGCAATTTTTTAACATTGTAGCTGCCTGAGGCCATAGATAAGTTACGTTAAAGTGAAAGAAACCAGACACAAAGGGTCATATATTTTTCCATTTATATGAAATGTCCATAATAGGTAAATTCAAAGAGATAGAAAGTAGATTACTGATTCTTAGGGGTTGGGAAGAAGAGGGAATTAGAACTGACAGCTTAATGGTTAAAGAATTTATTTTGGGAATAACGAAAATTATCTGGAATTAATATGATTGTCCATCCATGGAGTCACACAGAGTCGGACACGACTGAAGCGACGCAGCAGCAACAGCAGCATGTAACTTTTTAATATATAAAAACCACTGAATTGTTCACTTTAAGTCAGGAAATTTTATGATATGTGATGTCCATTTCAATTTAAAGATAGCAATTTGAAAATTATATGTACCCACAATTTCAATTGTTTAGTTTAAACAAAAGGAAATTCATAAAAACAGTATTCATAGTCCCATTATCCAAATATAATCACTATTAATATTTTGGTCTGATTATTTCTAATCTTTCTCTACTGCATCATTGGTTAAGAGTCCTCAGTTTGGACCCTCAATCTGAGTTAGAGTCCTGCACTTACTAATTGTGCAATCATGGGCAAACTGATTAACCTCTTGGTTTGTTCCTCATCTATAAAATGAAGATAATAATATTGAATTCAAATGGTTGTTAGAATTAAGGGGGTTTGAAAATGTAGAGCCCTTAAACATGACTGGCACATAATAAGTGTTCAATATATGCTGGCTATTTTTATTACTGAAGATAAAACTTTGAATATATTAAAATATCTTGTCATTTTAGAAAATTAATTCCACAAAATGAAGTTGCTGTTTCAAAATATAAGCATATGTAATAAAAGTGTTATTTTAAGGTTGTTTGGGAGTTTTCTGTTACTGGAAATGGATATACTACTGAGTGTTCAGAAGTTTGGAAACATGAAAAAAATCAAAATAAAGAAGAAAAATAGGCCTGGAAGAAACAAAGACAATCAAGGAAGAATAAAAGAGATTTTTAAAGTTATATTTGTAATTCTCAGAAAGATTTAAGAAAGTATGAGTTCATAAAAATAAGGATGCTGTGAGAAGAAAATAACTTGTGAAAAGGAAATAGCTTTTGGAAATTAAAAAACACAATTCTCTAAACTAAAATTTATTAAGGAGATAGAAGATAGAGTTGAAGAAATCTCCCAGACTGAAAAACAAAAGGCAAAACAGAAAAAAACATGACATAGGTAAGACACAGAGTCAATCTGAGACCCCTCACATTCGACTGATAAGGCACCAGCAAAAGAGAAGAGGAAAAATGTGGGATTATCAAAGACCCTGTACAATAGATTTTGCCAAAAGAAGGACATTATTTTGAAAAAAATAGCACCAAGTATCTCACACAATGAGTGAAAACAAACCTAGACACATCTCTATGAAATTTCAAAGCTCCAAAATGAAGGAAAGATCTTAAAACTGCCCAAAAGGGGGAAACATATGCACCAACCTGCTTATCAGCAGCCCAGGTTTCTAGAAATCAATGGTACAAACCCATTAAATTTCAAATTAATTTTCAACTTAAAGTACTACACCCAAACATTCAGTCAGTATAAGAAAATAAGGATATTATCAAGCATACAAGAACTCAAATTTTGTTATTCTTTTTACTTCATATATAAAAGGTAACTTTTTGCAAGTTATTTGAGGATGTACTCCAGCAAGAAGAGGGAGTATAATAAGCAAAGAGAAATAAAAGAAGAAAAAAAAAATACTTAATATGGTAACCCTACAAAACTTTAGACATCGATCAATCTAGACTGGAGCAAGAATATATAGGCCTCTGGGAATCAGTGGTTTATTAGGGTCCTCTCCTACCACCTCAGAAAAGCCCACTGTTAATTTTCAGGAATACTACAAGTCAGCTATTTAAAACATTTTAACATTTGTTATTAAAATTAACTTCTGTAAATTTATAATTAAACAAGTTATATAAAAAATGAAGAAAATAAACATGCAAAACTCTTCAATTCCTAATTATTTTTGCTGTTATCTGTGTTTTTGAAAGCATTATATCTACTACTGCGGGCAGGAATCCCTTAGAAGAAATGGAGTAGCCATCATGGTCAACAACAATCTCAAAAACGACAGAATGATCTCTGTTCGTTTCCAAGGCAAACCATTCAATATCACGATAATGCAAGGCTATGCCCCAACCAGTAACACTGAAGAAGCTGAAGTTGAACAGTTCTGTGAAGACCTACAAGACCTTAAAGAACTAACGGAACTGGAATGCAAAAGCAGGAAGTAAAGATACACCTAGAGTAACAGGCAAATTTGGCCTTGGGCCAAATTGAAGCAGGGCAAGGGCTAATAGAGTTTTGCCAAGAAAATGCACTAGTCATAGCAAACACCCTGTTCCAACAAGACAAGACAAGACTCTACACATGGACATCACCAGATGGTCAACACCAAAATCAGATTGATTATATTCTATGCAGCCAAAGATGGAGAAGCTCTATACAGTCAACAAAAACTAGACCAGGAGCTGACTGTGGCTCAGATCATGAACTCCTTATTTCCAAATTCAGACTTAAATTGAAGAAAGTAGGGAAAACCGCTAGACCATTCAGGTTTAACCTAAATCAAATCCCTTATGATTATACAGTGGAAGTGAGAAATAGATTTAAGGGCCTAGATCTGATAGACAGAGTTCCTGATGAACTATGGAATGAGGTTCGTGACATTGTACAGGAGACAGGGATCAAGACCATCCCCATGGAAAAGAAATGCAAAAAAGCAAAATGGCTGTCTGGAGAAGCCTTACAAATAGCACTGAAAAGAAGAGAGGCGAAAAGCAAAGGAGAAAAGAAAAGATATAAGCATCTGAATGCAGAGTTCCAAAGAATAGCAAGAAGAGATAAGAAAGCCTTCTTCAGCAATCAATGCAAAGAGATAGAGGAAAACAACAGAATGGGAAAGACTAGAGATCTCTTCAAGAGAATTGGAGATACCAAGGGAACATTTCATGCAAAGATGGGCTCGATAAAGGATAGAAATGGTATGGACCTAACAGAAGCAGAAGATATTAAGAAGAGGTGGCAAGAATACACAGAAGAACTGTACAGAAAAGATCTTCACGACCCAGATAATCATGAGGATGTGATCACTAATCTAGAGCCAGACATCTTGGAATGTGAAGTCAAGTGGGCCTTAGAAAGCATCACTAAGAACAAAGCTAGTGGAGGTGATGGAATTCCAGTTGAGCTGTTTCAAATCCTGGAAGATGATGCTGTGAAAGTGCTGCACTCAATATGCCAGCAAATTTGGAAAACTCAGCAGTGGCCACAGGACTGGAAAAGGTCAGTTTTCATTCCAATTCCAAAGAAAGGCAATGCCAAAGAATGCTCAAACTACCGCACAATTGCACTCATCTCACACGCTAGTAAAGTAATGCTCAAAATTCTCCAAGCCAGGCTTCAGCAATATGTGAACCGTGAACTCCCTGATGTTCAAGCTGGTTTTAGAACAGGCAGAGGAACCAGAGATCAAATTGCCAACATCCGCTGGATCATGGAAAAAGCAAGAGAGTTCCAGAAAAACATCTATTTCTGCTTTATTGACTATGCCAAAGCCTTTGACTGTGTGGATCACAATAAACTGTGGAAAATTCTGAAAGAGATGGGAATACCAGACCACCTAACCTGCCTCTTGAGAAATCTGTATGCAGGTCAGGAAGCAACAGTTAGAACTGCACATGGAACAACAGACTGGTTCCAAATAGGAAAAGGAGTACGTCAAGGCTGTATATTGTCTCCCTGCTTATTTAACTTATATGCAGAGTACATCATGAGAAACGCTGGACTGGAAGAAACACAAGCTGGAATCAAGATTGCCGGGAGAAATATCAATAACCTCAGATATGCTGATGACACCACCCTTATGGCAGAAAGTGAAGAGGAGCTAAAAAGCCTCTTGATGAAAGTGAACGAGGAGAGTGAAAAAGTTGGCTTAAAGCTCAACATTCAGAAAACGAAGATCATGGCATCCGGTCCCATCACTTCATGGGAAATAGATGGGGAAACAGTGGAAACAGTGTCAGACTTTATTTTTTGGGGCTCCAAAATCACTGCAGATGGTGACTGCAGCCATGAAATTAGAAGACGCTTACTCCTTGGAAGAAAAGCTATGACCAACCTAGATAGTATATTCAAAAGCAGAGACATTACTTTGCCGACTAAGGTCCGCCTAGTCAAGGCTATGGTTTTTCTTGTGGTCATGTATGGATGTGAGAGTTGGACTGTGAAGAAGGCTGAGTGCCAAAAAATTGATGCTTTTGAACTGTGGTGTTGGAGAAGACTCTTGAGAGTCCCTTGGACTGCAAGAAGATCCAACCAGTCCATTCTGAAGGAGATCAACCCTGGGATTTCTTTGGAAGGAATGATGCTAAAGCTGAAACTCCAGTACTTTGGCCATCTCATGAGAAGAGTTGACTCATTGGAAAAGACTCTGATGCTGGGAGGGATTGGGGGCAGGAGGAGAAGGGGATGACAAAGGATGAGATGGCTGGATGGCATCACGGACTCGATGGACATGAGTCTGAGTGAACTCCAGGAGATGGTGATGAACAGGGAGGCCCGGCGTGTTGCGATTCATGGGGTCACAAAGAGTTGGACACGACTGAGCGACTGAACTGAACTGAACCGTCTAAGAAAATTGTAACCAAGCAGGACCCTATGGGGCCTTCCCAGGGTCAGGCCCTGTCCCATATCCTCTCCTTCAGCTCCTCTCTGAAGTACCTAAATAACAGTAGCAGGAGCTCTGGGTGCAAAACACCTGGGTATGGCATATGCCCTCTTGGAGGAGGTCGCCATTAACCCCACCATAGAGCAGGCAGAACTTACACAGCAATGGGAAACAAACTCTTGGCCACCACAAACAGAACCTTGTACATACCAGGACCCAGGAGAAAGGAGCAGTGATCCCACAAGAGACTGACCCAGACTTGCCCGTAAGTGTCCAGGAGTCTCGGGTGGAGGTGTGGGTTGGCAGTGGCCTGCTGCAGTGTTGGGGGCACTGAGTGCAGCAGTATTGTGTGTGGGACCTTTTGAAGGAGTTTGCCATTATCTTCATTACCTCCTCCATAGTTTGGCCTCAGGTCAAATAAGAGGGAGGGAACACAGCCCCACCCATCAACAGAAAATAGGATTAAAGATTTACTGAGCATGGCCCACCCTCAGAACAAAATCTAATTTCCCCCTCAGTCAGTCCCTCCCATCAGGAAGCTTCCCTAAACCTCTTACTCCTCTCCATCAGAGGGCAGACAGAATGAAAACACAATCACAGGAAACTAACCAACCTGATCACATGGACCAAGCCTTGTCTGAAAATGAAACTATGAGCCATGGCATGTAGGGCCACCCAAGATAGACAGGTCATTGTGGAGAGGTCTGACAGACCATGGTCCATTGGAGAAGGGAATGGCAAACCACTTTAGTATTCTTGCCTTGAGAATCCCATGAACAGTATCAAAAGGCAAAAGATAGGACACTGAAAGATGAACTCCCCAGGATGGAAGGTGCCCAATATGCTACTGGCTACTGCTACTGCTAAGTCACTTCAGTCGTGTCTGACTCTGTGTGACCCCATAGACAGCAGCCCACCAGGCTCCTCCGTCCCTGGGATTCTCCAGGCAAGAATACTGGAGTGGGTTGCCATTTCCTTCTCCAATATATGCTACTGGAGATCAGTGGAAAAATAACTTCAGAAAGAATGAAGAGATGGAGCCAAAGCAAAAACAGCACCCAGTTGTGGATGGGACTGGTGATGGAAGTAAAGTCCGATGTTGTAAAGAGAAATATTACATAGGAACCTGGAATGTCAGGTCCATGAATCAAGGCAAATTGGAAGTAGTCAAACAGGAGATGGCAAGAGTAAACATCGACATTTTGGAAATCAGAGAACTAAAACAGGCTGGAATGGGTGAATTTAACTCAGATGACCATAATAACTACTACTATGGGCAGGAATCCCTTAGAAGAAATGGAGTAGCCATTATAGTCCAACAAAAGAGCCCAAAATGCAGTACTTGGATACAATCTGAAAAATGACAGAATGATCTCTGTTTGTTTCCAAGGCAAGCCATTCAATATCACAGTGATCTAAGTCTATGCCCTGACCAGTAATGCTGAAGAAGCTGAAGCTAAATGGTTCTTTGAAGACCTACACAACCTTCTAGAACTAACACCCAAAAAAGATATTTTTTATTATAGGGAACTGGCATGCAAAAGTAGGAAGTCAAGAAATACCTGGAGTAACAGGAAAATTTGGCCTTGGAGTACAACATGAAGCAGGGCAAAGGCTAACAGAGTTTTGCCAATAGAATGCACTGGTCATAGCAAACACCCTCTTCCAAAAACACAAAAGAAGACTCTACACAAGGACATCACCAGATGGTCAATACCGAAATCAGATTGATTATATTCTTTGTAGCCAAAGATGGAGAAGCTCTATATAGTCAGCAAAAAGAAGACTGGGAGCTGACTGTGGTTCAGATCATGAATTCCTTATTACCAAATTCAGGCTTAAATTGAAGAAAGTAGGGAAAACCACTAGACCACTCAGGTATGACCTAAATCAGTTCAGTTCAGTTCAGTCGCTCAGTCATGTCCGACTCTTTGCGACCCCATGAATTGCAGCATGCCAGGCCTTCTTGTCCATCATCAGCTCCCAGAGTTCACTCAAACGCATGTCCATCGATTCAGTGATGCCATCCAGCCATCTCATCCATCGTCCCCTTTTCCTCCTGCCCCCAATCCCTCCCAGCATCAGAGTCTTTTCCAATGAGTCAACTCTTCACATGAGGTGACCAAAGTACTGGAGTTTCAGCTTTAGCATCATTCCTTCCAAAGAACACCCAGGGCTGATCTCCTTCAGAATGGACTGGTTGGATCTCCTTGCAGTCTAAGGGACTCTCAAGAGTCTTCTCCTAAATCAAATCCCTTACAATTATAGAGTGGAACTGACAAATCGATTCAAAGGATTAGATTTGATAGACAGAGTACCTGAAGAACTATGGACAGAGGTTCATGACATTGTACAGGAGGCAGGGATCAAGACCATCCCCAAGGAAAAAAAACTGCCAAAAGGCAAAATGGTTGTCTGAGGAGGCCTTACAAATAGCTGTGAAAAGAAGAGAAGTGAAAGGCAAAGGAGAAAAGGAAAGTTATACTCATTGTAATGCAGAGTTTCAAAGAATAGCAAGGAGAAATAAGAAAGCCTTCCTCAGTGATCAATGCAAAGAAACAGAGGAAAACAATAGAATGGGAAAGTCTAGGGATCTCTTCAAGAAAATTAGAGGTACCAAGGGAACATTTCATACAAAGATGGGCACAATAAAGGACAGAAATGGTATGGACATAACAGAAGCAGAACATATTAAGAAGAGGTGGCAAGAATACACAGAAGAACTGTACAAAAAAGATCTTCACAACCAAGATAATCATGATGGTATGATTACTCACCTAGAGCCAGACATCCTGGAATGTGAAGTCAAGTGGGCCTCAGGAAGCATCACTACGAACAAAGCTAGTGGAGGTGTTGGAATTCCAGTTGAGCTGTTTCAAATCCTAAAAGATGATGCTGTGAACATGCTGCATTCAATATGCCAGCAAATTTAGAAAACTCAGTAGTGGCCACAGGACTGCAAAATGTCAGTATTCATTCCAATCCCAAAGAAAAGCAATGTCAAAGAATGCTCAGACTACCGTACAATTGCACTCATCTCACATACTAGCAAAGTGGTGCTCAAAATTCTCCAAGCTAGGCTTCAACAGTACGTGAACCATGAACTTCCAGATGTTCAAGCTAGATTGAGAAAAGGCAGAGGAAGCAGAGATCAAACGGCCAACATCTGTTAGATCATCAAAAAAGCAAGAGAGTTCCAGAAAAACATCTACTTCTGTTTTATTGACTATGCCAAAGCCTTTGACTGTGTGGACCACAACAAAAACTGGAAAATTGCTGAACAGATGGGAATACCATACCACCTGACCTGCCTCCTGAGAAATCTGTATGCAGGTCAGGAAGCAACAGTTAGAATTGGACATGGAACTGTTTCTAAGTAGGGAAAGGAGTACCTCAAGGCTGTATATTGTCACCCTGCTTATTTAACTTATATGCAGAGTACATCATGAGAAACACTGGGCTGGATGAAGTGCAAGCTGGAATCAAGATTGCCAGGAGAAAGATCAGTAACCTCAGCTATGCAACACTTATGGCAGAAAGTGAAGAGGAGCTAAAAAGCCTCTTGATCAAAGTGAAACAGAAGAGTGAAAAAGTTGGCTTAAAACTCAACACTCAGAAAACTAAGATCATGGCATCTGGTCCCATCACTTTGTGGCAAATATGGGGAAACAGTGGCACCTTACTTTTGGGGGCTCCAAAATCACTGCAGATGGTGACTGCAGCCATGAAATTAAAAGACGCTTGCTCCTTGAAAGAAAGTTATGATCAACCTAGACAGCATATTAAAAAGCAGAGACATTACTTTGCCAACAACGATCTGTCTAGTCAAAGCTGTGTTTTTTCCAGTAGTCATGTATTGATGTGAGACCATAAAGAAAGCTGAGCACTGAAGAACTGATGCTTTTGAAGTGTGGTGTTGGAGAAAATTCTTGGAGTCCCTTGGACTGCAAGGAGATCCAGCCAGTCAATCCTAAAGGAAATCAGTCCTGAATATTCATTGGAAGGATTGATGTTGAAGCTGAAACTCCAAATACTTAGGTCACCTGATGTGAAGAACTGGCTCATTTAAAAAGACACTGATGCTGGAAAGATTGAAGGCAGGAGGAGAAGGGGACGACAGAGGATGAGATGGCTGGAGGGCATAACCAACTCAGTGGACATGCTGCTGCTGCTGCAGCTGCTGCTGCTGTTAGTCATGTCCAACTCTTCGCAACCCCATGGACTGCAGCCTACCAGGCTCCTCCGTCCATGGGATTTTCCAGGCAAGAGTACTGGGGTGGGTTGCCATTGCCTTCTCTGCACAATGGACATGAGTTTGAGTAAACTCCAGGTGTTGGCGATGGACAGGGAGGCCTGGCATGCTGCATGCAGTCCATGGGGTCACAAAGAGTCAGACACGACTGAGCAACTGAATTGAACTGAACTAATACACATTTCCTAAGTTGTTTCATAGATGTGAAATATCCCTACCAAATGGTAGATATTAACTATCTGATGACCATGAGCACATAGCCACAGGGTTCCCAGAGCCTAAGGACTGATAATGTTAACCCCCGTGACACCATCCTATTACCTCACCATCCACCAATCAGAGAAATGGGCAGTAGCTGACCACAAACCCTGCAACACCCCTCCCTCACCTGGCATTCAAAAATGCTTGCTGAAAACTTTCAGAGAGTACAAGGTTGGGGGTTAGGTAGATGAGCAAACCATCTCCTTGCATGGCTCTTCAATAAACCTTTCCCTGCTCCAGACTTCAATGTTTCAGTTAGTTTGGCCTCACTGTATGTCAGGCACACAAACTTGTGCTTGCTAGCAAGATGAGGTAGCCAAACATACATACAGAAAAATTGGAAGAGACATGCAAGTGGCCTGGAATCCTAATTTAGATTTATTATTTCTATTACTTCTATGGGTGGACACACAAAATTGGTGTGACCCCCTTTTGGAATTCTCAAGGCCAGAATACTGGAGTGGGTAGCCTTTCCCTTCTCCAGGGTATCTTCCCAACCCAGGGATCAAACCCAGGTTTCCTGCGTTGCAGGCAGATTCTTTACCAGCTGAGCCACAAGGGAAGCCCCAGATAGTCTAGGTGTGTATCAAAAGAATATTTCAGTAAGCCCAGATTCCTGCATCTTCCCATACATAGAAAAGCACTAAATTTCTTGAGATAATCTGGTTTTCTTTTAGTAACAATCATCTTTTGATATTCCAATTACCTGGTCTTTTGTTGCAAAAACTTATATCCTGGCTACCCTTCTGCCCCCTGGCCCCTGCCCCTTTTGTGCAGTCTCTTAAGAGTTATTTGAGATGCTGTTTCCTGAATTGAACTGAACTAATACACATTTCCTAAGTTGTTTCATAGATGTGAAACAACTTGAACGCCTAAGAATGCCCACCAAACAAAATATAACTCTCAACCTTTAGGTTGTGCTTTTTTTTTCTCAGTCAACAGTTTCACTATTATTAGTGGGTTATCAGTCAGTGAACAACCATAAAAGAATTGAAAACTGAATGTCTAACCATTGTAATTCACACTAAGTAAAAACATTTTAATGGATTAATTTTTTAAATCTCTGGAAGGTTGGAGGAGAGGGAAAGATTTCGTTTTGTTTTGGACATATATACGATAATTTGGGAGGGAGAAGCTGGTCAGGAGGTACCTTCTCATTGCCCGTTAGCTATATTTCCACTCCATCATAGAAGACTCCTGTCTTCAAGAGTATTGTTCTTGTTCTTCAAGAACTTTTTCTCCCTTCTAAACATTTGTGAACTCCAAGGACAAAGCCAAAACAGAAACATCAGATATTAACTATCTGATGTGTTTCTCTTCCATTCTCCTTCTACCGTCTACTCTCACTTCCCCTACCACCACTCAGAGTTAAACATGAAAAATTTTAAAAGCTCTTAACTAAATAGCTTGATTACATATAGTGATATTCATAATATAAAATTACCAAGTACAATCGGTCACTATGGATTCTCCACAAATGTAACCTAACAAAAACATCTCAGCTCTCTGGTTCTGTTTCAGAAAACAAAAAAGAAGAAAAAATCAGATTAAATAAATTTGAGCTTATGAAGCTCTGTTTCATTTCATTAGCACTCAGGTAACATAAAATTTGGCAAAAAAAAAAAAAAAAAACCAACATAGAAAAGTAATAATGTCAAATACATATTTAAAGTTGAATCTTTTAAGTATTGAATCTTTTAAATGCACTCTGAGTTTGCTGCCCTGAATCTCAAAGCCACAATGAATACCAATAGCATAAATTCACAAATATAATAAAAATACCAAATTTACTGAATTTACTAATGGGATAAATCACCTGTCTTTCACTCCTAATTGTTAGAGAAATTTCTATTAATAAAACCTTGGTGTTCCATTGTGACTCTACCATAGCTCATACAGTAAAGAATCTGCCTGCCTATCACTCATCTCAGTGTTTGATAATTATTGCTTCCCTGGTGGCTCAGAGGTTAAAGCATCTGCCTGCAATGCGGGAGACCTGGGTTCGATCCCTGGGCCGGGAAGATCCCCTGGAGAAGGAAATGGCAACCCACTCCAGTATTCTTGCCTGGAGAATCCCATGGACAGAGGAGCCTGGTGGGTTATAGTCCACGGGGTCACAAAGAGTCGGACACGATTGAGCGGCTTCACTCACTCACTCACAATCAAGGAAGACAATTCATAAAAGAAGAAATAAATGATCAGATCGGCAGTGAATTTTTTTCATAATAATTAACTTATAAGTATCTGAGATGTTGAGAAACCACAAACTCTTAAACACTCCAGGTAGGAATATGAACCAGAAAAAGTGAAAAAAATAAAAAATAAAATAAAATAATAGCTATCACTGAGTATTTACCATGTGGTAGGTACTGTGCTAACTGCTTTAAAATAACATTTTTACATTATCTCTGTTTTATGAATGAGGAGATAATGATGCTCAGAAAAGGTTAAGTAACATACACAAGAAAACAAAGATAGTGAAAAACAACAACAGAGCTAGAAGGCAATTTGGCAATGAATATTAAATATATTTTAAATTTCTATATTTTTAGAGAGAGCAGTTCTCCTTAGAGTTTATCATAAAGAAATAAGTAGTGAAATAAACACTATATTAATATAATGATGTCCATTATAACGTTATTTATAAGAAGGGGAAGAGGCAACAACCTAAAGGTCCAATAATAGCCAAATGGCTAGTTTCGGTGTATTATGCATTGATGCAATGGAATAGTGTATGCCTATTATAAATGATGGTATGACTTTATACTTATTGAAATAGAAATCTAGTCCATGTTTAGTGGGAAAAGTGAAATACAAAGTAGTATATATAGTACAACTTTTATTAAAAATAGTAAAGTATGGATGGTGACTAACTGTAGTGACCATTTTGTAGCATATCAAATATCAAACCATTGTGTTATATATCTGAAATTAATAATGTTATATATCAATTATATCTCACTTTTTAAAAAGCCTATTAAACCATAAAAAAATTAGTGTAGGTATTTAAAAAACTAGAAGAACATATTCCAAAATGTTAACTTATGATGTCTTGTAGTAGGATTTTGAGTGATTTATTTTGTTTACTCACATATTTTTAAATATTTCTACAATAAAAATGGACCATCTATATAAACATTTGTTTAAAAGCCATAAGAGAATTCTAATACACTGCTATGGGAATGTAAAATAATACTACCACTGTGGAAAACTGCTCTAGAGTTTCTTCTAAAACTAATCATACATTTGCAATATGATCCTGTCATTCTACCCCTAGGTGTGTATCCAAGAGAAATGAAAGTGCATGTTTACAAAAAGACTTGCAACAAATGTTCAAAATAGCTTTATTAACAATAGCCCAAAGCTGAAAGCAATTCACATATGCATCAACAGGTGAATGAATAAACAAAACATAGTATATCCACACGATGGAATACTACTGAGCAACAAAAAAGGAATTAAATACTGATATGCCTATATACACACCATGTATAAACCTCAAATTCATTATGCTGAGTAAAAGAAGCCAGACACAAAAGAGTACACATTGTATGATGATATGTACATAAAAAGCACAAGAATGCAAACTAGTTTATAGTGACAAAAAAAAAAAAAAAATCAGTGATTGCCTGAGGCCAGGAGCAGGAGGGATAGACCTCACAGACACAAGAGGAAGATCTGCAGGGAGGATGATGATGAAAATGTTCTATATCTTGATTATGGTAGTTTTTTAAAAGGTATATATAAAATTCATCAAACTGTCCCCTTTAAAAGCATGCAGCTTATTGTACATACATTATACTTCAATAAAGTTAAGTTTTTAACAAGCTTATAGAAGCTTAATTCTTCAAAATATATATATATATATATACAATTTTTTTCCTATACTCTGTATACAGGAATTTCAATCACCAAATTGATTTTAAACTTAACAATAACAACAATAGTTACAGCTAACATTTATAGTATTTCAGAAACTATCCTACCAAAATCCTAATTGTATTTTCACAGAAAGAAAGAAATCTATCCTAAAACTCACATGGAATTTCAAGGGACTCCCAAACAGCCAAAACAACCATGAAAACGAATAGCAAAGTCAGAAGTTTCACATTTCCTGATTTCAAAACTTATTGCCAAGTTCAGTAACCTAAACAGAGAAGTACTGGCATGAAGATATACATGTAGAACAATGAAGTAAAATAGAGACCCCCCTCCTCAACCCCCACTAAAAAGTCCTGCATATATGAGTTTTTGACAGGAATGCCAAATGCTTTTTGACAGGAGTGCCAAGATCGTTCAATACCATTCCAACAAATGGTGTTGGGAAAACTGAATATCCACATGCAGAAGAATGAAGTTGAACCCTTATACACTATACAGATCATATGTAAAAATTAACTCAAAATAGGTCAGAAAACTAAATATAACATGAAACTCTTAGAAGAAAACATAGGTGAAAAGCTTAATGATATTGATTTGGAATTCAAGAGTGATTTATTGGATATGACACCAAAAGCACATGCAATAAAAGAAAAAATAAATTAGACTACATAAAAATGTAAAACTTCTGTGCATCAAGGGACACAATAAATAAAGCGAAAAGTCAACCCACATAATGAAAGAACATATATGTATTTTATGAGATTAATGTCCAGAATATGTAAAGAACTCCAGGGACTTTCCTGGTGGACCAGTGGCTAAGACTTCATGCTCCCAATTCAGGGGGCCAGGTTCAACACCTGGTCAGGGAAACAGATCTCATCTGCTGCATCTAAACAGACTGTATGAGACAAGGAAGAGCCTTTGTGCTACAACTGAAATGAAATAAATATTAAAATATTTTTTAAAAAAAGAACTCTGACAATTCAACAACAACAACAAAGCCAAACTGAAAAATGGACAAAGGACCTGAATAGACATTTCTCCTAATAAGCTATGCAAATGGCCAATACACACATGAAAACATGTTCAACATCACCAAGCACCATAGGTCAAAAGAAACAGTCAACCATTTCCACTTATTATTAGCTACATTCAGAACCTAGTAGCAATAATCTGCATGGTATCCAACACATGACACTGGGTCTCTTAAAAATTAGGTTTCTGTAAGTTCACTGGAATGCCTAGAGCACCTCAGCAAACAGTTTGAGAACCATGGATATAGATAATCACTAAGAATAGGAAAGAAATGTAAAAGTGAGGTTAAATACAACAACTCCAACTAAATTACATTCAAGGTTTTAGACGTGTCTGAAAACTGTGAAGTTTTTTTAAAAACATGTAGTCACAGTTTTAATAGTGCTACCATAATATGGGAAATCTTCTCACTGTAATATTAAACTGTGTTGCTCAGTTTTCGGCTCTGCCCTCTAAGTCATAAATTATCCTACTTTCTTCTTCAAAATGTGCTTGATTTCAGATTTCTGTTCTATAAGATGTAGCCTCAGAAAGGAGCCATTGATTGAGATAGTATTAAAAGCACTCAGACTGTAGTTTACAATTTAAATTTATAATTTAGATTTTAAACTCCCTGGGGTACAATTGAAGTTATGAGCAAAAATGGTATCTGTCACTTCTAGACAAAGTTAATTAAGAAACAGGCATGTCTTCATCACCCTTTCTTACTCTGCTGGCTACAAGCAGAGAACTGTGAACTCTTGAAGGATATGGAAGAAGCCTGAGTCTCTGAATGAGCTCTAGAATAGTCATCTGCTGATGAGGAACATCCACATTGTACTGTTATATTAGCAAGAAATGTACTTCTATCTTGTTACGCTACTGAAATTTTGGAGTTGGTTTCTTATAGCAATTAATACACTCCAAACTAAGGCCCATTCCTGATATAATTGAGAGTGCTTTTCAAGTATTACAATTAAGTATGACATATGCTAAATTTCCTTTGATACATCCTATCACCACCTTGAGTAAATTCCTCATTTTCCTAGGTTGGCTAAGAGATTTTATAAACAAGTGTATATGTTTATTGAATGTCATTTTGTCAAAAACTGTGATAGGTCTGAGGTTTTACATTATTTGTAATGGAATACTACTCAGCAATAATAAGGAATGAATTATTGATACACACAATAACATGAGGAAAATCTCAAAATCATTACATTGACTAAATGAAGCCCCACACTAAAGAGTGTATCAGTACTTCTTTCCTTTTTATTAACAAATAGTATCCATTTTACAGATATACAGCATGTTGCCAATCCATTCAGTGGTTAATGGAGATTTGAGTGGCTTTCACTCTTGGCTATTATGAATAACACTGCTATGAACATTCATGTACTTTGATTATAAATCAAACATAATGTCTGATTCCATTTATATGATGTTCAAGAACAGGTAAAACTAATTTATGGTGTTTTTAAGTCAGAAAAGTGGTTACCTAGGGGCAAGGAATTGATGTTGACTGAGAAAAGGCAAAAAAACTTTCAGGACAATGAAAATGTTACATATCTTTTTCTGGGTGGATGTATAAAAAGTCAGTGAACAGTGAGATACCACTTCCCTCATAATAGAAATGGCTATAATAAAAAGACGGGGAAGGCAATGGCACCCCACCCCAGTACTCTTGCCTGGAAAATCCAATGGACGGAGTAGCCTGGTGGGCTGCAGTCCATGGGGTCGCTAACAGTCGGACAGACTGAGCGACTTCACTTTCACTTTTCTCTTTCATGCATTGGAGAAGGAAATGGCAACCCACTCCAGTATTCTTGCCTGGAGAATACCAGGGATGGGGGAGCCTGGTAGGCTGCCGTCTCTGGGGTCACACAGAGTCGGACACGACTGAAGTGACTTAGCAGCAGCAGCAGCATAATAAAAAGAACAATAATAAATGTTAGTAAAGATATAATAAAGTGGTAATCCTCATACATTTCTGGTAAAAGTGTAAAATATTATAAACACTTTGGAAAATAGTTTGGCAGTGCCTCAAAATGCTGAACATAGTGTTACGTGTGACTCATCAATTCTTCCAGGTCTCTACCCAAGAGAAATATAAATATATGCCTACATAAATGTTCACAGTAGCATAATTCACTGTAACCAAAAAGTGGAAAAAGCCTAAATGGCCACGGTCTAATGAATGGATAAGCAACATATGGTATATACATAAAATGGCACACTTTTTAGCAACAAAAAGGAATGAAATACTGACACTTGCTACAATACAAATAAACCTCAAAAACATTATGCTAAATGAGAGAAGCCAATCACAAAGACCACATATTGTAAGATTCCACTTAAAGGTCCAAAATAGACAAATATATTAACATAGAAAGTAGATTAGCAAGTGCTAAGGACTGAGGCGAAAGAGAGAAAAGGAGACTTGGCAGTGACTGCTAATGTGTATGTTTTTCAGGGGAATATTGAAATTTTTCTAAAATTAAATAACGGTAGCGGTTGAAAATTCTGTTAATAGACTAGAAACTATTGAGTTGTACATATTAAATAGTTGAATTTCATAGTATGTTAATTATATCTCAATAAAGCTGGGTTTTTTGATGATCAAGTAATCTTTTAAATTTGTGTGTTAAACCACGTGTAAACTATAATAAAGTATTGATCAAAAGGTATATTGCTTGTGCTCAATCACTTCAGTCGTGTCCAACTCTTTGTGACCCCATGGACTATAGCCAGGCTCCTCTGTCCATGGGATTTTCCAGGTAAGAATACTAGAGTGGGTCGCCATGCCCTACTCCAGGAGATCTTTCCGACCCAGGGATCGAACTGGCGTCTCCCACTGCTTCTGAATTGTAGGCAGATTCTTTGCCGCTAAGCCACTGGGGAAGCCCAAACGGTATTAATATATTAAAGACCACCAAAAATAAAATAAGAAGAGCTGAATAATAGAATTCTGTGAGAGGTAAAGATCTTTGCGATCATCCGGTCCAGCCTCTTCACTGTATATGTAAGGAAACTGGGTTTCTGAGAAACATGATTTGCTCATTCTCAATGGCAAAACAGGATGGAAAATCAAGGAGTCAACTCAATGGTCAATGCAAGGATATACACTGAATATTCAAAACCAAGTTCCTGGCATTCAGTATATAGCTTGCTGCTGCTGCTAAGTCGCTTCAGTCATGTCCGACTCTGTACGACCCCAGAGACGGCAACCCACCAGGCTCCCCTGTCCCTGGGATTCTCCAGGCAACAACACTGGAGTGGGTTGCCATTTTCTTCTCCAATGCATGAAAGTGAAAAGTGAAAGTGAAGCCGCTCAGTCGTGTCCAACTTCTAGCGACCCCATGGACTGCAGCCTACCAAGCTCCTCCATTCATGGGATTTTCCAGGCAAGAGTACTGGAGTGGGTTGCCATTGCCTTCTCCAGTATATAGGTTACTATGTTCAAATATACAGATCTCATCTAGAGTTTATCAAGCAGTATTTGCTGGTGTTAACCAGATCACAGCATGGCTAGCTGGTATTAGGTTGGCCAAAAAGTTCGTTCATAAGATGTTACAGAAAACTTCAAAAAATTTTTTGGCCAACGCAATAGATTTCTGTTTTACAGAAGTCCCTTAAGAATAAGGCTTTAGGGAAAAGGATGTACAAACTTATGCTTAATGTATGCCACTTTAAGCCACCCCACTTCCACCTTTGTTATTGTTCATGCCTCCAAATGATACCTACTTTTTTCCATTGCCCTTCTCTGATTAAAAAATTTTTTTCAACATATTAAATAGCTCCAAATAAATCAAATAATATGAAACAACTAACAATTGAATAAGGGGATGCAAGGTGGAAAAATCCAGAGCAAACATACTTTGATACATTTTAGAATCATCTGCCAAATATAGTCAGTTTTAAGTTTCATACTTAACCTGGTGTCTTTTGGGTTTTTGAAAATGAAATAGTCCAAGATATAATATTTCTGTTATCTCTTAGGATATTTCTAAATGCCTTAGGATTTCATAGTAGTGAATATAGTGAGAAAACAAGAATATGAAGCTCTGGAGTGGAACTTCTGGGATTTTATTCCCACTCCATTACCAAATAGCTTATTTGTCTTAGAGAAATCTACTTAACCTCCTTGTGCCAATATTTCCAACTCTGTAAAATAGAATGGTATAGGGTAGTTCTAAGAATTAAATAATGTGTTCCTCTTCAAGATGATGAAGAGCCAAATGCTTTTTGTTAATCCCTCTGAAAACCTTGTTTAAATAACATTGAAAACGAATCTCTAACCCAAGGGAATAAATAAAACTCAAAAAAGCTTTGTGTAAAAAAATAAATAAGTAACATTGAAAGTTATTTTCAGGGTATAAGTCTACAACATTTAAGAGGAAGTAAGGAAAGTCATGGGGGAAGGCAATGGCACCCCACCCCAGTACTCTTGCCTGGAAAATCCAATGGACGGAGTAGCCTGGTGGGCTGCAGTCCATGGGGTCGCTAACAGTCGGACAGACTGAGTGACTTCACTTTCACTTTTCTCTTTCATGCATTGGAGAAGGAAATGGCAACCCACTCCAGTATTCTTGCCTGGAGATAATGGCTATTGATGCACCTAGGAAAGTTGGACTTAGCACCAAGGCTCAACAACCTAAAGAAAGAATCAAAGTGTTATGGTACTGTCTCTTATACACATCTAGATGTGTATAAGAGACAGGGAGAAGGAAATGGCAACCCACTCCAGTATTCTTGCCTGGAGAATCCCAGGGATGGGGGAGCCTGCTGGGCTGCCGTCTATGGGGTCACACAGAGTCGGACACGACTGAAGTGACTTAGCAGCAGCAGCAGCAAGGAAAGTCATTAGAAAACATGCTATTTTACTTATTTTTAAAAATTTATTTATTTGGCTATGCGGGGTCTTAGTTGTGGTATGCAGAATTTTTAGTTGCAGCATGCGGGAACTAGTTCCCTGACCAGGGATCAAACCAAGGCCCCCTGTGTTAGGAATGTGGAGCCTTAGCCACTGGACCACCAAGAATCTCCCAGAAAATGTCATTTTAACAAAGTTTCAGAAACAGAAAGAAGATGAAAGACTGATGACTAATTAAGTAAGACCAGAGGAAACACTACTTAGAATATGAGTGGAAAAGAATGTAGTGCACCAAACTTACTAAAGAAACCCAAAATGCTTAGAAACAGGACATTCTAATTAGGATGGACAACAGGAACTGGGCCTGAAAGCAGGGAAATTATTTAAAGCCTGTGTACGGAAAGCATGGATTCTCTTCCCAAAATCTAGGGAGCAAAATAGCCATCAGACAGGTGATTGTCTTTTGGACAAAAAATAATAATAATGAAGGAAGTGGTAGATAGTAGAAAGCATGTTCTTAACCATGAATACTGAGTGTGTTTTTATTTTGTTTTGGTTAACTTTCACAAAAAAAGGAGGTGAAAGACCTGCAGAATGCACACTATAAGACACTGATTTTTTAAAAAAATTGAAGACACAAATCAGTGGAAAGATATTCCACACACATGGTTTGGAAGAATTAATACTTTTTTTTTTTTTTTTTTT
>SJYX01020082.1:54887-153396 GCA_006410675.1 Oreotragus oreotragus
GGCTGGTGGGTGGAGACAGGGGAGTTGCTGTCTCTTATACACATCTAGATGTGTATAAGAGACAGGTTTGGAAGAATTAATACTTTTTTTTTTTTTTTTTAGAATTAATACTTTTTAAATGCCTATTTTACCCAAAGCAATTTATAGATTCAATGTAATTCTTAGCAAAATTCAATGGCATTTTTCACAGAAATAGAATGATCCTAAAATTTATATGGAATCACAGAAGTCCCCATATAGCCAAAGCACTCTTAAGAACAAAGCTGGAGGCATCATGTTCCCTGACTGCAAACTATATTACAAAGTTATGATAATCAAAACAGTACTGGCATAAAAACAGACACATTGATCAATGGAACAGAACAGAGAGCTCAGAAATAAACCCACATATATCGTCAATTAATTTACAACAAAGAAGCCAAGAATACATGATAAAGAACAGCCTCTTCAATAAATAAGTCTTAGGAAACCTGGAAAGAAACATGCAAAGAAAGGAACTAGACCACTATTTTATATCATACAAAAAAATTAACACAAAATAGATTAAAAACTTGAATGTTAAGACCAGAAACCTTAAAACTCCTAGAAGAAAATATTGACAGTAATCTCCATGACATTACTCTTGGAATTTTTTTTTTTTTTTTTGGATCTCACTCCAAAGGCAATGGCAACCAAAGCAAAAATAAACAAATGGTCTGACATCAAACTAAAAAGTTTTTGTATTGCAAAGGAAATTATCAACAAAACAAAAAGACAACTTAATGAATGGGAGAAGTTATTTGCAAATCATATATCCAATAAGCATATCCAAATAAATATAGAACTCACATAGCTCAATAAAAACAAAAAAATTCAATGTTAAAATGAGCAGAGAAAATATTAAAAAATTAAAATGGGCAGAGGATCTGAATAGACATTTTTCCAAAGAAGACATACAGATGGCCAGTGGACCGTCCCTATATGATACACATAATACACATATATTATGTATCTATTATTTATACACATGTTATGTATATATAAAAATCTACTTCAATTTTTTTAAAGTGCCTGGAATTAGGCACTCGGGGAATTAGGTTCAGTTCAGTTCAATTCAGTCGCTCAGTTTTGTCTGACTCTTTGCAACCCCATGAATCGCAGCACGCCAGGCCTCCCTGTCCATCACCAATTCCCGGAGTTCACCCAGATTCACATCCATCGAATCAGTGATGCCATCCAGCCATCTCATCCTCTGTCATCCCCTTCTCCTCCTGCCCCTAATCCCTCCCAGCATCAGAGTCTTTTCCAATGGGTCAACTCTTCGCATGAGATGGCCAAAGTACTGGAGTTTCAGCTTTAGCATCATTCCTTCCAAAGAAATCCCAGGGCTGATCTTCAGAATGGACTGGCTGGAACTCCTTGCAGTCCAAGGGACTCTCAAGAGTTTTCTCCAACACCACAGTTCAAAAGCATCAATTCGAATTAGGTTAGAGGAAGGTAAAGAAGAAAAAAATGAGAAATTTAGAAAGGGAGAATTCCTTTAAACTGGAAAGTACATGGTGGAGTGTGGGACCTTCAATAATAAAATCCATTCCCCCCCCCAAATCCCCCCACCTGTCAGTGCCCTAATAGGTAACAGGCCTCAAAGGGAAATGGCTATTGATGCACCTAGGAAAGTTGGACTTAGCACCAAGGCTCAACAACCTAAAGAAAGAATCAAAGTGTTATGGTCAATATATGGGGAAGCTGAAAAGAAGCAAATCTTTGCAAATTCTAATGAGACCAAAAAAACCTTACATTATCCTTCACCTTCCTGTACCTATATTTATATTCCCTAGGCTATCTGGAGGTTCTGTTTTTGGTAAACTTGAATATACCCTACATGGCACAAAAGGAATCATTTGGGCTTACACCATAAATATCAGCAGTAAACAGCATGGACTAGGGAGCAGAGGGGCCTCATCTAGTACTGTTTTTTCTAAAGTCCTCAGGAAACTTTACATTGAGTAATGGGAACGCAACTATTTTCTGTGATTGAGTTTTCCACTAACCCTAGGAGGACTGAATTAAAATATTGTATTGCAAAAGAAACCATCAACAAAACAAAACAACAACAACAAAAACAGCCTAATGGGAGAAGATATTTGCTGTAGGGGGAAATGTCTGCTGCAATAGAAAACTATGTCTTGTGTGGAGAACTCGCCTCCAAAGCAAATGATTCTGATCCTAAGGGAGTTATTTTACAGCTCAGTAAGTTGTAGAGCTATAGTCCATGGGGTTGTAAACTCTGACACAACTGAGGGACTAACACTCTCACTTTTCAAATTGTAGATACCAGATTGCAACGCAGAATAACTGACCAGCTGAGTTCCTGCCCTTCCATAAGGGTGGTGTCATCTGCATATCTGAGGTTATTGATATTTTTCCCGGCAATCTTGATTCCAGCTTTAGTACAGTATAAATATAACTTTCCAATGCAGTAGAAAGTCCCAAGATTCCTGTTATTCACTTTATGGTCATATTTCCTTCATTGCAATGGTCTGGAACCCACAGTATCTAGTAGATCTGTTTATAATCTGCCATTTAAGACCCTACCAAGGGTAGCCCTGAGACATATCTGTGCAAGGGTATGTTTCCACTAACCTTTCATGTCCTGTTCTAAACACCAACAAGTCTAGAGGATGTCTACCTATCAGTACATCTACTCTTTTCTCAGTCTTATTTCCTTCACCTACAGCTACTGAGATGTTACCCTCTTCCAAGCCTCAGCTCAAAAGCAAGTTCCTCTGGGAAGCCTTCTGTGCCTACTCTTGGACGCGTCTTTCTCTGTCCCTGAAGTGCTGTAGACCACTGTAGACCACTCTGACCACATGTACACATGGCGCCTTGACTTGTCCTCACGTGCTACCTTGTCCTAACTCACCACTGGAATGTCAGCTTCTTGACACTGTGCCTTATTAACCACGGCAGCTCCCAGGCCATCCAGCACAAGGACTTGTTCACAGTAGGGAAGGAAATGTTGAATTTTGAACTAGGGATATTTGAGCTCACAGGTAGAAGAAAGAGGTGCTATAAACCAAGAAACAGAAGCGTCACTACATAGAAATGACTGGAAATAAGGAAAATAAACTGCATGTGTGGGAGCTGCATGGACCCTTTTGAATGTGCTTTGAGTTTTATGAAGTCTGATACCTTCAGTGACCCCAGTGTCCACATCCATCACTGATCCCTAATGTCAGGAGGTCCTTTCCCAGCCCCTCCCTCACTCCTGTCCTTGTAGCTGAACAACACAAACACCTTCCAGACTCCAAGTGCCTTCCCTGGAAATTCTGCTCTAAATCTTTTTTTCCGGCCATTAAAACTGGGCTTACTGCTCCTCCCACCCAAGACGCCAGTCTGGCAGCTGGATTGCTTTGCTTTATGCTATGGCTGTTAAAGTGTTAGTCACTCAGTTGAGTCCGACTCTTTGCAATACTTTGGATTATAGCTCGCCAGGTTTCTCTGTCCATGGGATTCTCCAGGCAAGAATACTGGAGTGGGTAGCCATTTCCTTCTCCAGGGAATCTTCCTGACCCAAGGTTGAACCCAAGTCTCCTGCGTTGCAGGCAGATCCTTTACCATCTGAGCCCCCAGGGAAACTTCATGCTATGGCTATCCCTTGCTAATNGGATTATAGCTCGCCAGGTTTCTCTGTCCATGGGATTCTCCAGGCAAGAATACTGGAGTGGGTAGCCATTTCCTTCTCCAGGGAATCTTCCTGACCCAAGGTTGAACCCAAGTCTCCTGCGTTGCAGGCAGATCCTTTACCATCTGAGCCCCCAGGGAAACTTCATGCTATGGCTATCCCTTGCTAATCTTCTGGTGCCCTGAGTTTTGGATTCTAGCTTGTGTTTCTTAGTACCATCTTCACATCTCCTCCAGCACAGACTCTTAACCCTTGAACCTCAGCCAGGTGCCGCCTATCTCCTTAAAAGAGCTCTTAATACCCAGCGCTTGCCTCCTCCAAGGCCACTGCCACACTCCAGGCACTGGTCCACTTGCTCTCACTTGTCCTTACTGTGCCCTCTCCCCCTGGTGCTGGCTCTTGCTGGCTTGGATATTTACATTTTAGCTCCCCTAGATACACTCTCGGGGAAGGCAATGGCACCCCACCCCAGTACTCTTGCCTGGAAAATCCAATGGACACAGTAGCCTGGTGGGCTGCAGTCCATGGGGTCGCTAACAGTCGGACAGACTGAGCGACTTCACTTTCACTTTTCTCTTTCATGCACTGGAGAAGGAAATGGCAACCCACTCCAGTGTTCTTGCCTGGAGAATCCCAGGGATGGGGGAGCCTGGTGGGCTGCCGTCTATGGGGTCACACAGAGTCGGACACGACTGAAGTGACTTAGCAGCAGCAGCAGATACACTCTAAGAGCAGGCAACTTGATATTACATCCAGAGGGCCCACAGCACCCAAGTAAGAAGGTCTGAGTTATGTCCCTGGACCCTTGCTCTCAGGGACTTCCAGCTCTAGTTGACCTGGCTCTGACCTCAGATGTGACAGGTTGACAGGAGCCAGCAGCAGAGAAGCTAGAAACATACAGCAGAAACCCCATGTCGCCTTTAGGGCACTTGGGATCAGCTATTGCCTCTAGCTGCTTCTGCTCTTAGGTGACCCTGTAAGGCTGTGGCCAGAAAAACACAAAGGAACCTACTTCAGAAAAGGGAGACATTTTTAAGAGGAAAGACATTGAAAATATCATCGCAAGCCACTCTGTTTCCGCAATAGGTATATAGCATGTATCGGAGCAATAAATACAAGCACTTTGAATTGCTCCAAAACCCTTGAAATAAACCAAATTTCATTTTTAATGCATGCAATAAACTTTTCCCCTAGGATATCAGTTAAGATGGCTCTAACTTAAAAAAAAATAACAACCGACTTGTTCTGTATTCCTATGGCTGAGAATAAATAGATCAACTAACTTTAAAGTTGGCAGGTTTACAGTTCTCACAGAGAAGAGAAATTAAAGCCGAGCTGAAGATAAAAAGTAAGTATTTTTTTATATTTATGAAGTCTTAAAATTACAGAACTGAACATACAAGGTCAATACAGAGCTGGCAGAGAGCTGCAGTTAGACATCTCCTACATTAGCTTTTTTTCCCTAAAGTGAGAAAATGTGATTGAGGGGGTGGAGTTGTGGGCTGAGTCAGAGAGCAGGGATGGGCCTTGGGTCTGGGGCTCTGAGCAAACTCTTGATCCTGAATAAACATTTGCAGGTAAATCCCCAACTCTAGGCTCTGCTAAATCTCTTCCCAAAGATAAGTCAAAATATGAATTGTGAAATATAACACTCTCTGGAGTATTTGCAAATTATCTTGTCTTTATTTTGCAATTATTTTGTGTTTTTTTCCTTAGATATTTGCATTCCGTCACCCACCAGCAGTAAGCTGCACAGGACAAGATTTCTGAGTGCAGAGAATAAAGCCTGACACATTTGTTTCTTTATAAAAATCTGTTGAATGAAGATATTTTTATTCTTACTATGGTGCTTTAGTCGCTCAGTTGTGTCCGACTCTTTGCAATCCCATGGACTATGGCCCATCAGGCTCCTCTGTCCATAGGATTTCCCAGGCAAGAATACTGGAGGGGGTTGCCATTTCCTTCTCCAGGGGNCTATGGTGCTTTAGTCGCTCAGTTGTGTCCGACTCTTTGCAATCCCATGGACTATGGCCCATCAGGCTCCTCTGTCCATAGGATTTCCCAGGCAAGAATACTGGAGGGGGTTGCCATTTCCTTCTCCAGGGGATCTTCTGATCCAGGGGTCGAAATCACATCTCCTGCATCTCACCAAACTCAGCACCTATTCAATGCTTCCCCAAAAAGAAAAAAAAAATTTGCTTGTTCACTAAATATATAAGGACCATACAGGCACTATAATTTAAGGTGTCACTTTCAAAGGTAACATTATATTTTATCACTTTGAGAGCCTGTCACTGAAGCTGAGAAAGAATATTAATCTTCCTTGTATTTATCACTCTGATCACTAGAAACTTATTAACATTTAATTGTCTTGAATATGAATTTGGTTTCCAGGAAGCTTCAAAGAATTAGCACACTCTGAGTAAATCCTTGTAAGATATTAGTTTTTGATCTAAAGGATAGTTAATTTAGCTTGTTTACATGACAGACTTGGACAGAGTTAAAGGTTAAATTCTACCTTGGAAGTCTAAATATAACTGACAGTTGATATTAATAATTTTATAATTACGGAAGCTATGATTAGAATTGTCTAAATACCTTGTGCTAGCAAAAAGTGTCATATGATTCTGATTCATCCTCCTGAGAGATGACCTGACTTTTGGGTTTTCATTACCCTTAGAATTATCAGCTTCAAAACAGCATTTATGAAAAGAAATTAACATAAACCTTTAAATGAGTTTTTTTCTGAAAGCTACTTGCTCATATAAAGTTGAAAGTCAAAAACGAAATTACTTAAATTAATCATTCCTTCACTCACTCAACACATAATTACTGAATGCTTGGTTTGTGCTGTTTACTATGCTAAGTTTTGGCAAATGCAAAACAAACAAAAACAAATCCATAAGACACTGTCCTTATTCTTGAGGAGTCTAGTGGGGGAGTCAGTTTTTATTTGTTGATTTCGTAGGTATTGGTATTTACAAAGACAATACGGCTTAAGTTTACATTAGGCTGGAAGCTCCATGAGGGCAAGAGCTAGTCTGTACTGCTCACCCCTGAATCTCTAATGCCAGGAGTATCCAAAAGTATGTGTTTCTGTGTGATGTTTTCCAAGGTGTTGGTGCAGACAGAAAGACAGATGTGAAAACAGAACAACATACAATGTGACAAGCGAGATAATAAAAGAATGCACAGGGAGCTTTATTGCCTCAATATACTTCCTTAGTTGGCCTGCAGAAGGCAGAGAAATAGACACTGTTGAGCTGAAGCCCAGTTGGCATGCCAAGCATGAGAGGATGCTCCAGGCAGAAAGAAAGGCATGGGAACAAAAAAAAAAAAAAAAAAAAACACAGCATACTCTAAACCCACAAAGTTTTATTACAGCTAACAAGGAAATTTCAAGAGTGCTATGGACATTATCAGGATTTTTCTCAGGTTAACTGTTACCTAAGTATAAACAAGGCCTCTGCAAGTAATTATAAATGGACTGAAGTTGATTTCTTATAATTATTTAATCAAAGGATAAAGAACCTTTCACTACACCATTTGCAAAGTTTGAGTTTTCTTTTCAAATATTAGTGTTTTTGGTGACTTTCAGAAACATAGTTCAATGGTTTTCATAACGCCTGGAATCAAATCAGAGCTGCAGTTGTTCCTGATGCAATGAGGATTTAATATTTCTAATCTTCTATACTCTGAACAAGCCATCTGTGAAACCCCAAGCCCCACACTGCCATTTCCCCTAGTCTGATAAACTATCTCAACTGTGTATTGAAAAACACAAATAAATTAATACATGCATTCAACCAACAAATAAATGGTGATTCTTGGAGGCTGAAGGAGTTCTTTATTTTGTGTGCACACCCAGAAAAAACTTCTCCTGAGTGCCTTAGGAGAATAAAGCTGAAAAGGTAAGTGAGGTCTGGTCATCCTTGGAGAAATGGAGAAGGAGAAACAGCTCTGGTCCTTTGGGATAGGACTGTGGGGATGAGGGAGGGTGGGGCAAGGCATAGTGCAATTCACAGGAGGGTAATCAGGGAGCTAGTGTATCTGAAACTCAGTTGTAAGAGGAATGACTGGAGGTCTAGGGTATTTAGGTTGAAGAATCATACATTGACAGGAATAATGAACTTCAAATGATGTAGGGAAAGTGTGGTGGTTAATTTTAGGTGTTAGCTTCCCTGGGCCAGGGAGTGCTCAGAAATTTATTTGCTCAAACATTATTCTGGGTGTTTCTATAAATGTGTTTTGGATGAGATTAGCATTTAAATCAGTAGCATGAGTAAAGCAGATTGCTCTTCCTTGTTTGGGTGGGTCTCATCCAATCAGTTGAAGTTCTGAATAGAACACAATACTGACCATCACCCAATTAAGAAAGACTTTTCCTGTCTGACATCCTCCCTACTGAATATATGTTATTCCTGAATCTATAGCAGCTTTCAGCTTTGGACTTAAGCTGGTATATCAACTCTGCAGATTTTAGACACAACAGTATCCATAATCGTGAGCCAATTGCTTATAAATAAATCTAGGTAGGTAGATAGATACAGAGAAATAAGGGACTTCCCAGGTGGCACAGCAGTAAAAAATCCTCCTGCCAATGCAGGAGACATAAGAGACACAGGTTCAACTCCTGGGTCAGGAAGATGCCCTGAGAGAAGGAAATAACAGCCCACTCCAGTATTTTTTCCTGGAAAATTCCATGGACAGAGGAGGCTGGCTGGCTATGGTCCATGTGGTTGCAAAGAGTCGGACATGACCAGGTGACTAGACACTTACAGAGAGACTGACATAGCTTCCACTGGTTCTGCTTCTCTGGAGAACACTGACTAGTATAGGAAGTAGAAGTGAAGGGGGAAGAGCATGAGAAAGCATAGACGTTGAGAAAGCATAGACATTGAGAAAGCCTAAGACATTTGGGGCTGACAGCGGGTAGGTCAGTTTATACAGGTAGAGTTCTCACAAGGGTGTTGTGGAGAAGAAGATGGAACAGTTAAATTGGAGCCGTAGGCTTGATTCCTGCAGGTGTCCACATCACCAGATGTCTTTTGAGTGGGGCAGGGATATAATTAGCACAATGTTTCAGGAAGATGTGTCTGGATACAGGGCATAACCACCTGAAGGAGGACAAGTCCAGAGGCCCTGTGTCTAGTTACACACTGAGGAAGAGAGAGCTCCTCTACAGAAACCTAGTTTTCAACCAAAAGAACTGGAAAATACCTTTGGTTAAAAATTAGTTTGGTTAGACTGGGAAGGAGAAGCCACCATGCAATTAAAACAAAATCATTAAACAAAATGTAAGAAGTCTGGGCTCGTCTTTCTCTAAAAATTACATCTTTGCAACGTTTGCACTTTTCTGCCATTTTTTCCTAAATAAAGCTTCACAGTGGAAGAGACTTGTCATGACTTCCTTGGGTGCCTCTGTGACAGCTTCGTCTTTCAAACAAATCAATAGGATAAAAAAGGATTCACAGGCCTTAAAGCACCCCAATCACACTGGAAGTCTTTTAAACCAAAAGTAGACTTTAGACCAAGCAACAATAAGAACGAAAACTGGAACTGTCCCCATTGCAATAGGTAAACACAACTTTCCTGTGTTTACTCACAGGAAGCACTGGCCAAATCCCAAACAACCAAGACTACAGATGAGGCGGAAACAATCAGGGTGGCAGACAATGCACTGAGGCCCACTAAAGGGTGTGTGCTAAGTCACTTCAGGTGTGTCTGAGTCTCTGTGATCCTATGAACTGCAGCCCGCCAGGCTCCTCTGTCCATGGGATTCTCCAGGCAAGAATACTGGAGTGGGTTCCCACGCCCTCCTCCAGGGGATCTTNGAGGCCCACTAAAGGGTGTGTGCTAAGTCACTTCAGGTGTGTCTGAGTCTCTGTGATCCTATGAACTGCAGCCCGCCAGGCTCCTCTGTCCATGGGATTCTCCAGGCAAGAATACTGGAGTGGGTTCCCACGCCCTCCTCCAGGGGATCTTCCCTACCCAGAGACAGAACCCTTCTCCTGCATTGGCAGGCAGGTTCTTTACCATGAGTGCCACGTGGGAAGTCCATATAAAGGGTAGAATTGACTAAAACTGCCTAAGTTGCATTCTTTCTCTCCCCTCTCTTTCTTTTTCTCTTTCTCTCTCCACCTTTCACTTTTTTGACAACAAGGGAGCAACTAAGGTTAATCTTAAGGAAAACTGCTCTACTACAAAAGCAATTCTAAAGAAGTAATAAACATCTCATTAATATAACACCTTTAGTTTTTCTCACATGAAAGATTTCTACTGATGGTACAGCTCTCTTTCCAGTGGCTTTTAAGGAATGAAAAATACTAGACAGATGGGTTGGGCAAACCCCAAAAGGAGGACAGGGACCCTAGAATTGCTGGTGGATTTACTATGAGCTAATTTGGGCACCAAGTTGACATCCCGATGTAAATAGCTGCCTGAATCGTACCAGGGGCTTCCCTGGTGACTCAGATGGTAAAGAATCCACCTGCAAAGTGGGAGACCTGGATTCGACCCCTGGGTTGGGAAGATCCCCTGGAGAAGGGAATGGCTACCCACTCCAGTATTCCTTCCTGGAGAATCCCNTTCCCTGGTGACTCAGATGGTAAAGAATCCACCTGCAAAGTGGGAGACCTGGATTCGACCCCTGGGTTGGGAAGATCCCCTGGAGAAGGGAATGGCTACCCACTCCAGTATTCCTTCCTGGAGAATCCCATGGACAGAGGAGGCTGGTGGGCCCCAGTCCATAGGGTGGCAAAGAGTTGGACACAACTGAGCAGCTAATACACAGTCTGAAACTTCACCCATGCTCTGTAGCCCCAGTGATACTCTCCAGGGTTAATTTCTTCTAGAGGATATTTATGGAATCCCTACTGACAGGAGCTCTCCCTAGTATCGCCTCAGTTCTACTCAGCTCCCACTGAGCTTGTTAGTAACAGCAAGCTTTCATCCACCTTACTCCCATCAAGTAGCCCAACTCTTGCAGAGACAACAATGCCAAAGGCTCTGAGAACCCAGACCATCATACCTTTTCACTCCTGAACTTACCATTT
This sequence comes from Oreotragus oreotragus, assembly GCA_006410675.1. Taxonomy (NCBI): domain Eukaryota; kingdom Metazoa; phylum Chordata; class Mammalia; order Artiodactyla; family Bovidae; genus Oreotragus; species Oreotragus oreotragus. Next base: position 65,607 of record SJYX01020082.1, read on the forward strand.
TCCCTCTGGCATCAGCAATGGGATATCAAGATCATAGGCTCCTCCTGCTATTACCTATAAAGGAATAGGCTGGAATAACTGTGGACATTGCTGGCCCTCTAGGAATTTTCCCTCCCTGGTGCCAGACCAATGCTGAAATATGTATTCTAGGGTAAATGCCCATTGTGACTTGGGAGTTTATTTTAAATTGAATCCTTAATATGCAAATGTAAGATTCACCTGGGGCACCATAAGAATGAAATCTATCTTCCATCCTGTCTTGTGCTTTTACATTTAAAGGAAAGAAGAGTAATTTTTAACACACCCCTACGATGGTTTTATGCAAATTCTTCAAGCTAGGCAAATTATTTTTGTGTTAAAATTTTTCAACCCCATAAAAACAGGAGAGAATTTATGTGGCATTTTAAAACGATGTTAGGCACATTGTAAAGCTATTTCATCTCATTTATAAAGAAGAGTGAACATAAAAACAGGCCATGGCATAATTAATAGTGAAATGATTTATTGCACCAACTCTTTCTCCATACATATTTATACATTTTCTTTAGATGGTACGAGTTCCTCCCCTCCAGACCCCAATCCCTGCCCTTGCCATATGAGAGAAATGGTATCAGGCAAAATCCACAATATGATGCTTAAACACTCTAACACACTTGTACACATGCACATGCATGCATACACACACACACACACACACACATCTGCATGTGCACCATACTCCTGTAACGATTTTTCAAACTTGGCTACATGCTAGAATTTCCTGGTGAGCCCTAAAAAGATACTGAAACCTGGGCTCCACCCCCAGAGGGTCTGCTTTAATTGGCTTGGTATGCAGCCTGGGGCATCGAGATTTTTAAAAGGTCCCAAGTGAGGCTAATATATAGTCCAGATTGAGATTTACTACATTCAAAAATTTTAAGAATATGAGGCAAAGCTACTACATGGAATTTAAAGGTCCCCTATGAAATGACTTGAGTTAATTTAGAGGCCACACTATAAGGTCGCTCCATTTCTAATTCACTCTGCAATTGATTAAAGCAAGCTTACCAAATATTTCCCGGGCACCTACTATGAGCCAGGCACTGTGGAAGGTCCTGGAGATGCAAGAATAAATAAGACAGATGTGCTCTGTCTTCACAGAGCATAGAGTTCAGCAGATGTCTGTGGGCAGCATTTTCTACTTCCTGTATTCCAGCTAATGTTTTACCTGTTACTGATATTTAAACTATATCAGATGATTCTTGAAGTAGGTACTGGATTTTTCCTTTTGAAAATTCTGTTCTTAAATTTCTTATGAATACACATGAGAGCCAGTGAACTCGTATATGTTTATAACAGCAATAAGAACACAGGTCATAAAATAACCTTGAAATGAATTATCATTTCAGAAATCACCAAAAGACAAATAGGAAACGTTATCTCTTTACGACGATTTGATCCTCTGTTTTGACATTTTAGGAAAGGCACAACTGAACTTCCCCTCTTGATAAGACTGGTTTCCATCAGAAGTCCAGTACTGAACTATATCACTCTTTTTCTTCCTGTGATTCCTGATGTGGGCTTGAATATAATTTTAAATAAATTCTAAATTATTTGCTAAGCTTTTCAAAAAGTTGCTGAGCTATAAAGGGATCACTGGACAGTAAATACACCAGCAGCATTAATGGAATGCCATTCAATTTCTCTTGACTATGTTCATCTGAGAATTCTGCTCACAAATGGTTAGATGAGGTGAACTGCAATTATTTCTCCATTTTTAATGGGAGAACAGGAGCACAACGAGGTGAGTTACCAAACTCAGAATCCCACAGTCCAACATGGAACAGAATTTTCAGCAGGAATTGATTCAAAAGTAAGTCATATTCAGTCCTGCCTAGAGTCCACTACAACTATCTACACAGGCTGCATTAATAATGCTAGTGAGACTTAAACAGCAGTATCCAGAGATGTTCTAAAACATTTTTATTACATATTCACCAGGCAAGGAAAGCATTTCCCATTTTTTATTTTATAATTTCGTTTATTTTTTCTTTATCTGTTTAGGTTTATTTTTGGCTGTGCCGCGTCTTCGTTGCTGCTCGGCCTTTCCCTGGTTTCAGAAAGTGGGGCTCCTCTCTGCTTGCCGCGTGCGGGCTTCTCACCACTGTGGGCTCGCTTGCTGCCAACCGTGGGCTCCAGGCGCGTGGGCTGCAGCAGCTGCAGCTCATGGACTCAGGATTGCGTCTCCCGGGCTCTAGAGCACAGGCTCAGTAGTTGTGGTGAATGGGCTTAGATGCTCCACAGCATGTGGGATCTTCCTGGATCAGGGATCGAACCCGTGTCCCCTGCACTGGCAGGCGGATTCTTCACCCCTGAGCCACCAGGGATGCCCCCATTTTTTAATTATCAGAGATTCATTTGACTTTCTCTAAAATACCAATTTTTGAAAGAAGTTTCTTCATTGTTATAATTTCCAGATATTCCTCCCAGTACAAGCTTCATTTCAAAGCAATACATGTGTGAATTTTTAACAAGGTTCATTTTTAAATAGTATAATGAGCCCAGGTCGCTCCCTGGTAGATTGCTGAGCCTTTCAGGCCAGCAGGGGCCCACTCATCACATCTATCAGACACCCACCAGCTAAGACTGCACCGCAGAATTTGATATAAACATCACGCATGCCCAAAAAGGCAGAGAGATGAGGGACTCAAAGCTGGAAAATATTCATATTTTAGATTTTCCCATCTTGTGGGTCAAGAAGGAAAACTAACAGAACATAGTCTTGAAGGTGGAAACTGAAACAAAACAGAGATAACTAAAAGCGATTTACATCTAGGCAAGCCCCTGTTTAAACATTTTCAGGGACAAAGACCTCACCACTTCCTTAGGGAGCTTGTTCCACTGTTAGACTATTTCAGTGAAGAATTCCATCTATCCATCATCAGGACTCCAGTGCAACACAGTTTCTATCTAGTTGTTCGGCCATAAGCCAGCCATGTAAGCATTTAAAGGAACTTACCGTTTTTACGATAAGTCTTTTCTTTCTGAGTTCAATTCCTCAGTTCCCAAAACAGTTCACTATATTATACAGCTTCAGATGTCCTTCCATTGGATTTAAACCATTTTGACTGCTCTGTGGTCTGTAATTATTACTGTCCATGAGTTGTTGTTCATTGTTCACTTGCTAAGTTGTGTCTGACTCTTTGTGACCCCATGAGCTACAGCACAAAAGGCTTCCTTGTCCTTCACTATTTTCTGGAGTCTGCTCAAACTCACGTCCTTTGAGTTGATGATGCCATCCACCATCTCATCCTTTGTTGTTCCCTTCTTCTTTTGCCTTCAGTCTTTCCCAGCATCAGAGTCTTTTCCAATGAGTTGACTCTTCACATCAGGTGGCCAAAGTATTGGAGCTTCAGCTTCAGCCTCAGTCCTTCCAATGAATATTCAGGGTTGAGTTCCTTAGGATTGACAGGTTTGATCTCCTTACTGCCCAAGGAACTTTCAAGAGCCTTCTCCAATACCACAATTCAAAAGCATCGATTCTTTGGTGCTCAGGCTTCTTTATGCTCCATTTCTCACATCTGTACATGACTACTGGAAAAATCATAGCTTTGACTATATGGACCTTTGTTGGCAAAGTGATGCCCCTGCTTTTTAATACCCAATCTAGTTTTGTCATAGTTTTTCTTCCAAGGACCAAGCACGTTGGAAGTGCTTGTTTCCGAGTGTTTTTAATTTTGTGGTTACAGTCACTGTCCACAGTGAGTTTGGAACCCAAGAAAGTAAAATCTGTCATAGTTTTCACTTTTTCCTCATCTATTTGCCATGAAGTGGTGGGACTGGATGACATGATCTTCGTTTTTTGAATGTTGAGTTTTAAGCCAGCTTTTTTACCCTCATCAAGAGGCTCTTTAGTTCCTCCTCACCTTCTGCCATTAGAGTGGTATCATCTGCATCTCAGAGGTTATCAATATTTCTCCCAACAGTCTTAATTACAGCTTGTGACTAGCCGTTAGTTAGTCTCTGAATTAGGCATAATATTTCAGATTTGAGTTTCCCGGAGCTGATGTCTATGGGAATACATCCTCCCCTGTTCTTAGCATTTGCCCTTTTGTTGCAATACCATGCTGTGGGCATTGGGTAAGTTCATAGTCTACTGAAGCCTTCAGCATCTATGTTAACATTAACTATTGTTACGTCATGTCCTACCCACCCTGAACTTCTGCAGGTAAGGTTTCAAATTGAGTGTTTTATATTTATTCCTGTCATATTTCATATCCGGGTTGAAACACATCATCCCATCCTGTTAAGAAAGCATTTTGATTCTGTCATCTATTCTTGGCCTTGGCCTGCTCAATGTTTTTTTCTAAATAACTTCTATGAACATATGTTTTAAAACGTATTTTCCATCCTTCATATTTGTGTCTTACACAAAATTCAGAAGTCTGTTTTCTATGTGTAACTGAAGCACAATTAATCCACACTTGCCTGAAATGCTACTTAGCAAAAGAATAGATTCTGAAATGGATTCCTTTTATACAATGATTATAGGAAATGTCCTGGTCAAGAGACTGGCTTGGATCTAGATTTAAAGGAAGCTACATTAATTACAAAGGTTTTGCTCAATGTTTATGTAACTAAGAGTTAAGAGTTGGCCCATAGGGAGTAGGTGGGCCGTGTTTTTTTAATATCACTACAGAATTCAGTGTAAAGAACAAATATCTGCAAATCAATAATGATCTCTCATGGGCAGAGGCAACTGTGAAAGTTATGCTTCTCTTTTTCAACATGTGTTTTTTCTTGTCTCTGAGAACAGTTCTTGAGGTTGGGTGCCATTACCCAATGAATGACTCCCAAGATGAGTGGACCACGTGCTGGGAAGGAGCCCTTCAACCAACCAGGCCCAGAGAGGAGAGCAGCTGAAGTCTCCCAGGGAGTTAGTCTACACTGAGCACATCAGATATTGAGTAATGCACCGCTAAGTATGCCAACCCCAGACAGCCGGAAGGGAAGATGGGCAGAGAGAGAGAAGCCTGTCTCTCAGTAACGGCCGCATTCCCCATAAGGAGCCCAACTATGGATGTGTGAAGATACGAGCATGGCCATGTAGAGAATTAAAAATCGTGCTGTCTTTTTTTCCATAGTGCTACTTCCTAACTGAAAGCATCTTGTTTATATGATATTTTTTGAGGAGGGTTATCCACCACATTTTTGCACTTGTGTCTGAGCATCTGGAACAGTAACTAGAGAGACTCTCAATGACTAGATGAGGCTACAGTGAGGGACATTTTGAAAGACAGATTGCGACCGAGTGGGATCTGAAATTAGCAGAGCAAGGACCTAGACTGTGTCCCTAAGTGAAAATCCCCATTAAAGTTTAACCTCATTAGTCCTTTTCCCCTTAGTGCACACCTGAAAAGGTCACGTGAACAGTAAAGGGATAGACTGGTAGAGGTGAATGCAGTCACCTCTATGCTTACCGCTCTGCTAAATTCATGGGAAGATACAGCAAATACAGGGGACTGCGGTCAGGAGGTCAGAAAGGGACCAGGAATGAAGCGAATGCTCTGACTGCATTAGGAATATGAGACCAAGCTCCTCTTTCCCAAATATGCCAAAAGTGGACCCTTGAAAGTATGGGAAGTACTTTGCTTAATTATATGTCTACATAATCATGAATAAAAAGCACCAAATGGGACTACAGATCACCTTGCAGGTGACATGCATCTAATATTTACATACAGGTGTTCAGTCAGAATCCATTTGACTCTGTTATCATGACATCCAGTTTATCCCTACTCATCACGAGCATATCCATGCCAGTAGAAAAGCAGCTGGATATCATAATAAAAAATGAAGATATACTGTATCTATGGTTTATAGTTTTTTCCTCTTTCTGCCCAGTCAAGTAATTCTACCCACAAATGTGAGAAAGTAACTTTGTTATGTCCTGTTTCATGAGCCAGGAACCATCTTTTTCTTGTGTAATTATTCAAATGTTATTTGTTAAGTATTTGTCCCAGAGAGTTTTGTGTCCCTGGGGATCCATGAGTCAAAAAAGTTTTAGATCTATAAATATGCATAAATAATCCACAGGAGGTAAAAATATTTTGATCCAATAAACGGAGAGAAAAAGTAAAAACAAAAACTCTCAGAAAATGTACACTACATAAAATTGTATTCCTATAGTGTTATACTGGATCTCAATTGACAGAACACTTGGACAATAGTGGAAACACATCTAAATCCAAGAATACAATGAGTTATAGTTTACCAAGAAAATCATTCTCATGAATAATTTAGCACTGACAATGATATCTTATGTATGGGGCCCTTGGGTGACTATTTTGGGCATCACAGTTATAAGCCATGACCAATGGGCAAACATCCCCAGAGGTTCAATGAGGTCACAGAGCATCAGTTGATTTGAAGAGGCTCCTCCCAGCTGGCCCTGGGCAAACATGATATCATCCCATTTTCAGAGTTTTCTCGGTAAAGTTATCATTCTCATTACATTTCGCATTTTCACAGCCCCTGTAATCATAGCTCCCAGGCACTATACATTGTTAATTTATTATAGTCATTTCAATTTTGCTAGTTAACTCTCAGGTCTCCTTATGTGCAAAGCCCTAGAATCAGTGAAAAGAACTGAAACTCCTAAGCATTCAAACCAGTGTATGTTCTTAGGAATCAGGAGACCTGGGTTCTAATACCAGATTTTCTACTAATCATCTCTGTGACTAAGCAAAGTCACTTCTGATTTCTAGACCTCAGTCTTCCCAAAGATAAACTAGAAGGATTGGACTAAATAGCCTCTGATATCCTCTTCAGCTCTAAGATTTTCTGGTTTTGTATATCAGCGCTCTCAGGAAGATGTATCTGACATACATCTGTGCATAGATATGGATTAATCTGTTCCTGGGGTCACTCTTACTCTGCACTCTTTAAGTGCATCATCCATCCTGGTACTTGCCAGCTGACAGCTCCCTGTGGAGGACTCCATGTCAAATCTAATTCCTTAAGGCCCTCAGAACCAGAAATAAATAGGAATGCCTAAGGCTAATTTAGATGTCCCAAGCTAAGCAAAGAGAAGTGATTCCTTCAGGAGATTTATTTTAGAACAAAAATGGTTTGCAGAGTAAAGTGAGGGAATGGCATTTAGTTACAAGAGCATGTTAGTAACTAATGGCATAGCTTAAAATGTCAATTTAAGGGATTATCCTTAGAGAGGAATCCATTAACCAAATTTAAACAACGTTGACGAGGCCCCTTTGGCTGCAGAGGCATTGGGGACACTGGGTTAGATAGTGAGGGTCAGATAATGTTCCTTAATACTGCTTGCCCTTCACATGCTTAGAATTTAGCAGATAAAATGAATTAAACACTTAAGTGAAGGGACACATTATAAAAAAGAAAAAGAGAAACAAAGAACTGAGAGCACATGATAAATCGTTGGAAAATGGTGAATGAGTTTTATATCCAAGTACTGTGACAACCTTAGGATGAGCATTCAGAGAAAGCTAGAATTTGTTTTGGAAAGTGATTTAAAAGAATAAATGGGCTTCCCCAGTGGCTCAGCTGGTAAAGAACCCACCTGCCAATGCAGAAGACAGAAGAGATGTGAGTTTGATCCCTAGGCTGAGAAGATCCCCTGGATAAAGACATGGCTACCCACTCTAGTATTCTTGCCTGGAAAACCCCATGGACAGAGGAGCTGGTGGGCTATCGTCCATGGGGTTGCAAAGTGTTGGACATGACTGAACATGCACACACATGCTTTTCTGAAGGAATAAATACAAATCATACATTGGAAAGTATCTGCGAAGCAATGCAATCAGGTTGAACTCATCAGAGTCCATTGTATTAATGTACTAAGGTCTACAGCAGTGCTCACCACATAGCAAGACCCAACCTGACCTAAGATTTAACAACTCTGCCTGGATGTCCCAAAGTTAGTTTTCAGTGTTATGTCTCCATAAAGGAATTCTGCACAGCCATTGGGTCTGACCCAACAGCCACGGCCCCCTCGTCTGGCTCATCAATGACCTATAGTCAATACTCTGCTCTTTTTATCCATGAGGGAATCCTTGGGAGGGAAGGAATAAACAAGATTCTCATATGGAGAAGTTTCAGTCCCTGGAGTATAGGAAAATATCAAGCACATTTATGGTATAAGCCACAAAGGAGAGGTCCATTGGATGGGTGGGGGGATTGGGTAGTGCAAACTCACAGCACTAGTTAAGGATATTACCCAGGGAGCCTGGAGGACAAGCAGATGTGTTAAGATATAACGGAGAGCCACTGTGGCTTTCTGAACCTCAGAGCAGTTACATGAGGGAACTCAACATCTCTTATTAATCAGCCAATGAGCTGAGGCTTTCCCTTTACAATTCCAGTGACATATTAAACTGTGAGGATAACAATGAAGAACCACCTGAACACAGACTTTCAAATGAGCACTCAAGCCAAGTTGGGCAAATGCCTTCTTCCTTGGACTGGCTTTTACAGTCTTTACAGTCATGAGACAGATACAAATGTGGGCTCAGATTAAAGTTTGTAGAGAAAACTAGTAAACCAATACAATGAATACTAGAACAGGACATAAACTGATAGGGACATCTTGAAGTGTATAATTTCCCTATTTCCCAACCCCTTTGCCCAACGTATAAAGCATTTACGTTGTATCAACCACTTCCCCCCGCCCCCCACAAGATGGCCTGGGATCATTCTCTGTTGAGAAAGACCTATTGAGAAACCTCAGCGGAAGAAGCCACTCTCATGCCTTGATGATATTATTACAACATGCTTCCCAGGTGGTGCTGGTGGTAAAGAACCTGACCACCAATGCAGGAGACATGAGACACAGGTTCGATCCCTGGCCCTGGGAGATCCCTTGGAGGAGGGCATGGCCACCCACTCCAGTATTTTTGCCTGGAGAATCCCATGGACAGAGGAGCCTGGAGGGCTATAGTCCACAGAGTCACTAAGTGTCAGACACAACTGAAGCGCTCGGCACGCATGCAAAGAGACACTGGGGAAGGCAAAATGTTAAGATCATGCAAAAAACACAGAACAAGAGACCTTCCCAAATGGAATTTATAGACCAGCTGAAGATGGAGGATCTCCTCTGTCCCAGCTTCTCTGTAAGCCACCTTCACCAAGAAACAGTGAACTGGGTTTTAAAAAGTCTACTGAAAATACAGAACTGATAAAATTTAGAGATTTTTTGATAATTTGTCTTCAGCTTTTAAATGCTCCAAATACTGCTGAAATCAGTTTCCACACACTCAACTATTTCCCTAGGACATCTCATAAGTTTTTAACCAAAACTATTTTCCTCTCAAATTGTTAATAAATTTATAATGCAAACGATCTCTGTAATTAATATATAAGGCATGGAGAAAGGCATGGCCATTGTCTTTTTTTTTTTCTTTTCCTTCAAAGTGTGATTAGAATTACCTCATAAATTATTCACATGCTGTACTAGAATAATAAAACAGCATCTCTTTCTACATAAATCACCTCACTTATTTGGAGTATGTAGTAAAATTCCCTCAAAATGTTGTTTTGACAGCACGTAAGTCAAGGCACCTCGAGCGATGATTAGTGCTTGGTTCTTCCTATTTTGAAGTCCAGAGTGTGAGCTTCACACTTGAATTAGCATCTGTTTCATCTGCATCTGTTATACCTGGAGCATAACCTGTAAGGTATGCCAAGCCTTGGGCAGAATTGTGAGGTTGAGGGGAAGAGTCTCTTTATCTCACTCCCTCCACTTTTTCTGGTACCCTCTTTCTCATTTGAAAATATCACTACTCACCCACCCCTCCCACCATGTCATACATGGATCTTAAACTTCTACAAATGGAAACAGACCTGTTTCTCTTGCTCCTTTATAAAGTAGATATTTAACATCCAACATCCTACACTATAAAAATGTCTCAGTCTTACCTGCTTTGCTGCTGCTGCTAAGTCGCTTCAGTCGTGTCCGACTCTGTGCGACCCCATAGACGGCCTCCCACCAGGCTCCCCCGTCCCTGGGATTCTCCAGGCAAGAACAGTGGAGTGGGTTGCCATTTCCTTCTCCAATGCAGGAAAGTGAAAAGTGAAAGGGAAGTCGCTCAGTCGTGTCCAGCTCTTAGTGACCCCATGGCCTGCAGCCCACCAGGCTGCTCCGCCCATGGGATTTTCCAGTCTTACCTAGAGATTATCATACTAAGTAAGTCAGAAAGAGAAAGGCAAACGCCATATGATATCACTCATGTGGAATCTAAAATATGACAAATCAACCATGAAACATAAAGAAACTCACAGACGTAGAAAATAAACTTGTGGTTGCCAAGAGGGAGGGATAAAGAGGGACAGATTGGGAGCTTGGGATTAGCAGAGGTAGCATGGATAATTAACATTTAATGATGTGAATAGCATCCTACGGGTCATTAGATAAGTCAGGTCTGTGAAACATGTCCCCTGTCCTGAGAAAACCTTATGATCTCATGTCTATATGGAAAGAAACACATGTGTATAAACAATGGAATGAATGGTTTGAATGAGGGACCAGCACAGATAAAAATAAATATTCAATACAGGATGAAGATGGAACAGGGGATGGGGGCCTCTTTTCATCATGGTCTGTGATCAAGTCTTACTCAAGTCTTGGAGACAAGAGAGAAGTACTTAAGTCCAACTTCCAGGATATAAACTTCTCAAAAGAGTCTCATATTATATACAAAGCAAAAGGACTATAATTATTTAGAGAATAATTCTTTAAGTAAGAAGAGGCTACAATGGAGGGGCCATGAGGTATAGGTAAGTGGAAGAGTCTCTCCCCAAAAGTAGGCTATCGGCCTTCTTCTGAAACCATATAACTTAGGTAGCATCCATGTGGGATGGATGTTTTTGCATAAATCATTCATGGAGAAAGTATTGCTCATCACAGAATCTTTTTTTTTTTTTTTACCTTTTTATTTTGTATTAGAGTATAGCTTCTTCCCAGGTGGTTCAGGGGTAAAGAATCCGCCTGCCAATGCAGGAGATGTGGATTTGATCCCTGGGTCTGGAAGATTCCCTGGAGGAGGAAATGACAACCCACTCTAGCATTCTTTGACTGGAGAATCCCCTCGCAAGAGTCGGACACAACTAAGTGACTGAACTCACACATAGACGATTAGCAATGTTGTGAAAATTTAAGGTGAACAGCAAAGGGACTCAGACACACATATACAGGTGCCATTCTCCCCCAAACTCCCCTCCCATCCAGACTGCCACATAACAGCAGCGTCCCGTGTACTATACAGGAGGTCTTGTTGGTTATCCATTTTAAATGTAGCAGTCATCATAGACTCTCTGAGAGCCCCAAGGACCATATTTTACCTGGCTGTTTCAGATTTTCCTAAAGGAGGATAGCAAGTACCAATCTGTCCCTTGGAGACCATAGTTTTCCATCTTGTTCGGCCAACCAAAGACAGCCCAGCAGGCACCTCCTTGCCTTTCCTCCCCCCAGGGACAGATGGCAAAGAGCCACAATTTCCAGCTGTCTAGAGAGAAACTAATGCCCTCAGCTAAGAATGCCCTTTATATTTGATCATTCAAGATATGTACCGACTATTTTTCTCAATGCATGCCTGTGTATATTATGCATGTAGAGAGGGAGCATCTTGTTTTCACGTTGTCTATAATAAATTATAAGTGTAACAGCGGGAGCTTTTTCAATACTATTTGTAAATGCAGCCAGAGGCTATTAAGTGATTGGTGTATCAAATAAATATAATTAGTAAATAGCAAAATAACATGTTTGTAAACTGCCTTTGGAAATATGTGATTAGACCAAAGACAACAATTTCTGCCAAAGCTTCTAAGTGTTTCCAAGAGATACCGGAAAAAATGCTTTAACAATTTCATAACAACTTTGAAAAATTTCTATGTAAATCTGCTAAGAAGGTAGAAGGTACAGTTACTTAGTCCAAATGCTTTTTGAATGCCTGATGCTGAAAATTTAAGTGCAGGGGTATACTTAAGTGCACCATAATTTTTTCAGGGGAGTTAAGATGTGCTTGATTATTGACTATAAGTCTTTAAATTGGCATCTGATGAGGTTAAAAATAGTTATAAATATACCTCCATGTGCAAAGTGCTCTCAGGCTCTGAAGTTATTCTCAATTACTAACACTTCAAATTATTCCAGCAAGTCAATCAATTTGGAGAGAGGGGAACTCGTCTTGCCCTTCTCTCTTACTGGCTTTATGAAAGGGAGTTTGCTTTGGCAATAGAGTCACCCAAACCCATCGATTCTTCCTCTGAGAAATGCAGAGAGGGGCTCACATTTGTCCCTCACTTGTCTTCTTTTATCTCAATTCTGGTTTCTGCTGCAAATACCACCTCTCGCTCCCAATCCATAGGCATTACTCTTCCCAGAACCTCATTTTTCTAAATGATCTCTGGTAAAGAACCTAAAACAGATCGGTATGCACACCTATTAGGCCACAAGTTTAGACCCTACCTCACTCTCAAGGTTCTCCAAAATTTAGCTCCACCCACATCTATATAATTTAACTTTCTACTAATCTCCAGTCAAATCATCTACTCAAGTTAGGCTGGTCTCCTTAATATTCTCCTGGGCCCGCCCAGTTCCAGGTACACCCCTGTTTTCCATGTCATTCAGGACTCTGCTGCAACGATTTAGCCTCTGTGACCTAGATTCTATCCCACTAATGCAGAGTTCCCCATACCCACACACCTGAGCAGGCCCGACAATGAAATTCTGTGCATTTTTAGGGTTGTTCTGCATTTCCTTGGTATGTCGTTCTTGTATGTGTTTGTTTTGTTTTTTCATTCTTTTGTCTTCTCAGGCAGTTAGAAATTCCTTCTAAGAAAAGAGAAAATTTAATAAGTTTCTTACAGCCTCTGCAACACAAACACTGGTGCTGAGCAAAGAGCATGTAAATAATTATAAGTGAGGATGACTTTGACTATGATGGCAACTAATATATATCGATTCTTTCTTTACATGGGAGGCAATGCATTACTCAGCGTCAATACATTATGGCATTTAAATCTCATAATAACCACATGGAACAGATATGGTTAAATACACCATTTAAACATGAGCAAACAGAGGCATACAAAGGTCAGCTTGGTTAGCTAGACAGTTAATCAAACAATTTCAAAGAGATAGGTATACATAATTATTCTTGAGACATTTAACAATACAGTTAATGTATACATCTCCATTAAACTCAGAAATATATGGCTCTTAGAGCCCTCGGCTGACTTTCATAAGCATTTACTATTTACTCATTCATGCGATAGACATTAATCAAGCTACCTCCATGTGCCATATGCTAATTTCTAAATTCTAGGGATTAAAAAAATGAAATATAGTCCCTGCCTTCAAACAGCTCACAGTTTTGGGCATTCCACAAAACAACATTTCCAGTCTTATTTTCCACGAGTTGGAGCTGGGGCAAGAATACTGTGAAATGTCAGAGAACTGCTAAGTCACTTCAGTCGTGTCCGACTCTGTGCAGCCCCATAGACGGCAGCCTACCAGGCTCCCCCGTCCCTGGGATTCTCCAGGGAAGAACACTGGAGTGGGTTGCCATTTCCTTCTTCAATGCATGGAAGTGAAAAGTGAAAGTGAAGTCACTCAGTCATGTCCAACCCTCAGCGACCCCATGGACTGCAGCCTTCCAGGCTCCTCCGTCCATGGGATTTTCCAGGCAAGAGTACTGGAGTGGGGTGCCATCGCCTTCTCAAGGAACAGTTTAAAAGCAATCAAGGTACAATAGTCATTCTAGGGTTTGGATGATCAATGTCTCATAAGGTAAAGAATAAAAAGAAAGGAAAGAGATGTATAAGGAAAAGACAGATTGAGTATGTGAGAGGGAGAGCTGTGATAGAAACTTCTGGAAAAGCAAAGGGCAAGCAAAGATTTCTAGAAAAATCCTCTCTGGCCCCCTGGGGCAGTGTGCTTAAGCCCATATTTATCTGTCCATTGCAAGGGTGTGAATGTGTGCAAAGACCTCAAGGCCAGATCAAATGAGACTGTGCTTCTTTCCCGTTTGGGGGCCTCTGGGGATTACTTTAATACTGAGCACTTAGTCATCATGTTTGATGGCTTTGGTGGCCTCATTTATCAAGGATCTATAGTTAAATTTAATTTTCCTGTGAGTGGAGGACAGACATGGCAGCCAGGCTCCTTGTCGCTGATCTGTCCCGGGTGATGTCTTCTGAAGTGGAAATGATGGATGCCACATGTTCTGGCTGTGATTAAATTTGCTTTGACAAAGCAGCATGGAAATCTGATTTTCAATAGACTTCTGCATTTCACCTAGTGCTGAGTAAACAGATACAGAACATAATGCTTACATGGCTGTCAGACCGACAGCTAATTCATTGTGCCCATCTAATCAGGCTGCCCATTAAATTATTATTTGTCAATAACACGCAGGATCATTTTGGAAACTCCTGAGGAATGGGGAGTTTGTTTTTAAGTAAATAAACACGGAGGGCTTGACAGTGTCCAGGGTTTTTTCTGCGTGCGTGCATGCTAAGTAGCTTCAGTCGTGTCCAACTCTGTGCGACCCTATGGACTGTAGCCCGCCAGGCTCCTCTGTCCATGGGATTCTCCAGGCAAGAATACTGGAGTGGGTTGCCATTTCCTTCTCCAGGCGACTTTCCTAGGAAGGGCCAAATAGCTCATCAGTCTCCGTGGCCCCTCTTCTCTGAAGAATCACAGCACCATTTAAGAAGTTTTTAGTTTCACTTCACTTGGCTCCCATTTCAAATGCAAACAACATCATCCAATTACAATAGAGAATGAAGCTACAAACACTGACACTTTAGCTCTCCAGTTTATCTTTAAAGGAGAATGAAGCAGAAAATCACATTAAGTGTGCATCTTATGTTAGAGCTTTTAACCTCCTGCCTAGCAGCGCTGAGTTCAGACCACCTCCTGGAAGAAGCTTCCGCTTTAGGGGGTTGGGGGGAGTGGAATGCTGGGGAGGGCTGTCTCATCAGGCCAGAAGTGGCAGAAAACATGATTAATAATGTTTATTTTTTTCCCAGTCAGTGGGGTAAATATAAAACCTGGGTTCCATGGAATACTCGGAAAGGTCCTCTTAGTTATCCTTCTCCCTATAGCCTATTTTCGTACAGACCTCTGCACTTTCATGGCTTCCCTGGGGGCTCAGATGGTAAAGAATCTGCCTGCAATGTGGGAAACCTTGGTTCGATCCCTGGGTCAGGAAGATCCCCTGGAGAAGGGAATGGCTACCCACTCCAGTATTCTCACCTGGAGAATCCCATGGCCGAGGAGCTTGGTGGGCTACAGCCCATGGGGTCGCAAAGAGTCAGACATGAGTGGACGACTAACACTTAGAGAATCCTTGTACTTAATCTGAACTTTCAGTACTTTTTAACTTACTGAAATTCCAGCCAAGCATTTTCTCACACTTCTGTGAGCCCTTCTTGAACATCTGGGCCTCCATCAACACTCTGCTTTTAAACTGACTCCTTGTTAACCACCCCTCTCCTGAAATACAACCACGTCCTGAAATACATTTGCTGCCAGAACCCAAGCACCTCATACTTTTCATATTAATAAAGTGTTGAAACCATGTAGTACACTTGCGGATCCATACTAGCTGAAAGGACTTGGGCAAGTTTCTTAAGCTCTATAACTGTTGCATCTCTCATTGGAAAAATAATATGCATATTAAAGTGCAGTGGCAATAACTGCAGTGCGATTATTAGATGGAATAACAGATGTGTAGAAGAAATTATTTTTTCCCTTGTTAGTTAAGCCTCGTGACACATCAAATAGGAATAGGACTTCTTTCTCAGAAGTCCTGGGGAGCCAGCTATCAGCCTTCCCGTCATTGTCGCCCTTCCACAGAAACGAGGTGACTGAGTGAGCAGGCTGGCTGTTCTTTTGATCCAGCTGGGGCGGGTCCTATCTCATAGGACTGGGGTTTCTGGAACGGACTGCGGTCCCTTGTCTGGCTCATTGGGAGGCTGATATGCTTCATTCAGGAGAGAAGCAGAAAGAATGAAACCTTGGCCTCCTGTCCAAGTTGTGTTTTTCCACTCCACTCCACTGTTGCCGCTTAGTCACTAAGTCGAGTCCATCTCTTTGTGACCCCATGGACTGCAGCCTGCCAGGATCCTCTGTTCATGGGATTTCCCATGCAAGAATACTGGAATGGGTTGCCATTTCCTACTCCTGGGGAACTTCCTGAGCCAGTAATCGAACCCATGTCTCTTATGTCTCCTGAATTGTCAGGAGGATTCTTTACCACTGTGCCACCTGGGAAGCCCCGATTCATGTATACATAGGATTAAAAAGTAGTAAGGCATATGGGTAAATAAGGATGAGGTGGAGTATTATAAATATCTGAATCATCACTAAATGTCATAGGCTCTAGCTTCAAAATATACTCTGATTTCAATGTATTCTTTCCACATCTACCATCACTACTCTAGTCCAAGAGTTCATCTCTCCCAGTCAGCCTCTATACTCTTTCTTGCAATCTATTCTGATCTCCAGTAGTTACAGTAATATTTTACTTATAAATTAGATCTTGTTATAGTGAAAGTCACTCAGTCATGTCCAACTCTTTGCGACCCCATGGACTATACAGTCCATGGAATTCTCCAGGCCAGAATACTGGAGTGGGTAGCATTTCCCTTCTCCAGGGGATCTTCCCAACCCAGGAATTGAACCCAAGTTTCCCACATTGCAGACGGATTCTTTACCAGCTGAGCCACCAGGGAAGCCCAAGAATATTGGAGTGGGTAATCTATCCCTTCTCCAGCAGATATTCCTGACCCAGGAATCGAACCAGGATCTCCTGCATTACAGGTGGATTCTTTACCAACTGAGCTATCAGGGAAGCCTATATCCTACACCTAAATTATACCAACGATGTTCCATCACACTTTGAATACAATCCAAATTTTTAACTCTGGATCAGCTCTTCTCAAATAAGCCTCAGGAACTCAAAATATATCACTAGCATCAATTAAATTCTTAAAAATTATTCAGTACTTCAAAGAGTTTTTGTTTATGTGAGTTATATCTATTGATCTCTGCTATATTTTATATTGAAACTGAAAAATATTAAAATCTTAATATACTAATTTGTTTATAAATGTTAATAACAAATCCATTGCATGTTTACAAAAATAATGCATTTTTATATAAAAAAGTGATAATAACACCCTCACAAAAAAATCAGTAAGAAGAAAGCGATTGTTTTCTATTTTGAAAATCTTTTAAATGTCTGGCTTAAAAGATGACAGACTCATATCTGCTTCTGCATTTGATCTGTTTTGATATCTGATTTTCATTGAAAGATATGAGAAAATCTGGCTTTCAAAAAATACATAGTTGGACAAGGGAGGAATATTTTAATGTCATTTTCAGATGACTGGACATTTATCTTTTGTGCAAACTTGATGAGTGGTAGTGTCTTCAAGTTAGTTACAATGTGGAATCTGAAGCTTTATCAGCGAACTTTTGTAAAGTATCATTGTAAAATACATGGGTCTGTCTTGCATGTGGAATGAATCTTACTCAGGCATGTTTTTTGTCATTATGCATTCGTCACTGTAAACTATCAGTTCATCGAGTTATGGAGAACTTCCAAATTTTAATATAATTCATTACATGATATTTTAAAAAATCACACTTGTTAATATTACTACCAATCTCACCAGTAAAGTCTTAAAAGTCTTTGGAATATTGGGTACTTGCCTTGGAGACTGATGCAGATTTTCCAAAACATCTAATTTTCACTTGAGAGCTCAAAGTTTATCATTAACACCATATAAAGATTTTATTTCTTTTCAAATGATAGCCTCCCTTTCAAAGTGATAGGTTCATTCTTAAGAAAATATTTGCCAAATATCCATGTCAGCATAATCGTAAGTTGTAAGACATTATTTCAAGTAAAAAATGATGTTCCATGAAAAACCTTGCCAGTTCAGCTCACCATCAACTGCACCAGTGCTTTTTCTTGGGACAATCATCATCGTTTGGATCTACGGCAGAAGTGTTTAAAGTGTACTTCCCATTTCATGACAAAGAATGCTAAAGAGATGTGTACTCACAGCTCAATGCAATTAATAATTGCACTGCTTTAACAAGGTCATTCTTAAGTGAACTTGACATCATGTGTACTGGTCTTGAATGGCAATGAAGAATACAGTGACTGGTAGAGTTTAGTGCTCCCACCTTGACAGATACTACGGCATCACCGTTGCCTTTCCATCAGGAGTACAAATATTAACACAGTAAACAGTTTTGACCTTACAGAGGCCCCTGAATGGTCCTCGAATCCCCAGGGGTCTATGAATCACACTTTGAGAACAACCCAGACTACTTCTCCAGGGTATCTCTTTGTCACTCTCCCACCTCATTCAGCCCCAGCTGCACAGGCTTTCTTGCTATTTCTTGAACACTCAGAGCTTGCTTCTGTCTCAGGGCTTCTACATTTGCTATTTTCTCTGTTGGCAATATGCCTGCCTGTGGTTTATCCAGCTGGTTCCTCCTTTACTTCCGGTTTCTGTTTAAGTGACAGTTCCTTCCAAGATGTTTTTCTTGATTTTCCTATCCATGAGCAGCTCCATCTTCCTCAACAGAGCCTCAAGAAGTTATCTTAGCCTCTCACCCTGCTCAAGTTCTTCATACCACTCATCACTAGTTAGAATTCCATCATGCACCTACTTGCTTACTTACTGCTTGTCTACCTCCCCAATTAAATCATAAGCTCCATGAGATCAAGGACTGTATTATACACCACTACAGCCATAATGCCTAGAAAAATGTTGAACATGTCACAAGCAACAAACACTTGATGAACTAATTTACACTTTAAAAGATCCCTTAAATGGTCTCCCTATGTTAGAGATACCAAGGGAACATTTCATGCAAAGATGGGCTTGATAAAGGACAGAAATGGTATGGACCTAACAGAAGCAGAAGATATTAAGAAGAGGTGGCAAGACACGGAACTGTACAGAAAAGATCTTCACGACCCAGATAATCACGATGGTGTGATCACTCATCACTCATCACTAGAGCCAGACATCCTGGAATGTGAAGTCAAGTGGGCCTTAGAAAGCATCACTAAGAACAAAGCTAGTGGAGGTGATGGAATTCCAGTAGAGCTATTTCAAATCCTGAAAGATGATGCTGTGAAAGTGCTACACTCAATATGCCAACAAATTTGGAAAACTCAGCAGTGGCCACAGGACTGGAAAAGGTCAGTTTTTATTCCAATGCCAAAGAAAGGCAACACCAAAGAATGCTCAAACTACCGCACAATTGCACTCATCTCACATNGACACTCACCTATTTTAAATCCTTCAGTTGCACACCTCATCCTCTGGAGAGGTTCCAAGCTTGTCAGTGCATCTCACAAGCTCACTGGGCTTGAGCTCCTGTGTCCTCTCCAGCCCTTCATTTCCTTTCATCTTGTCCTTCGCATCTGCATCACACACTTTCACTACATCAAACAAATGGCAGGTCTTCAAATCAGGATCCTCTGTGTCTTTCGCTGAGCTACTCTGTTTGCCCAGATTCTATTCTGTCTTCCCTTTTCTTGGTGAACTCTAAAACTCCTCCTAATTCAGTTCAACAATTTACCCAAAACCTTTTGTCATCCCCCAGGTTATCTAATCATGGGTCCCTGTGTTTACACGGTGTCCTGGGAACCCTCAGCATCAGCACACACACAGCACTATAATTGTGGATCTGCTGAACATCTTGCTGACTGAAGCACAAAATCCTTGAGCTGAAGAATGGTACCTTTCATTGCTTTGTCACCAGAGCCTAACACAGAGCCTAACACAGAGCCTGATTCATCACTTACACAGCACAGACTGTAGAACAAGTGGATTAACATTTTAGACTTGCTCTCATTTACCGCTTCTCATCACACTTATAATAGGTACATGACAAAAGAAAACTGATAATGAAACAAAAACATAGGCAGAGTAATAATTCTGACTGAAGTTCTTTCAAAGTCACAGATTATATGAAGTCATTGACAGTAAAACATTATTAAAGATCAAAAATTGAGTTTGGGATGTGTGTGTTTGTGTATGTGGGGTGTGTGTGTGTGTGTGTGTTTAGTACTGACACATTAGAAATATGTTCCAAGCTTCTGCATTAGAGTATTTTCAGTAGCTGGTGTGCCCCATTGGCTGTAGAGGCAAGAGCCAAGCTTCCTGGTGAAACCCCAGGTTCAGAGTCCACTGATGACCAGGAGGGGTGGGGAGTGAAACAGAAAATTATATGCATAATTAACAAAATACATTCATCTCTAATCTCCCATCTCCACCCACACAGGTGCTGACAGTGGGCAGCTCAGAATTCACCTCAAGGCAAAACAACTAAGACCTCATTTTTGGCTAAAAGTAAATAATTTTCCTGTGGAAAACAAGTATGGGCTGAGAAAGGGATTGAGGTTCAATTTGTTTGTTTATTTCATACCCAAACACTCTCTAATTAATGCTCAAGAAACATAATTCAGAAAACAAAAGACATTTTAAAAATATTCATTTAAATATTCATTTAAAAAATGAATATGATTCTCTCATATATTTAAGATGTTGTCATCATAAAATAAAAACAGGATGCTATGAGAAAGAATCATATGTGAAAATAAATAGAATATAATTATCTTATTTTTATAATTTTATAATTATCACAAAATCCAAACAAAGAGTTTTAAAAAAATGTAGGACATCTTCTAGAACAAAGAAGAAATATAACATTCAATCTAGAAGAGTCAACATTAAGCCAGTGGGAATTCCAAAAAGAGAGAACAAACAAAAATAGAGGGAAGGATACAATCAAATAAATGACAGAAGAAAATATTTAAGACCAAAATAAAAATAAAAAGATTCTTCACCCCAGCGCATCCGTATGAAATTTCAGAACAGTCAAAATCAGCATAAAATCCTGAGTGTCCAGAGGAAATTGCAACATGAAGATGATCTCCAAAGTATTCAGTGTTAGACTTCTCACTATTAATACCGATGCTAAAAGGCAATGGAACAGGGCAACAGAAACACTAGGGGGACATTCCATTATCCAAGAGAGCTAGGCCAACCCAAATCATCAGTTACAGATGGGGATAAAACCCTCACATGCTTGGGTACTCAAGAACTCAGAAAACCTCTCTCTCAGGGACCATTTCATAGGAAGTTATTAGTGTACATGCTCCAATAAAGTAAACTGCATTGCATGCTTGATTACAAATCGCAGACTTCCATAAACATAAGTGAGTCATCAATCTACAAAAAGACGTAGAGGAACCTTAAATGCATAGTTCTGATGGAAAGGCTACAGACTGCATGATTCCAACTAAAGAACATTCTAGAAAAGGCAAAACTTCAGAGATGGTAGTCTCTGTGGATTTGAGACAAGCAAGGGAGGATAAATAGGTGGAGCACAGGGAATTTTTTAAGTAGTGAAACCATGTGATACTTTAATGATGAACACAGAACACCATATGTTTATCAAAACCAACCAATGAAGAGTGAACCTTAATGTAAACTAAGGACTTTAGTTAAAAATAATATATAAATACTCATTCATCAACTTAACACTAGTTAATGCAAGATAATAGTAATTAGGGAAACCATAGTGGGAGATGGTATACGGGAAGTCTCTCTACTTTCTGTTCATTTTTTCTACACACCTAAAAATAAGTCTGCTAATTAAAACAATAAATGACAGCGTTGCTCCTCATCCATCCTTCTAGTCTCCTTTACCTTGATTTACATTTTCTATTTTCTTTCTATTACACTCATCACCTTTTGCTGTTCAGTTGCTCAGTTGAGTCCAATTCTTTGTGACCCCGTGGATTGCAGCACACAGGCCTTCCCTATTCTTCACCATCTCCCAGAGTATGCTCAAACTCACTTCCACTGAGTTGGTGATGCCATCCAACCATCTCATCCCCTGTCGTCCCCTTCTCCTCCCACCTTCAATCCTTCCCAGCATCAGGGTCTTTTCCAATGAGGTGGCTCTTCACATAAGGTGGCCAAAGTACTGGAGTTTCAGCTTCAACATCAGGCCTTCCAATGAATATTCAGGGTTGATTTCCTTTAGCATTGATTGGTTTGATCTCCTTAGAGTCCAAGGGACTCTCAAGAGTCTTCTCCAACACCACATCCAGTTCAAAAGCATCAGTTCTTCTGTGCTCAGCCTTCTTCATGGTGCAACCCTCACATCCGTACATGACTACTGAAAAAACCATAGCTTTGATTACACAGACCTTTGTTAGCAATGTAATGTCTCTGTTTAATATGCTGTCAAGGTTTGCTATACAGTTCTTCCAAGGATCGTCTTTTAATTTCATGGCTACAGTCACTGTCGGCAGTAATTCTAATATATCTATATAATTTACCTTTTTAAATTATTTTCCATTTTCCTGGCTACAGTGGATGTTCCACAAAGATAGGGATTTTGTCTATTTACTATAACTGTGCTCAAAAGTATAGTTGAATAAATATAAAAGCAAAGTAAAACTCCAAAAAAATGTGAAGTAAAATAAGAACAGGGATTTCTGAAAACAGGAGACATTACCCAGCATATCAGTGAAAGAGGCTCCCTGCATGACCTCGGACTGCTGACCTGTAGGGAAGCCCATTCACATGAGTGGGGGCGGGAGGGGTTGTGGATAGACCTTAGGAGACTGTCTTGAGATATAAAGTAGATTTAGGAAGAGGTTTAAAGTTTCATGGCTAATAACACATAAGTGGGATATAAACTCATTTGGCCAGATTCCAAAGCTATGCCTGTGTCCATTACACCATGCTGCCTGCCTCCTAAGCTATATATTGACAAATCAATGTTGTCTCCCCAAGTTAAGTGTATACTGCCCAAGGGCAGAACTATTTGCTACTCATTTTTATACACCCTTCTGTGGCCAGCTCACTACCGAAGCCATCACTGGAACCCAATAAACCTCCACCATTCAGACCCTGTCCAGAAATATCCATTCCTTTGCTCCTCTGTCCCCACTGGTAGGTCAGCTCAGGTAAGAGTTCAATCTAGACACAATCATTCAAAGCACAGGCACAGGAGCCATCTCAAAATAGCCAATTTCTGTCCTACAATTTATGTGGAGTATATAGGTCACTGAGGGAAGCCACAGTTCTTATCTAGCGACTATCAAACACTACCAATTTCCTACCAGCCCACTAGGCATAGTCATTAACACCAACAGTTCAAGGAGAACTGAGGCCACCAGCCATTAACAAAGCGATTCAAATGCAGCATTAACCACGCTTAAGCCCTGGAAGAGTTTCCAGGTTTTCTCTACCCTGTCCACTAAGATCACATCTTCTGAAAGCCCGGGAGAATGAACTCCATTACCTTGTGCTAAGTAAATAGCTTTTAAACAAGTGTTTTATCACTGTAGACAGCTTACCAATAAAAAATAAAACAATGCACGTATTGGGATCATAAACCCTCTATTCTAAAGTCATTTTCAGGCAAGATGTGAAAATAAATGTTTTCTAAAGGCTTGTACATAGGAAGGATAGGAATAATGTTCCAGAACTCAGAAGCCTGTCCTTTTTAGAAATAAGTGAAATGATTTGAGCAGGACTGCTGCTTCATAAAACAACCTAAAAACTGTAAGATGACTTTGAATGAAGGATAGGCATTATAAAATGCAGCCTAATAAGTAAGTTCAAAAATGCTATTAGACATTTCCTTTTCAAAGACAGTTTCTTTTAATAGGAATACAATATAGATAAATAATTATATTATGTTGCCTTAATGCAGACATTCCAATTTCAGCAACTTAAATATCTAGTTAACTACTCATTTAAGATAAATAGCTACTTACACCAAGAAGTAATAGAAAAGAACATTTGCAGAATTTACTTTTACCATGTGAGGGGGAGGAGAGGTAGTGGTGACATACACAGGATATGTAATATTTTTATAAATAATTTCCAAAATTGCTATATAACACACCCAATATATACTACATAGATTAAATAAACAGTACTGCTTTTCTCAATATACTCTAAGCAATTGAGTTAACTAGTAGTATTCTAATTTCTCACCATTGAAGAGGAAATAAGAATTAATTTGCAGTCATGCCCACTGCCTCATATATGACATTTAATTAATATTTGAATCGTCTTAATCAGGAAGAAACTCATGATGGTCTAGGTCTTCTTGCTTTTCCTTCAATAAAAATCTGTTTAGGTGATGGTGTCTCCATTATGGAAAACAAAACATTTCAAGGAAACCCAAAATGAGCAGAGAAAGCAGAGGCTTTAATAAGGGTGAATGGGTCACAACAATTGTCTAAATTTCTGGAACTTTCCTGATGGCCCAGTGGTTAAAAATCTGCCTTCCAATTGCAAAGACACAGGTTAGGGAACTAACATCCCACATGCTGTGGGGCAACTAAGCCCATGCGTTGCAACCCCTAGACTCATGCATCCAGAGCCCGTGTTCCACAGTAAGAAAACCCTGCACACCACAACTCGAGACAGTCTCTGCACTGCAATGCAGAGCCCACACACTGCAACAAAACCCCAGTGCAGCCATTTTTTTCATATTTAAAAATTAGTAATTTCTACATTAAGGAAAATGTACAAGTCCCATGTGGTAGATTTGACTACGGTCTCTCTGTTCTGGTCTGCAACCCCAGCCCCAACCATACACTTCTCTGCCCACTGCTGCTGGGCTGGCCGTAAGATTAGTTTGATCAATGGAACGTAGGAGGAAGTGACGATATGCCAGTTCAGAGCAAGACTTCTTGCCCTTCTGGAAAGACTAGACTAGAATAAATGCAATTCTTTTCAATGTGTCCATTGAGGGGCTAATATAAGTGATTGTACTGAACAAAATGAGGGTTTTTCTATATTTTCCTGGGCATAGAAAAAATGCAAATTAAATCTTTATTCCAAAATACGCAAACTAGAGAATATTTACATTTCATCAAAATATATTCAGTTCAGTTCAGTTCAGTCACTCAGTCGTGTCCGACTCTTTGCGACCCCATGAATCGCAGCACGCCAGGCCTCACTGTTCGTCACCATCTCCTGGAGTTCACTCAGACTCATGTCCATCGAGTCCGTGATGCCATCCAGCCATCTCAGCCTCTGTTGTCCCCTTCTCCTCCTGCCCCCAATCCCTCCCAGCATCAGAGTCTTTTCCAATGAGTCAACTCTTTGCATGAGGTGGACAAAGTACTGGACTTTCAGCTTTAGCATCATTCCTTCCAAAGAAATCCCAGGGCTGATCTCCTTCAGAATGGACTGGTTGGATCTCCTTGCAGTCCAAGGGACTCTCAACAGTCTTCTCCAACAACACAGTTCAAAAGCATCAATTCTTCGGCGCTCAGCCTTCTTCACAGTCCAACTCTCACATCCATACATGACCACAGGAAAAACCATAGCCTTGACTAGACAGACCTTAGTCGGCAAAGTAATGTCTCTGCTTTGGAATATACTATCTAGGTTGCTCATAAGTTTTCTTCCAACAAGTAAGCGTCTTCTAATTTCATGGCTGCAGTCANATCAGTTCCTTCCAATGAACACCCAGGACTGGTCTCCTTTAGGATGGACTGGTTGGATCTCCTTGCAGTCCAAGGGACTCTCAACAGTCTTCTCCAACACCACAGTTCAAAATCATCAATTCTTCAGGGCTCAGCCTTCTTCACAGTCCAACTCTCACATCCATACATGACCACAGGAAAAACCATAGCCTTGACTAGACAGACCTTAGTCGGCAAAGTAATGTCTCTGCTTTTGAATATACTATCTAGGTTGCTCATAAGTTTTCTTCCAACAAGTAAGCGTCTTCTAATTTCATGGCTGCAGTCACCATCTGCAGTGATTTTGGAGGCC
Organism: Oreotragus oreotragus; assembly: GCA_006410675.1. Classification (NCBI taxonomy): domain Eukaryota; kingdom Metazoa; phylum Chordata; class Mammalia; order Artiodactyla; family Bovidae; genus Oreotragus; species Oreotragus oreotragus. The sequence continues at coordinate 91,473 of SJYX01020082.1, forward strand.
CCCAAAATAAAGTCTGACACTGTTTCCACTGTTTCCCCATCTATTTCCCATGAAGTGATGGGACCGGATGCCATGATCTTCGTTTTCTGAATGTTGAGCTTTAAGCCAACTTTTTCACTCTCCTCTTTCACTTTCATCAAGAGGCTTTTTAGTTCTTCTTCACTTTCTGCCATAAGGGTGGTGTCATCTGCATATCTGAGGTTATTGATATTTCTCCCGGAATATTTTGCTATTGGTTAGGTATTTATTGGGCATCTATTAAGTGCTCAACAGACATGAATATACAGGTGAGAAATACAGGTTAAGTAAATAGAGTATTGACAGTCACATAGTAAGTATGTCATAAATATTAATGCTGCTACTATCTTCACCATCACCATCTAGACAAACAGCATATGTTATAATGTAATATATAATATTACATTATAATACATATAATTATATAATGTTACAATATATAATATTACATATATAATATATAATGTAATAGTAATATTATAATGTAATACAATAACTGCTAAATAGAACTTTGCACAGCTGAAATATAAGTATAGTGTGTACAAATAGCTTCTACTGCTTTAAGTGATTTGATAGTCTTAGAGGAGGCAGCACTTATGGTGAAAGTAGGAAGATGCCTGAGAGTCTGCAAATTCAAGAGCAGTAAAGAGACATTTTAGAACATACAAAGGCACACAAGAGGAATGCACTCAGCATACGTAGAATGAATAAGGCAGAAGTGACTCAACTATTAAAAGGTAAACAAGGCCATTCCTTCAGGGCTACCATTAGCAAGGACGTCACAAGCTCAATGCCTCAGTGATAGTCTAAACCCCACAGTTTGGACTAATGGAACCTTCCTCCTGGGCTGCATACTCATTCAATGAATAGAAATGCCTTCCTCAATTCTGATAGAGGAATAAGAAATTCTACAGATCTTATTTTTTATTAGAGCTGCATGTTAGTCATTTATTCAATTTACCAATATTTGGTATTCATAAACAAATACTATTATTTCTAGTTAATAGGAACCTTCAAGAAGTACAGCAAGGAGGCCAGCCGCCACACCGGCTACAGAACTCCTTCCTCGAAGACCGAAGTGCACATAAAAATAGATAGAATTCTTACTAATTTCAGAAAGAATTCTTTGTTTTTTAGTGCACAATCTGTGTTGCCTTGAAGTAGCTCTGACTTTCAATCGCTGTTCTGTTTTTTTGCTATGAATTACTGTTAGTTTACCTTCATCATTATTAACACTTTTCCCTTGAACTGCTTGCTACTAGACAACATCACTTGCATGTCTAATAGAATCTCAAATTTAACCTGCCAAAATCGAATATTTTGATTAACAACACTACCGCAAAAATGCCTAAGTAAATTAATAAAAAGGACGTCATTCAGAGTTACCTTATTAGTCTCCTCTGGCTGCCCAAACAAAAACATCACAGACGGTTGCCTAAAAAGCAGAAATTCATTTTCACAGATCTGAGGCCTGAGAGTTCAAAATCTAGGTGTCGCCAGGGTTGATTTCTTCCTGAGGCCTCTTTTCTTGGCTTATCAGTGGCCACCATGTGCTCCTGTGTTCACATGACTTCTTATTTTATGCTCCAGTAGAGGGAGTGAGAGAGATAGAGATCACTTTCTCTTCCTCTTCTTCTAAAACCACAAATTTTGTCATATTAGGGCTCCATCTTTAAGACTTCACTTAAGTTTGAAGTGAAGTGAAGTGAAGTCGCTCAGTCGTGTCCGACTCTTTGCGACTCCATGGACTGTAGCCTACCAGGCTCTTCTGTTCATGGGATTTTCCAGGCAATAGTACTGGAGTGGATTGCCATTTCCTTCTCCAATAGATCCTAAAGGCCCCGGCTGCAAATACAGTTTTTTGGGGTTAGGGTTTCAACAGATAAATTTTGGGAAGACATAATCTGTCCATTGGAACAGAAAATGGCAACCCACTCCTGTACTCTTGCCTGGAGATTTCATGGACAGATGAGCCTGGAGGGCGACAGTCCACGGGGGATCAAACAGTCAGACACGACTGAGCGACTAACATACAATCTGTCCATAGCAGTTGCTTGTTTGAGTGCCAGGTCACTTTCAGTCGTGTCCCACTCTTTGTGACCCCATGGACTGTCGCCCTCCAGGCTGCTCTGTCCATGGGGTTCTCCAGGTAAGAATACTAGAGTGGGTTGCTATGCCCTCCTCCAGGAGATCTTCCTGACCCAGGGATCCAGCCTGTGTCTCTTACATCTCCTGCATTGGCAGGCGGGTTCTTTACCACTAGCGCCACCTGGAAAGCCCACAGCAGTTACCTATGGTGGTAAACTGCATCACCATTCACTCCAGTAACCAGGCCAAGAAAGACCTTGAAAGTGGACTCCTTTCACACTTTTTATATCTCACACTGAATTTGTCACCAAATCCTCTGGCTCTACCTTTAATATAAAGCCCAAAGCCAGTAAATTCTACCCTGCTCCAGTCTCATCAATACAGTGAACTAGGTATCTTCTAGTCTCAAAATTATTACAATTGCTTCCTATATGTGCCCCCTCCCTTCATTCCACCCCTGCCCTCTGCAAATCAATTCTCTTCACAGCAGCCATAGTGACTCAGTGAAAAACAAGTTATGTCCTCAGTTCAGTTCAGTCACTCAGTCTAGGAGATAGGAGGACGAGGGAGAGGAACACAAGTCTGAAAACCCCGTCCCTCCCCACCTGGGATGGCTCAGGGGAAGAACAGTAGTCACCTTTTGGCTCCAGGCATGCCCAGACCCACAGCGACCAATAAGGTTCAATCACTGGTACCAATCACAGCCACTGGAGGTGGAGATTGTTTGTTTGTTTAAAGACAAAAAGATTACAGTCTCCTGCAAGCACAGAGTTTTAAGTTTCAAAATGTTAAAAAAAAAATCTGTTCCGGTCCAGGGGACTGAACATCAGAAGCCAGCCTGACCAGGCACATGTGGCCTCGGGGCAGGTCCAACAAGCAAGCACACCAACCCCCTCCCGCATCTAATGCCCACCCTGACCCAACTCCCCTCTGCTGCCGCCACCACTGCCATCACTGCTGCTGCTCTGGGAAGGTAACTCCAGGACGACTTCACAGAGACATGGGGTAGGAGATAGGAGGACGAGGGAGAGGAACACAAGTCTGAAAACCCCGTCCCTCCCCACCTGGGATGGCTCCAGGGAAGAACAGTAGTCGCCTTTTGGCTCCAGGCATGCCCAGACCCAGAGCGACCAATAACGTACAATCACTGGGACCAATCACAGCCACTGGAGGTGGAGATTGTTTGTTTGTTTATTTAAAGACAAAAAGGTAACAGTGTCCTGCAAGCACAGAGTTTTAAGTTTCAAGATGTTAAAAAAAAAAAATCTGTTCCGGTCCAGGGGACTGAATATCAGAAGCCAGCTTGACCAGGTACATGTGGCCTCGGGGCAAGTCCAACAAGCAAGCACACCAACCCCCTCCCGCATCTAATGACCACCCTGACCCAGCTCCCCTCTGCTGCCGCCGCCACTGCCATCACCGCTGCTGCTCTGGGAAGGTAACTCCAGGACGACTTCGCAGAGACATGGGGGATCCTGAGGAGGAAGGCCACGAGATCCAGCCAGGTGGTTTAAAAATTCTTGAGGAACTCCTCAGCCATAATGCGTGCACGGGCATTGACAGCTTCATCTCACTAATTTCTTTGTCAATATCCTCCATGAAGTGGATCACAAAGTCCACCAACTTGTGCTTATACATCTGCTCTGTGTGGAAGTTGATGATCAGAAAGCTGATGTCATACCCCTCCACTGGTTTCCTTCGGAGGATAAAGAAATTCTCTGCTCACATCATCATGAAGCACATGAACTTGTGACATAGAATCTTCTCGATTTCATCAGCCTGTTTCACAGCAATGCTGACCCTGACAGAGTTGATGGAACCTTCAATCAAAACCTTTTCCTTTTCATTGCGGCTGATGGTCACGGATTGTAGCAGGAGCTCTTTGCTACTCCTGACTTCTTCTTCTGGCTTTTTGTGTCGTTCAATGACCTGGGAGGAGAAATTCTCCAGGCAGAGGGCAGCCTGCAGCGTGGCTCACATGGCACTCAGGTAGGGGCGGAGAGTGGCAGTCATCACAGGTGTTGGCTGGGCTGTCTCTGCTTTTTAATATGCCATCTAGGTTGGCCATAACTTTCCTTCCAAGGAGCAAGCATCTTTTAATTTCATGGCTGCAGTCACAATCTGCAGTGATTTTGGAGCCCAAGAAAATAGTCAGCCATTGTTTTTACTGTTTCCCCATCTATTTGCCATGAAGTGATGGGGCCAGATGCCATGATCTTCGTTTTCTGAATGTTGAGCTTTAAGCCAACTTTTTCACTCTCCTCCTTCACTTTCATCAAGAGGCTTTTTAGTTTTTCTTCACTTTCTGCCATAAGAGTGGTGTCATCTGCATATCTGAGGTTATTGATATTTCTCCTGGCAGTCTTGATTTCAGCTTGTCCTTCATCCAGCCCAGCGTTTCTCATGATGTACTCTGCATATATGTTAAATAAGCACGGTGACAATATACAGACTTGACGTACTCCTTTTCCTATTTGGAACCAATCTGTTGTTCCATGTCCAGTTCTAACTGTAGCTTCCTGACCTGCATACAGATTTCTGAAGAGATAGATCAGGTGGCCTGGTATTCCCAGTTGTTGAAGAATTTTCCAGTTTACTGTGATCCACACAGTCAAAGGCTTCGGCATGGTCAATAAAGCAGAAATAGATGTTTTTCTGGAACTCTCTTGCTTTTTTGATGATCCAACATATGTTGGCAATTTGATTTCTGGTTTCTCTGCCTTTTCTAAAACCAGCTTGAACATCTGGAAGTTCTTACAGATTTCTCAAGAGGCAGGTTAGGTGGTCTGGTATTCCCATCTCTTTCAGAATTTTCCACAGTTATGTCCTATCACCCCTCTATTCAGATGCGCACTGGCTTTCCATCCCAATGAAAATAAAATCCAAATCCTAACCAAGTCCCATAGGCTTATGACCAAACTCCTGATCACCATGCCAACCACATCTCCTTCCCTTGTCTATTCACTCACCTAAGTACAAACACGCTGTTCTCCTTTCTCTCCCCTGCACACTTGAAGAACATTCCTGTCTCATGGTCTTTGTATTTACTTGTCCCTCTGCTTGGGAAGCTTATCCCTAGATAGTCACGTAACCTTGTTTCTCATTTTATCTCACTCATTTCAGGTCTCTGCTCAAAGACATCCCCTTAAGAGATCACGTCCCTCTTCACCATGTTGAAAATATCTGCATGCCTTAGTTTGCTACCATAGTACTTTTTCCATAATAACTTGATATATATATGTTCCTGTATGGGTTTATTATTTATCTATCCCCATGAGAATAAACGCTTTATAAGGTGTGAATTTTCTCCTTCCTCTTTCCCTCTACCTCTATCTCTACTTCCTTCTTTTCCCCACTATATTCCCTCTACCTAGAAGAGAACTTAGACTATACTATCTATTTAAGTAATATATCTTGGATAAACTAATGGATTTGGTTGTTATGGTTTCTTGGTTCATCTTATAATATGTGATGATATATATCTGTGGGCTATGATACAAAATGTAAACCATCCACTTCCTCAAACCTAGACTAAAGATGCCAGCTTAACACTACAAACTTGCTTATACCTTATCATTGTATTTTTGTTATGTTGCCACTGGAAAATAAAACCTGAGAGCGTGGACCACAGATAAAATGTTTGAGAACCACTGTGCTCATCAGCAACGAACAAACTCTCAGCAAAAATGAATGATCCTTAATAGCTGCACACAAAAGTATCTTATTTACATGTCATTCATGTAAAGCATGTGAGTATCTATATTTTATGAACACATCAATAATGTGAAACCCTACCCAAGATGCAGAGGCATACCTCCTCAAACCACAGGCAGGACACAGGTGTTCTCCAATATGCCTCTACAGTCTTGAAAGGAATATTCAGGGATCCTTGGATTAAAGTCATGAGTGAGATTTAGAGTCACAGCCATACACATGAAAGGTGGGCTCAGTTCAGTTCAGTTCAGTCGCTCAGTCGTGTCTGACTCTTTGCGACCCCATGAATCGCAGCACGTCCTGAGAGCGTGGACCACAGATAAAATGTTTGAGAACCACTGTGCTCATCAGCAACGAACAAACTCTCAGCAAAAATGAATGATCCTTAATAGCTGCACACAAAAGTACCTTATTTACATGTCATTCATGTAAAGCATGTGAGTATCTATATTTTATGAACACATCAATAATGTGAAACCCTACCCAAGATGCAGAGGCATACCTCCTCAAACCACAGGCAGGACACAGGTGTTCTCCAATATGCCTCTACAGTCTTGAAAGGAATATTCAGGGATCCTTGGATTAAAGTCATGAGTGAGATTTAGAGTCACAGCCATACACATGAAAGGTGGGCTCAGTTCAGTTCAGTTCAGTCGCTCAGTCGTGTCTGACTCTTTGCGACCCCATGAATCGCAGCACGCCTGGGCTCCCTGTCCGTCACCATCTCCCGGAGTTCACCCAGACTCACGTCCATCGAGTCCGTGATGCCATCCAGCCATCTCATCCTTGGTCGTCCCCTTCTCTCTTAAATCACCATTGAAGACTATTAGGGAAAGACTGTTAAACGAGAAACCATGACATGCATTTGTTTCTATTGTTCATCGTCTAGTTTTTCTTCAGAGAGACCCTGGTCTACGAAGCAGAGGAGATGAAGAAGAGAAACATGCAAGGGCCACATGACAACAGTAAGACATCGGGACCTAAAGAGTGCTGCTCTGAGCCATGGTGGCCTCTTGAACAGCACTTCTAAGAGGAGTGCCTAGTGAGACCGAATGACAAGAGTTTCAGATTATTTCATCTCCTTAAAACATCCTGCTTTCATGGTGCACATGTGCTTCATACAGTAAATATCAGTCCCTGTTACTACAGAAGCAACCACTTGAAAGGCTCCAGTAACACAATTATGCATAAAATCTGGGAGAACAGAGGAATAAAGAAACAGGCGTATACATAACAAGAGCCAGTACCCAAGGAAACACAAGCAAAGTTCAGATAGCTCTCTGCTGCCTCAAAGAAAGTATTGACAGTGTGATGGCCCTAAAGAGAAGAGCTCAAGAAAGCGATTCAAGAGTTCAAGGAATATTCAAGACAACACAAGAAAATAAAATAAGCTGGCAGAGCTCAGACAAGAAGTGGAAAAGAAAGAAACATAAAAATTCAAACACAGAAATGAGGGTTCCTACACATAAAGTCAAGATCGTGGTGAAAACCACGGAAAACAGAATAGAAATGAACAACGATATTAAAAGGTTGATAGACATGAAAACAAACTCCAAATAAGTATTATTAATATTTAGAAAGAACAGAACGGGGCAAAAACAAATGAAAACTGAAGTGTTCAGTGATGCATTAGGAAAATAAATTGCTAAAATAAAAACTTGAATATTTAGATCTTATTCAAGAAAAAAAATACAGAAATAATTTCAATATATATTGTGAAAACTCTTTGTACTTAAAGAATAAGGAGAGCTATTATATAATGTCTATATTATAGACATTAGATATTATATATATTATAGATATTATATAATATCTCTATAATATAGATATTATTATATCCAATAAAACATGTTGGGGGGAGAAGATATTTGACAGGGGAAAAAAATACAGTTTGATCTCAGATTTATCCAAAGCAACAGGCACTGCTNGTTGCACAGGTGGCCTGTCTCTTATACACATCTATAATATAGATATTATTATATCCAATAAAACATGTTGGGGGGAGAAGATATTTGACAGGGGAAAAAAATACAGTTTGATCTCAGATTTATCCAAAGCAACAGGCACTGCTGTGTGATAGCAGTCCACAGAATTTCAAAGGGAAAAAAGGTTTTACATTAATGTTAGAATTGTTCAACTGGAGTAGCAGGAAGATAGTCTAAGCTTACCAGAACAAAGGAAAAACAATTTCCATGAAGCTTTTCCTAAAATCACTGAGTAGTACTATCAGTACTACTGATAGTACTGTTTCTGGTGGAAGATCTACCCATACTCTAAGAAGCCAAAAAAAGAAAAGAAATAAAAGGTTAAAGATCAGAAAAATGAGATCAAGAGACAATGATACATTACTTAGAGAGGATGTAATTGCCCACATAGAGCAATCAAACTGCTAGAAGTAATAAGAGGGTTCTGTGTGGTTGACAGAAACAAGATCAACTTTACAAAATCAGCAGCATTTTTTACAACAACAATGAACTACTAGAAAATATAGTTAAGAATCAAGATATTCATAATAAAAATAAACTTATGAAGTGTCTAGGAATTTTAAAAGAATTCATGCGGGCTTCCCTGGTGGCTCAGAGGTTAAAGCGTCTGCCTCCAATGTGGGAGACCTGGGTTCGATCCCTGGGTTGGGAAGATCCCCTGGAGAAGGAAATGGCAACCCACTCCAGTATTCTTGCCTGGAGAATCCCATGAACTGAGGAGCCTGGTGGGTTGTAGTCCATGGGGTCACAAAGAGTCAGACACGACTGAGTGACTTTACTTACTTACTTATAAGTCCTTTATATAGAAAAATGTTAAATATACTGAAGAACTTAGAGAAGGCATAACATATAGACAGTTCATACTCTTGAATGGAAAAAGTTACTATTAACAAGAAGTCAGGGACTTTCCTGGTGGCCCAGTGGTTAAAACCTCCTCACCTTCCAATAGAGAGGGTATGAAGTGAGTTCGATCCCTGTTGGGGAAATAAAATCCCACATGCCTCACAGCTAAAAAAGCAAAAAAAAAAAAAAAAAAGGAAATAATATTGTAGGAAATTGAATAAAAATTTTAAAAATGGTCCACATTAAAAAAAAACTTTAAAATAATGAAAAAATGTAAAGAAGTCAATCTTTTCTTAATCTAAAATTCATTGCAATTAAAAATTCTAGCCGATCTTTTGGAGGATTTTGATAAACTCAATCTAAAAATTTTTTTGAAAATTTCAATGAAAGTTCCAAGAACTTTCAAGTCAGTTTAACATTGCAAAAGAAAATCAGAGAAGAGGGACTTGCCATAAGAAATATTTTTTAAACACACAAAAGTCATAGCAATAAATACAATTTGATACTGGGGCAAGAAAAAGAGACTAACTGTATATTCATATATCTTTGTATAAGATAAAATTGGTGAATGTTAGTCTGCATAGTCAGTAATGTCGAAAAAATTGACTCACTATATGAAAAAAATTTTTATATTCTCATCTAACAGTGTTTTCAAACCAAAATGTGGGAATTAAAGCAATAAAGTTAATAGTCAATGAAGTGGAAGAGAACTGTTATAACCTAGGGATGCAGAAAGAATCCTTAAGAATAAGCCCCAAGCACTGACATAAAGAAATAATGATGGGTTTGATTAAATAAAAAATGAGAATTTCTGTTCAACTAAGGACATTGTGTACAAAGTTAACAACAATGAAATGACATACTGGGAGATGAGTGCAATCAAACATCAGTAAGGGAATCATATTGAGAACACCAAATGAATCAAAATCAAACAAACAAACAAAAAAAAACCACAATAAAAAATGGGCTGTGCAGATGTGTAGGCAATTCAATGGAGGAAGAAATTCAAAGGCTGAGAAGCTCAAACTCATTTGTATTTAGAGAAATTCAACATAAAGTAACATTGAGCCATTACTTTAAAGCCATCAGATTGATAAAAACCAGGAAGCTTCGGGATGTCAGCTGTTGGACAGATGTAGGAATCTGAGAATACTGCACTACTGATAGCTTACACAGCTGCAGTCATTCTGGGGCACACACTGGTGAGTCAGGCATATCAGTCATACGTAAACCTCTCACCCAGCCACCCGCAGGTGTAATTTCTGAGAAATTCTCTTACAGTTGCATGAGAGACGTACACAAGCATATTCATCTCAGCGTGGTTTGTGGCGGCAGAAAGCTGGATGGACACAATCTAAGTTTTCATGTATACAGCTCTGAAAGTTTAAAATGTGCAGAAGGTCTACTAAGGATAAGGTGACCATGCTTCTCAGGAGCCTGGATCAATCCCATTGTGTGTCTATTGTCTTGGTAAAATTTCTGATTGGGCCCCTTTTCACCTCAGAAGTGTCCTGTTTTGAAAAATAAATTATTCCTAATACTATGCAGAGATGAAAGCAACCAACTGGATTATGCTCACAGAAACATGGATAGAACCTAAAAATATCACAAGTGATGAAGGTAATCCAATGAGGTTAGCACAGTATATGTAAAACCTTTATATATAAAATATAAAATACATAAAAAGTAAAATACATAAAGTGTGTAAAATACACATAAAATCACAAAATATACATAAAATTATGAAAAAATACAACAGTGCATGGGGCTTCCCTGATGGCTCAGACAGTAAAATCCGCTCACAATGTGGGAGATCTCAGTTTGATCCCTGGGTCGGGAAGATCCTCTGGAGGAGGGCATAACAACCCCTCCAGTATTCTTGCCTGGAGAATTCCATGGGTAGAGGAGCCTGGTGGGCTACAGTCCATGGCGTTGCAAAGAGTTGGACACTACTGAGCAGCTAACACTATTTTAATTTCTACTACAACAGTGCCTGTTTGATAAGAAGTAGACTTCTATGCATCAGACACATGGGGTATTTATCAAACATATCAGAATGATTACCTATGGGGTAGGGTGAACAGAATGAAATTATCAAATAAAAGAGAATAAATACTAGTGACAACAACAATAAAATAATGATAATAATTTTGAAAAAGAGGGATTGTGTCCCATGAACTAAAAAATGCGGTTAACTCAACCTCAAACTAAAATCCAAAATAACAGCAGTATAAGAAGTAAACTTCTATGCATCAGACACATGGGGTATTTATAAAACATATCAGAATGATTATCTATGGGGTAGGGTGAACAGAATGAAATTATCAAATAAAAGAGAATAAATACTAGTGACAACAATAATAAAATAATGATAATAATTTTGAAAAAGAGGGATTGTGTCCCACGAACTAAAAAATGCGGTTAACTCAACCTCAAACTAAAATCCAAAATAACAGCAATGGGAGGGTGGCTACAGCTTAACAGATTCAGCCAGTTATGGAATGAATCAAAGCAAAAGATTAAAACTCAGTAGTAGAAAGGCTCAAGGTAAGCATTCTATTAATTTAAATATCCCCTTAAAATTATGAAACCATGGGGATTACTATTACCCAGCAAAAGGTATATGTTACAAACTTCGATAACATAAAACCTAATCATGTAACTAATGAAAATAGTGGGTGGTGGGGATCAAAGGGCAAAAGCAGGCTAATTTCCTTATCGTTCATAGCAGGGAGTATACAGATAAAGTTTAAATTTCACACATGGTCTAATAATCATTGTAATTTCAACTTCGAAAGTTTTTCAGTTCTTCATTAACTCTGAAGTCTGGATGCCTTCAGGTTCCGATGTTCCTTTCAAAGGATTTGCCTGAATTTCAATTTCTGTAGGTTAATTTAGCTCCTTTTGTTAACTTCACATAAAATTCAGAGTTAATATTAAACTTGTATATATGGTAAAATACATTCTAAAGTTATTTCAGTTTTATTCTTTTCAGTCTACCTGCTTAGGAGAGGATCTGGGATGATGCTCACCAAAGGTTGGTAATTATTAATTACATCTGAATGTTTATGTTCATTTCCTTGACTTCATTTTTTACAGGAATAATAGTTATTATTAATAAAATAGAGAAAAATAGTGAGCAAGTGGTGATACTGACTAGAACCCTTCTTAAAATGGCGGTTGCTCAGTCGTGTCTGACTCTTTGCAACCCCATGGATTGCAGCCTGCCAGGCTACTCTGTTCACAGACTTCTCCAGGCAAGAATACTGGAGTGGGTTGCCCTTCCCTTCTCCAGGGGATCTTCCCAACCCAGGGATCGAACCTGAGTCTCTTGCATTGAAGGCAGATTCTTTTACCATCTGAGCCACCAGGAAAGCCCTCTTATTAGCTGTTAGATTATAAAATTATTATACAGATGGAAAGAGAATCAAGCACTATGCGCCAAGATTTTCTCACCCCATATATTAATTGCAGAGAATTGAAAGCAAGAATGTCATTTTGCATGAGACCTTAGTTGTTAAATTCTACTCCGCTTCCAGAGATAAGATCCATCTTAGGATTGCAGAAAGGCATATCCCAGAGTATGATCTTACTCTGGTGTTCATGCTGGACAACCACAAAGGAAAGTGAACAGAAATGATATCAAATTTGTCACTGACAACCAACCACTCTCTATTCTTCTCAGGATACACACCTTACATTTACCTTAGAAGGTTAACCAAAATAGCTCCCAGGACTGGTGCACCAAATTGCCACACAGAATCCTCCAACACAGGCTGCCCTGTAGTCATCCTTACTATCCACAGTTATTTGAGTTAAATGAAGTCTGACATATTCCCACATGGAAATAGCAAGGAGAAACATTTTTTTTTTCAGTCTATTAAATTTAATTCATTGGGTATGTTTTCCTTCCTTATCAGCAGTTCAAATTAATTTTTCTCATTGTCAACTGGCTGACAGTCTCCCACATCTTTAAATCCGAGCACACAATATTTGCTAAGACTATCTGTACCCACGGGTGTGGAAAACAACATGTTCATTCCATTAGGTCTTTGCAAGGCTCTAACAATTACACAAAATAATTTATCCCTCGATGATCAGGTACAGCTGTATCTAACTCCTCCTGTCAATTTCCATTTCAGCAGCAGAAATGGTGATGTTCTCGGGAGAGGAGTGATTGGTTTTCGGTTACACACGGCTACAGGTGGAAACCATCGGAAAATCATAATGCCTGCATGTGGATAAGTTATATAGCAAGATAATGACATTTGTACGTCCTTTACAAAGGCTTATCCAGGGCTATAACTATCTGATCAGTTGCACAGGTGGCAGAAATAATATGGATTACTCTATTCACTGACTGCATTGAGCACTGAAAAAATGAACACCATCTAAATGAAAGGGCAGAATTTAACAGGAAAATAAGTGATAAATGCAATGAAAGATACTGATCCTATTGAGATGAATTAATGGCAGACACCGCTTGTAGAGACAATCTTCATGGGAAGTTTCCCGACTCCTCTAGAGTTTGGGTTGGAAGAGGGTTAGCCATTACAGTACGTCCCCTGCATAAGAACAAGTCCTGTTCCTAGAGCACATTTGTAAATCCAATTTGTTTTGAAGTCCAACAGAGCTAGCCAAGGTGGGGCTTATCCAATGGCTCATTGGCAAAGAATCAGCTTGTGATGCAGGAGCTGCAGGAGACATGGGTTCGATCCCTGGATTGGGAAGATCCCTTAGAGGAGGGCATGGCAACCCACTCCAGTATTCTTGCCTGGAGAATCCTATGGACAAAGGAGGCTGATGGGCTCCAATGGTCCACAGAGTCACAAAGAGTTGACACAACTGAAGCAATCTTAGCACACAGGCGTGCACACAACTAACACGATTGGCTATATAGTACAGTACGGTAATGAGTTTATAATATTTGTTACACAAATACTACATAAAAAAAAACAACAAAAAGATAAAGAAAAAAACATTTTTAATCTTACAGTGCATGTGTGCTAAGTCGCTTCAGTCTTGGCTGACTCTTTGTGACCCTACGGACTGTAGCCATAGGTACTGTATACAGTCGCTACAGTACAGTGCAGTAGAGTACACAAAAGCAGAACCACTTGTAGAGGGCGCGTGACTGTGACATTGTATGCCATCCACAAGAGCTAACTTACATGACTGGATGTGAGAACACCTGTTCACATCTTTGAAAGTTCACAACTTGCGGGTTCACAGGCTGGGGACTTACTGTATACAATCAAGAAAAACTCTTGGAATCAGAAATACTGTCTTTGAAAATTAATACTCATTCCAACATGTCTCTGCTTCATTTTTTCACCTGCAAATTGTGAAAGCTGGTACTTTTTCATTCTTACCGCTAACGGGTATTTTGAGGACAAATGGAAAAATAATATCAAAGTGGTTAGAACTTTTGGAAGAAAAGTTCTCTGTTAATCTAAGCTATTATTATCACCGCCACGTGAATAGTGGTTTCAAATCCTAAATCTAAAAGCTTTTTCAGATGCCTATTATTCAAATCTTATTTTAAAATCCTGCATTATTTATTACTAGCTCCTTATTAGAGGTGGGTAAACTGAGGCCTGAAAAGCACAAGAAACACCCTCAAGGTCACCTAGTGACAGAGCAGGTAAAGAAAGAAATATTGATTCTGTGCATAAAATTCCAAACACAGTGACAAAGTGAAACAGAACCATTAATATCAGAAGGAGTCTGAACCAGCAGCTTTTAAATTTAAAAAAAAAAAAAGTCCAATTAAAAGCGCTAGTCCAGCAAAAACCTTATACCTTTGCAAAAAGAATATGCAAAGCCACTTTTTTCGGCCTTTCCCAGGTCATATTTCTCGAAGTGACAGGTATTTTACTGAGAGTAAACAAAAGAGGAGTACTTCTACGTATGCAATTTTTCTGTGTCCTTAGGAAAGGATTTTTAAAGAGTTCCCCAAATTTCTTCGTTGAATAACTGGAGGTCTAATCAGGCAAAGTTGTCTTGATTTGTAATGTATATTTAGAACAGATGAACCCAAGTAAATATTTTCCTGCAAATACATTTCCTTCAATTCATTAAAACCCAATAGTTTCCAGAGTAATCTACATGTGACAGTATTCTCTGGACGATGCAGAGGGTTGTTGGACAAAAGGCATGTTTAGGCTGGACAGCCCCATTTGTTGTCATTGTTCAGTCCCTAAGTCATGTCCAACTCGTTACAACTCCACTGACTGCAGCACACCACGCTTCCCTGTCCTTCACTGTCTCCTGGAGTTTGCTCAAAACTCATGTTCATTGAGTCACTGATGTTATCCAGCCATCTCACCCTCTATTGCCCCCTTCTCTTCCTGACCTCCATCTTTCCAAGCATCAGGGATTTTTCCAGTGAGCAGGCTCTTCACATCAGGAGGCCAAAGAATCAGAGCTTCAGCTTCAGCATCAGTACTTACAATGAATATTCGGGGTTGATTTCCTTTAGCATTAACTGGGTTGATTTCCTTGCAGTCCAAGGGACTCTCAAGAGTCTTCTTCAACACCACAGTTCAAAAGCATCAAATCTTCAGTGTTCAGCCTTCCTTATAGTCCAACTCTCATACCCACAGATAACTACTGGAAAAATCATAGCTTTGATTATGTGAACCTTTGTTGGCAAAGTGATGTCTCTGCTTTTTAATACGTTGCCTAGGTTTGTCATAGCTCTTCTTCCAAGGAGCAAGCGTCTTCTAATTTCAAGGCTGAAGTCAGCATCTGCAGTTATTTTGGAGCCCCCCAAAATAAAATCTGTCACTGTTTCCACTTTTCCCCCCTTTACTTGCCATAAAGTGATGGCATCGGATGCCATGATCTTAATTTTTGAATGTTGAGTTTTTTCATTCTCTTCTTTCACCCTCATCTAGAGGCTCTTTAGTTCTGCTTCACTTTCTGCCATTAGACTGGTATACCAGCATATCTAAGGTTGTTGATATTTCTACCGGTAATCTTGATTCCCGGCTGTGATTCATCCAGCCTGGCATTTCGCATGATATATTCTGCATATAAGTTAAATAAGAAGGAGAGCTCCATAGCACAAACTAAACAACAGTCAGTCCTATGCCATAGAACGTTCTAACTAGCCTGAGCTATACTGTGAAAACTCTTAGAAATGTCTTTCAAATACAAAGTTCCACCTGAAAGGCTTTTTACTGGGAAGAGCAGTCCTAGAAAGGGGCCCCCTTTCATGATGCACTTGCTGTTCTGACTGTGTTTTTCATTCTAATGGAAATCAGCCTGCTCATATTTTCTCACATTGTTTTGATAGTTCTAAACTGTAGATTTCCATCTTTGGGGAATTCTCCCACATGATTACATGGGATATAAAGTAGCAATTACAAAGGAATAAACTTGTCCCATAGTAAAAATATTTTCAGCTGCTTGGAGAGATCATTTAGAAAGTTTTGGAAATGTTTCTATCATGTTGGATAAGCATTATTTATACACTCATAAGGAGGATGTCACCAACATTTAGTACTTGAGTACATATTTTAATACTTTGGGTCAGAACTTTCTCTTTTGGGGATACATTTTCCCAAAGCAACAGGCAGAAAAGCTAGGCTTTCGGTCATTTGTTATTTTGAATTTTATCTGTACATTTCACAGTTTCGCCTTGAAGTTCTAGTATTATTTTACTGAATATTCTAGTACTATTTTCACCTTGATATTCTAGTATTACTGTTGCATAAGAGTTAGACAACAGAATTTACACATTTCATACATTTTTGTAAGCCATTTTATCATTCTTTGAAGTTGTGGTCTGATGTTAAAACATTTCATAAGAAACACATTGAAAGCAAAAACTAAAAATGGACCCCATTTTCTTTTTTTCTTATTGAAGTATAATTGCTGTACAATATTGTATAACTTACAGCTGTACAATAAAGTAATTTGAAGCTTTAAAAGTTATATTCCATTTATACCTGTGTGCATGCTCAGTATGTCCAACTCTTTGCAGCCCCATGGACTATAGCCAGTCAGGTCCTATCCATGGAATTCTGTCCATGGAATTTTCCAGGCAAGAATACTAGACTGGGTTGCCATTTCCACCTCCAGGAGATCTTCCCAACCTAGGAATGTACCTGAGTCTCCTGCATTGGCAGGGGATTCTTTATCGTTATTATAAAATATTGTCTATATTCTCCATGTTGTACAGCATAGCCTTGTAGCTTATTTTATACCTACTAGTTTGTACCTCTTACTCTGCTACCCCTATAATTGCCCCTCCCTGGATCCCTCTCCCCACCGATAACCACAGGTTTGTTTTCTCTATCTGTGAGCCTGTTTCCTTTTTGTTATATTCACTGGTTTGTTGTATATATTTTTTTTAATATCCCACCTATAAGTGAGATCATGTAGTATTTGCCTTTCTCTGTCCGACTTATTTTACTTAATACCGTTCACGTCCATCCATGCTGTTGCAAATTGAGCCAATTTTCTAAGGGGGAAAGGTCATATTTAATTATGTTAGATATTTTTTGACGATGTCAAAGCCACAGAGAATAAGGATAACACTGACTGTCACTGAGGTGCAGGTGTGCTCCACTCTGTCACTCTGTAGCGTAACCACCCTTTTCCCTCTTTTTCTCTCTGTTGTCGTATTTTCTTTGTGTGCCTCCTTATTTCTGCCTCTGTCTCCTTCTGTCCCTGGGTGTCTCCTTTTCCTGTCTACCTCCTAAGACTTGCTGAACTCTGCCGGCAACATGCATTGCTAAGCAGCTGCTAACACGTGTTCAGAATCCACTTCAGATATCTGAGGTTTCCAAGGCTCCCTGCAAGAATACCAGTTGCCACAGCCACTGGCCACCAAAGGGACAAAATGGGGTGGCCGTCACAGGTATGTTCAAGTCATGCTGCTTGAGTTCCAAACCCACCTCCACCGCTTATGAGTGGTGTGACCTTTGGGCAAATTACTGAACTTTTCCAGGCCTTAGTTCATGTTCTGTTAAGTGGAAATAATGGTAGCGACTACTTCGTAAAGTTTTGGAATCATTCGATGTACTCATACATACAATATTCAGCACATGGCAGGACACATAAGTGTTCAATAAATGTGAGCTATTATCATTAGTCCAAACCCCTCTACAACCCCTTCCATTTACTTGCTATTGTAGAACACACCATATTCACATACATGTTCACGTCTTCCCCAAGAGTGGACACTCCTCTCACCAGGCTGGAATGCCTTCCCACATCCTTCCAGTTACAAATCCTACCTTTCCTGATAGGCTCACCTCCACCATGAGCTGATCTTAGATATCTCAGTGATCTCCCCATGCACCTTCTGTATCGTTGACACTCTCAGACCCTTTCATTGTGAATCAGAAACTCTCGGGCATAGTTTTCTTAGTGTTTCCCATGTATTCTTATTATCATCATAACTACGTGCCAACAAAGGCACTGCCCTGACCTGTGTGTGTATGTGTGTGTGTGGGTGCGCACTTAGTCACTCAGTCATGTCCGACTCTGCAACCCAATGGATTGTAGCTCACCAGGCTCCTCTGTCCATGGAATTCCCCAGGCAAGAACACTGGAGTGGGTAGCCATTCCCTTCTCCAGGGGATCTTCCTAACCCAGGGATTGAACCTGGCTCTCCTGCATTGCAGCCAGATTCTTTACTGTCTGAGCCACCAGGGAAACCAACCCTGACCTAAGGGTAGTTCCAAACAGGTGTCGGTTTGCTCCTTTGTGAACATTCTAGATGAGTTTGCTGTGTATTTAACCACAAAAAAGAAGATTTCCAAATTTTCTCTTTCATTTCATTCAGTCTTAGCGTTTAGAAAACAACCTGTCCAGGCAGGAGAAGTTCTAATCATCACACAAAATAAAGCTCACTGAAAGCCCATTTACTATTAAAAAAAAAAAAAAAACTCTTTTCTCACAGCCTAAATAGTAGCTGGAAAGAATGAATGCCATTTAGTTGTGTTACACTCAGTGGTAACCAACTGCCCAAATCAGGGATTCTCAGCCCGGGGATGATAGCTCACATACTAGTCTCACCACCCTATAGAGGAGATTCTGTTATCAGAGCCTGAGTCAAGAGCAGAAACTTTGCTAGTTAGTATGATGAATGTCAGAAATAAGTTTTCACTGGTGAAATTCATGGTTTGGTCATCCACATTAAGGTTGTTAGAATTGTTCCCATTGGTGTTTAAGATATGGGTTTGTTTAAAATATTTTAGAAATACACTTAACAGCTTGGGGGTTAATCCTCATATAATTTACAGTTAGACCTCCAGTTCCTCCACATCTACAGATTCAATTAAATGTGGACTGTGAAGCATTGTAACATTTTACTATTGAAAAATATCCATATATAATTGGACCCACCGGCTTCCCAGGTGGTACAGTGGTAAAGAATCCACATGCCAATGCAGAGGATGCCGGTTCAATCCCTGAGTTGGGAAGATCTCCTGGAGAAGGAAATGGCAACCCACTCCAGTATTCTTGCCTGAAGAAGCCCAGGGACAGAGGAGGCTGATGGGCTACAGTCCATGGGGTGGCAAAGAGCTGAAAATGACTAAGCACACATGCCTATTACCTACTAGTAAGTGGATCCAGGCAGCTCAAATCCATGTTGTTCAAGGGTGCACCATGAACCAGAATATGAACCAAGTTCTGCCTAGGACCCTGGGTTCTTTCTACTCAGCTCACATGCTTCCTCTTCCACACATAGAAGAACAGCACATTATGTATGATTTATCGCTTTCCTAACTCATCTGTTGCACTCCTGATATGCTCAGAAATCCTGATGAAGGTAGGAATATACAGTCAACAAAACATCAAATAAGTCTCATTGGGTTTGTTGCTTGATGAGCCAGTTTGTGAACTTGACCTTTGACATATACCACAAAACTTTTGTTTTAAACAACATCCTTGACTGAATAAGGTATAAAAAGTATGGAGGCTCATTATCTGCACTGTGAGGACTGGTGTCTGCTCCTGTTTCCAGACCTGGCATCAGAAGACCTCCAGCTGCATAAAGCCACCTACAGAAATTTCCATGGTATCCTGACTTCGGAATACTGTATATCTGACTCCAGTGACTATTTCTGGCAAGGTCAGAATGTGCATCTGCTTTGTCCCTGTTTGATAATAAATAGGTTCTTTAATAATATTTAAAAGCTCATTTGTGAGAATATGTAAGGAAGAAATCAGTACTTTGAACTGCTTGCCTGTACATGTGGAAACTTATTCTGACCCATTCCCTCTGAGAGTGTCCAACACTGTCAAATAAAAAAAAAGAATGTGATATAAATGTTGACCAACATGGACAATGTAAGATACGCTGGCACTTTGCTAACCAGAAAGGTGTGAAAATCAAATCAATCAATCAATCAACCAATATTTATTGAATGTCTGCTAGGTGCCCAGAACTGTGAAACTGCAAGATATCAGAGACTGGCGTTTCAGATCTCTCCTAAAATAAATCTCCAATCTGGTCAGGAATAGGAAGTGAACTGAAGACAGCAGTCTGCACAGTGAGGTTAGGGTACCTGAGGGCTGCTAGAACATTGTTATTTATGAGTCCAGCTTTCCTTGAGGGGGAGAAGTTAGGTATCTGTCATGCAGAGCCTGAACAAACAGTCCTGATTTACTGCACATATATTTGGTTATAGGTCTAAGGAGAGAAGGGAAGGATTGGACAAATGTAAACAAGAGGATAAGGCGTAGCAAGAATTAAGTCTCATTTTCCTTGAAATGTTGCTTCATTCACCATTACAATTTTATACTAGATTATAAAAGTTTTGTGGTATATGTCAAAGGTCAAGTTCACAAACAGGCTCACCAAGCAACAAATCCAACGAGGCTTATTTGATGTTTTGTAGACTGTATATTCCTACCTTCCTCAGGCCTTCTTAGCATATCAGGAGTGTAACAGATGAATTAGGAAAGCAATAAATCATACATAATGTATTGTTCTTCGATGTGTGGGAAGAGGAAGCATGAGAGCTGGGTGGAAAGAACCTAGGCTCCTAGGCAGAACTTGGTTCATATTCTGGTTCATGGAGCACTCACTATGAGCCAGGTCCTACTTTAAGTTTTTTGATCATATTAATCCTCAAAACTGCCCTGTGTGGTAGATTGTTAGTATTACCAAAAAAAGTAGTGGGGCTTCCCTGGTGGCAGAGAGTATAGAATCTACCTGTGATATGGGAGACCCAGGTTCGATCACTGGGTCAGGAAAAGCCCCTGGAAAAGGAAATGGCCACCCACTCTGGTATTCTCTCCTGGAGAATTTCATGGACAGAGGAGGCTGATGGGCTACAGTCCATGGGGTTGCAAAGAGTCAGGTACAACTGAGCGACTGACACTTTCACTTTCATAGTAGATAAGGAAACAGAGGACAACACAGTTATATAATGTGCCCAAGGACGGCAGCTATTAAGTGGAATTTCAAACTGGGCAGTTTGGCCCCAGAATCCTTTCTCTTAACCACAGTGTCTGCTCAGTGGATGCAACGAAGGCTAGTGTGGGGAAAGTATATAAATTAGTAGGCACTCGATACACTTTACTCCACTTTTCTTACCTAGAAGCCAACTGTATACACTGTGCATGCTCAAAGAATAGACACGCTTCTGCAAGGCAGGCAATTAGGTGGTAAACAGCAGCAGGTGCTGGGCTTCATTGCTCAGTCGTGTCTGACTCTTTGTGACCCCCACGGACTGCAGCCCACCAGGCTTCTCTGTCCATGATGGCTCTCCAGGCAAGAATACTGGAGTGGGTTGCCATGCCCTTCTTCTGGTGATCTTCCCAATCCAGGAATCGAACCCAGATCTCCCACTCTGCAGGATCTCCCACATTGTAGGTGGATTCTTTACACATTGAGCCATGAGGGAAGCCCAAGAATACTGTAGTGGGTAGCCTATCCCTTCTCCAGGGAATCTTCTCCACCTAGGAATCAAACTAGGGTCTCTTCCATGGCAGGCAGATTCTTTACCAGCTGAATACAGCAGCATAGCATACTAAAAATAGCAACATAGCATACTAAAAACAGCAACATAGCATACTAAAAATAGCAACATGGCATACTAAAGATCCACCAGGCTCAGGCATTGGAACTCAACAGATGTGGGTTGTGATCTCTCGCCCCTCTTCTCTCTCGTCACCTTCAGAAGACATTTTATCATCAGAAGATGTGTCAACTTTATTAGTTTTCTATATCTCTCCATCTCCTCTCATAATTCCTTCCACTCAAACTTTCACTTTACTAAAGAAATATAGACATTGCCCAGATGTGTCATAAGCTGTAATGCATTTCATAGCTGAAGACTACAATCGGCAAAAGCATATAAAAACAGCCAGAAATTTATTCTTTGCAAGCCAACTACAGTTACGTTTTATGGTTCTAGTCTTACTGCACAATTGTATTTTAATACATTTCATGTTGGTCCAGTACAATATCATTGAACAACAACAACAAAAATCTCTCTAGAAAGCTACAGAGTGTTAGTCCATTAACGATGGGCCTTTTCCTGCCATTTCCAGGATGGCAGGCAGACTTGTTGATGTGTTGGGATGACATTCATCCTGAGCAGTGGCTGTCACTAGGTGTCCATGGATCAGCCTTATCCTAGGACTTGTGGTTTGTTAACAAGTTTATCCTGCCGTCACCATCCTCTTTCATCTGATTACTACGACAGCCTCTACCCTTGACTCTTTTTAGTTTATTCTCAACAAAGTAGATAGGGTGATATTTTTAAAAGAGAAGTCATTAGCTTACAGGTATGTATCTAAGAAAACAAAACATACTTTCATACAAAAACTTGTACATGGATGTTCACAGAATTATTCATAATAACCAAAACGTGGAAACAACCCAAATGTTCATCAACTGATGAATGGTTAAACAAACTACAGTATACCCTTACAACGAAATTGCTGTTGCCGTTTAGTTGCAAAGTCACATCTGACTCTTCGTGACCCATGGACTGTACCCACGAGGCCTCTATCCATGGGTTTGACAATAAAAGAAATGAAGTACTGATATACGCTAAAACGTGGGTGGACCCTGAAAATCTACAACATAGATGCTAAGTGAAAGAATCCAGACACACAGGACTATATGATGTATGATTCCATTTGTATGGAACATCCAGAATAGGCAAAGTCTATTGACACATTCAACACCAGAAGACACCACATGGAATAGGAGATGCACAACCCAGTTGAGTCCATGTTGGGTTTTTATTCACGTGTCTGTATCTCACCTGGGAAGGTTAGAAAAGTTGGAGAAGGCTGTGGGAGTAGGTAAATCTCTTCCTCCATGGCTTTTCCGTGAGACTCATTTGAGCATCACAGTCTCAGATAATCAGATTTCTTACCTGACAGCGAGCTTCCAAGAAAAATACCCAGACTGTCACATCTGCCATAGTCTACTGCTCAAAGTCAATCAGAATGCTGGCCCTTTCGAGGAGAGGGAGTACAGACCTGCCCCCCCCCCCCACTTTCTGAGGGTAAAGTGGTGTAAGTGTTCAAGGGGGAAGGAGTTGATAGCAGCATCTTTGGAAAGAAGCTCCCAAAGCTTCAGGGTAATTTCTAGGAATTTCAAAGGTTCTCTCCCCATAGTCTTCAACTCCATTCCCAGGAAGAATGAAATCTGCCTATAGTCAAAGGTGATATGAATTACCCAGGGATAAAATGGGGATGATGGAATCCAGGGTCTTACATCTAGGAATAGGATAAAATGGATTTTAGGTGAAATGAGGTTGGAGCCCAGCCCTGGCATCTGTCTTTGCAACTTTCTTTGGAAAATTTCCTTCAAACGCATTGTCCTTTCTTCTCACCCTCTTCTTAACCTGGGAGCTTAAGCCAAGGATGTCTTGGACCAGATGAGCCAGCTCACATGTACTGAAACTCCAATACTTTGGCCCCCTAATGCGAAGAACTGACTCATTTGAAAAGACCCTGATGCTGGGAAAGATTGAAGGTGGGAGGAGAAGGGGACGACAGAGGTTGGATGGCATCACCAACTCTATGGACATGAGCTTGAGTAAACTCCAGGGGTTGGTAATGGACAGGGAGGCCTGGTGTGCTGCAGTCCACGGGGTCACAAAGAGTCAGACACGACAGAGCAGCTGAACTGAACTGAACTGAAGCAACTTTATCACTAATCCAACAGGACTGGTACCATAAGAAGAAAATGCCACGTGGGCACAGAGACACAAGAAGCAAAGACAGTCATGAGACAATGAGGCAGAGAATGGAGTGATGCCTTTACAAGACAGAGGCCTGGCGTGCTGCAGTTCATGGGGTTGCAAGGAGCTGGACACAACTGAGCAACTGCACTGAACTGAGAGTAAAATAACTGGGCCATCACTGTAAGCAGTCAAACTCTATTTGTTCTTACAGCAAAAACATTCCTAAGCATTCTTCATATTGCTACATTCTTTAGCATGCATCAAAGACCTCTCTCAAAGCAAGGTGTCTGGACAATATTACTCACAAGGAAGCGTAGGTTACTAGCAGGACCAGTAACGATATAGAAATCAGTCATGTCATTACCCCTTTGTTAAAACCCCACACTAATGGGTTCCTCCAGGATTTGTGCTCAAAGGCACACTTTCTCTTCTTCTTATCCCTTTCTTAGTGGGTGTGTATGTGTTTTCGTCACTTGAAATTCGATACTGCAAAACTTCCAGTTGTGTTTGATAAAAGTACTAATTCCTAGACTCTATCTTCAGAGATAATAATTTACTAAATACATGGCAATTTCTGGCATTTCTAATCATAATAAGCTCCAGAGGTTGTTCTGAGACATCACAGACTAAAACTTACCAGCATGGTAGAAAGACTTGAACAGGGATTAAGGATATTATACTTGAGTCCTGACTTTGAACTAACAACTTTTAAGAAACTACCTAAGACCATGAGTTCCTAGGTAATCAATTACTATGCAAATTTTATAATAATATTTAGTCCTTATGTTAAATATGTGAGATATTGACATTTCAATAAATCATGCTATTTATCTCATATTTTTTATGAAAGTGAAAGTGAAGATTGCTCAGTCTCTTTGAGACCCCATGGACTATAGAATCCATAGAATTCTCTAGGCCAGAATACTGGAGTGGGTAGCCTTTCCCTTCTTCAGGGGATCTTCCCAACCCAGGGATCGAACCCAGGTCTCCCACATGGCAGGTAAATGCTTTACCAGCTGAGCCACAAAGGAAGCCCAAGAATACTGGAGTGGGTAGCCTTTCCCTTCTCCAGGGGATCTTACCAACCCAGGAATTGTACAGGAGTCTCCTGCACTGCAGGTGTATTTTTAACCAACTGAGCTATCAGGGAAGCCCTAATTTTGAATACCTGTCTCTTTATATTATTCTACTTCTCTGTCATTTCTAGCACACAGCATTTAAAGTTTAAAATACATGACCATAAGAAAAAATAAGCAACAATAACAAAGAGAAAACTCACCCTTTTGTCAGAGGTTTTGACAAAGCAAATTCAGGACGCATTTCATATTTTGCTACTGAGGAAGTAATGTAGTTCAGTTCATATGCTGGCATGCTAACTTTTTCCCCATGATATATAAAAGTCAAGAGGGTAACAATTTTATTTAAAGTATAGGCCCAGAGAGAAAAATTACTCCACACTGTGCCACACACCATCACAAAGAAACACCATAACACTGATTTTGAGAATGGTTGTGAAGAATAAAATAATGAGTCATTAATTAATAATGGTAAACCCTGTAAAACATTCTAAAACTTAAATGATGATCATTATTGGGTATATATGTAGCAAAGTGCTCCACTGTGATTCTTACATATGTATTTTATCAAGAAAATGAATCAAAGAATAATTTTGAATTCTTTGAGGAAAACCTTGAGAAGAGTGAATAGAGGGACACACAGAGTCCTGTAGGTAACCTCCCTCAGAATAATGAACTGACTGGAAAATGGGTATAGACAGACTTTTTGTATTTTAAGAACAAAAAGAGAAAAGCTGCCCAATTCCCAGGTACAGGTCTCCAGGGGCAGTAAGAAAATAACCGGTTCTAGTTCTGAAAAGGGATGAAATTAACTGAATAGCAAGAACCATGACCTTGGGAAGCCAAGTAAAGGGCAACCTTGTTGAGGTGGCTCTGAGAAATTAAAGTTGTCCTCGCTCAAAAGTCAACACTGGCAGAGTGCCCTTGGCCAGTGTAGAGATGTGAATTAGCAGCATCTGTCAGAGCAGGGAGCACAGTTTTGTCAACAGCCACCCAACTTGGCAGCCGCAAGCAATAGCATTAGCAAACTGAAGAGGATTCAGTCTCTCCACTCTTATACTGGAAATTGAGCTGAACTTTCAGTCCCTATTTGAATTGAAAAAGTCCTTGGGTGTCATGGAAATTTTAAGAGAGAGAGGCTCCCCCCGTGGGTAGCTACTGCACTTCTGATCAATATATAAAAAATAAATAAATACAAAAAATAAATAAATAAATAAATAAATAATAAAAATAAAAACAAGACCTAAAAAAAAAAAAAGAAGATTCAGATTAATTTTAAGAAGACTCAGATTAATTTTAATTTGTGTTGAAAAGTCATGGAGGAGTACTCAGTTATCTACTTACATATATATACACTGGGTCTCAGTAAAGGTCATTCTTCTTTTTTAAAAAAGGAAACGTTAGAAATGGTGCTGATATCTTAGGATTGATCCGTATATGCTAAGATTAAGACCCTACAAGGAAGAAAAGAGGTACAGAATGCTCAGCAAGGCAAAGTACTCAAGTTACTAAGGAGAAGTTGAAGGATATTCCCCCAGCATCAGAGCAGGTCAGGACCAGGGAGGAGATGGTCTTAGACTGAGTAGTCTCACACAATAGCCCTATGCCCAGTCTCTGGACAGCTGGTGGAGGTTCCATGATAGATCAAGTTTTGAAATAAAACGAGAAGCTAGTCTCTCTAAAGTTGGCCAAGAGAACTGAGATCTTGCCCAGTTACTGTAGAAAGAGTGTCACTGCCTGGGAATGTGTGGATTTAGCAGCAAAAGCAGTGAAAATGAGCCAAGTCCCTGGAGAATGTGGACTAAATAACAAAATGGTAGCCTCTGCGATACAGGAGTTGGGATGTCACAGTGAGAGTGGGCAGAACACCGCCATCCAAAGTAACCTGACCCATGCACGAGTCACAGGAGGAGACAAAACAGGTGGTTTATCCGCTAGAGTAGAGACACACCCTTGCCTTGAGGAGGATAAATGTCTAGGACTGGCCAAAAACTGGATTTATAACATCTTATAGCAAACCCAAATGAAATTTCTAGCCAACCCAAACAGAAGCCCCAGAGTTATTAAGCAAAACACTCTCAAAAGGGGAGCCAGAACTGAAGTACTAGTAACACAATGTGGGTTGAGATTAGGTCTTCCCACTCATTCTTCCCCCAGCTTTTAACTTCTCTGTTGATATTTGTTGTCCAACTCTTTCCGACCCCATGGACTGTATCACAGCATGCTTCTCTGTCCTTTACTATCTCTGGGAGTTTGCTCAAACTCATGTCCATTGAGTCAGTGATTCCATCCAACCATTTTATCCTCTGTCACCCCCTTCTCCTTCTGCCTTCAATCTTTCCCAGCATCAGGGTCTTTTCCAAAGCAGTCCGTTTGGTACAGACTTAGGAAATCAGAGTTTCATAGTAAAGCTGCCTTACGTAATGAGAGAGAGAAATCACTGGTGATGATAACATCTACTGAGCTATTGTGAAGATTATCATAAATGGACCCGACAAGACAGTAGCCTTCATTTCCAAGTCCAGGCCTTGGACTTGGTAGTATCAGGTTGCCAGGCTGATATGACGAGATAATTACTAAATATAGCAATGGACAGTCAAGTCTCTAAGGATTACACACAAACTCACAGACTATCAAGAAAGCGGAAGAGACGTACAAGAGTCGGAGAAGGCAATGGCAACCCACTCCAGTACTCTTGCCTGGAGAATCCCAGGGATGGCGGAGCCTGGTGGGCTGCCGTCTGTGGAATCGCACAGAGTTGGACACAACTGAAGTGACTTAGCAGCAGCAGCAGCAGCAGTACAAGAGTATCTAATTACAGTTATCAAGAGGGGTGAGATTTCTAGTGCTGGACAAGAAAATGAGCGAGATTTTTCAATTCAGTTGAACACCTTTGGGAGTCAATTTATTTTTATGTGCCAGGCATACAAAACTAATTATGGACCAAGTACTTCCACAGGGGGCATAGACAAGGAAGAAAGACAAGGGGAGACCGTAACTCAGGTGAATGTTGAACTAGATAGCCAGTTATTGGGTAGAAGTTAGAATGAGGCATGATTAAAGAAACGTAACATGTGTATTTGTTTATATTGATTACCTGGGTAAGGAGACTAGTTGGGGGAGTGGCATGAAAGGATTTATTAATAAACATTAATTATGACTCATATTGTACAATAAATTCTCTGGGCGTGGGAAAATGATAAACAAATGATAACAAAGTGGCCTTTGAGACACATCTATCAGCAAAGGTGGCTGGCTGGAACTGAAAGATCTGAAAGTGAGGGCAAAAATGAGCACAGGCTCCATGACCGTGGTCTCACTGAAGGGTTTATGATGAGTCTGGAAGAGACCATATGTGTATAGGTTGGCTAATAGGAAATAACACTGGCAGCCAAGCTATAACTTATTGTCAGAACAGCCCCAGATGGGCTCACACACATACTAGTATCCAAGCAGACAAAGGCAGACTATCCATTTACAAACGATGTCACATTTGAGGGCAGACAGCGGGGAACTCCCAGTTTCACTACATTCTTTTCAGAGTCTCATAACCACACAGCTGCACTGTTCTGGGGGTCTTATGCACAAGAACGCTACAATTATACAGTTAGTGATAACTCTACACTAGGACAATTCCCTTGCTCCCTTTGAAAACATAGGGTTTCTCTATGTTTCCTGCCCTTTGATTAACTGTATTGAGAAATGCATCGCTGAGTCCCTCCAGCCCGCACAGAGTACTGAAGCAATAACCATGGGAAGAAATACCAAATGTTAAGCATATGGCTTTGGGAACAAGTTTCAGCATAGTTACTTTGGTTTCTTTTTGGTTTTGATTTTTGTCTTAGCTTTTCAAAGTCTGTTTAGTTAGCAAAAAACGATTAGATAATTCCCTCAAATAAATGAAATCTCTCTCTTGAACTTCATTATTTAGAGCATAACACTCCAGTTAATGAGGGTCTTCTTCGGAACTGGCCCAAGAAAGTAAATTACGCTAAGAACTGACTGATACCTTACGGTCCCCTAGCCTGATTATGAAGAAAGTCCTTATGGCAAGTTCTCAGGATGGCTCGCAGTCACCAGTTACACACTCGTGTCCTAAATACACAGCAGCAACAAGAGGCCTTGTGTGGTCCAGCATATGTGGTTCCCCCCGGCTGTCCAGACGTGACTCAACATTGACTGCTAGCACAACAAAGAGCACAACATGCTGCAAGACTGGAAGCAGCATAGCCTGGCTGTGTTAGTACAACAACAGGAACGGAGCGTGGGGTGATCAACAAGCTTGCCTACTAACTCTGCGGATGCTCTGAGAAGATCTATATTTAATAATTTACCACTCTGTAGACATTCTGGGGAGCTCTATTTATAGACCAGATGATTCAGAAGAGCCAATAAAATATGCCTCTCAAGTGACTCATGACCATGAAATGCAACTGTTTGGGATTTGAAAAGACCATGTCATTTAAATATCCTCACCATTTTCAGCTGTATTACATGTATTAATATGTTAGATGAGTTTGTAGTCTGGTCAGTGCAAACTAGTCCTTTCATAAACCTTTCTGCATTATAAGACTGCTTTCATTTGAATCACGCTAATACCCTTAAAATTCTGCCCTGCACTTTTGTTTTTACATATGACCCTTAAAAATACATTGAACATATTTGTTCATGGTTGAACAACTTATGACAATTCTGACTTCAGTTCATACTCTGAGATTTACACTCATGTACACACGTTTCTACTTTCCTTTTTAGGATGCTACCATGCAAAGATGCCCCTCTTCCGTTGTGTACCATAAACATGCAACAGTTCTAGAATTAAGATTCTGGGTCTAAACTAATTATGGATGTTTTCCTCTTGAATTAGGCTCAGCTGCAGCTAAATCCAAATATGTTTTAAAGGCTCTAATTCCATGAAATTGTACGATTGATTATAATTATTGCCTATATAACTAAAAGACCTACTTCTAGAAATTTAATATATTTGCCCCTTTATGAAATGATTGAATGCATCGCTAGGTTTCTTTAACATGCAAAGGAAGGCTCAGAGCTGAGAGTGAGGGGAAGAACAGGATGAAATCAATTTGCTCTATACAAGAAAACATAGTGAAATGTATTTCTGTTTATGTGAAGAAAGGAGCAGAAGTGAGAAGACAGAAAAATGACTGGTTGAGCTGCATGGAGGAGGCAATTTTAAGAAAAGTATTATTTGACATTCCATGATATAAATGTATTCTTCCTCCTAAACATTAACAGAATCTGCTCCAAACATATAAGTATTGGCGTCTGTGCGTGTAGGTGCAATTTAAACAAGTTGACACATGTTTGGCACATGGGAAACTCTTAAAGAACATTAGTTCTTATGATTCATATTAACGTCATCTACCACTTACAATGTTGCCTAAAGATAGCAATGCAAATACTACAGTACACATAAGCAGTGCTGTGGAAGATTTTTTTTTTTTTTAGAAAACATGGGAAAATATTCGAGATTAAAAAAAAAAAAAAAATCTCACCAGCAATTGCAATGAGCTAGTTACTATAATTAAGAATAAAATTTAATTCTATGATTCTTAGTTGGTAGTTGAAAATAGAAACACAGTGTTTTGTTTGTATCTTTTACTAATTTGAGAAATAATATATATGTTTATATATTCAGAAAAAAAAATTTCTGGCACAAAATCTTGTGACTTTATTGTGTGTCTTGATGAATTAAGAGTCACTGAGTAATATGAAGTGTTATTTACTAACTTTAGCTTGTTCTCTAAGTAGTCATTTTGCAAAAAAAAAAAAAATCTGGATAAAGGCCGAAAGTATAACATTAAATCATGACTTCAAAGGCAGTTCTTTGGGAACAAAAAGATAATAGAGGCTAGAAACACTATTTCCTTTACGTTGATAATATAAAGATATATCTTAAAGCACGTAAAGGAATGGTTTGGTTAACATACCTACTGTAATGTAATTTACTATTTTTCATGAATGTTTCAACTTTGTTAAGTTTGTGTCTTTTTAGTAAATAAACCACATACCCCTCAAAGAGCACACATACTGTATTACATGTATAGTCCATTACATATATTCTCTTGAAATCTTTTTGTAAGTATTTTTCCCAAGAAGTAAAGAAAAACATGCTTTTTTAAGATTCCAAAATTTGGGGGGAAGTGGTGTGAAATATACTCACATGTATCAAAAGTAAGACTGATATGGAAGCATTCAAAATAACCAAGAATATTATTTTAATTACATGTCTGTTCTACTTGAAAAAGGAAAGCAACTATACTGATGGTGGGGATTATTCACTGTATCAAAGATGATCCAATGAACACAACTTTTTATGGTCACATTCTCACTCACCAAATGCCCTTTTTCTGCTCTTTGTAAGTAGCCATTACTTGATGAAGATAAAGCTAGAGAATAAAGAAGCTCAGCTTTGAAAACATAAGTAAGCATGGCCAATGGACCTTTAGTCAGACACGACGGTAGAAGTCAATGGGGACGATGAATCAACTCCCAGTCTAATTTTCAGGAACCCATCCCTCTTACTAAAAACACCTTAATGTACAAATGCCAGCATATGACCTAATAACACTGGATAGTGTATAGCATCAATAATTAAAAGATTTCATCTTAGAGGCATCCTCACAGTCATCAGCTTTCAAGCATAGGAAGATATTCTCACCACATTAAAATACAGCAAATGGAAGGGATACATCATCTTTTGCACTAAATTTAACTGAAGCACAGAAGAAAATATAAGCAGACAAATTGTCCTTCTTACCTGTTACAGGAGAGAAAAAGTCAAGTTTGTAGGGTCCATACACATCCGAAGAGAGGAAGTCGAAGAGGGAATAAAAAAAGAAAAGAGAAGAAAAAGATCATTTGGGGTAACATTAAAGTTTGTGGTAACAATAAAAATGAAACATTTTACAAAGAAAATCATTCTCCTTCAATGGCATCTGATTGCATTGATTTGTTCAGTTAAATTATGTTTTTCTGCCAAGTAATTTGTCTGTAATGTGGCTGATCTCTTACTCCAGACACTCCCAGCTGTGCCTACTCACAGTGAGAAAAGTACAGGACCAGTGTCATATTTGGAACGTAATTCTACAATACAGAAAACTCTAGCAAAACCACTAATGATATCAATGCCACACATCAGCTGCAGAAACTCTGCAGTCATGTTCAAAATCACAATGAAAATGGATTCTGAGTCTGATGTGAATACAGCCATACATCCGAGACCTGGCATGTTAGGTTCCAGACCACAGCATAAAACAAACATCACAATAAAGTGAATCAAACATTTTTTGTTTGTTTGTTTCCCAGTGCATAGAAAAGCCATGTTTATTTCCACGGATAGAGGAGCCTGGCTGCTACAATCCGTAAGGTCACAGAGTCGGACACTTCTGAAGTGACTTAGCGCACACACAGTGTGTTAAGTTGTGCAATAACATTATGTCTAAAAAACAATGTGTTTATCTTAATTAAAAATATTTTATTGATTAAAAGCCCTAACCATCATCTGAGCCATCAGTGAGCCATGATCATTTTGCAATAGTACCATCCAAGATCACTGATCATAAATCATAACAAATACGATAATGAAAATGTTAGAAATATTGGGAGAATTACCAAAATCTGACACATGCAAACTGAGCCAATGCTGTTGTGAAATTTGGTGCTTTGATTCACCTAATATTCTACATGAACTTGACTTTCATATCATATAAATAGCAGTAATTGGAGACCATCCATGAGTTCTGGATTTGACATCACTGAAAAGGTTCCCTGATACCAGCCCTGCCAACAAGCATTAGTCCCTGTTAAGATTCACTTTTTACCTTGCAAGGATAGCACATGTGGAACTGAAATTCAAGCATGAAGATATTCCAAGATTATTTAGTGGTCATTGATCAACCTCTTAGGCACTGGGGCACCACTCACAATCCCAAACCAACATCATCTCAACAGTGCTCCAGGAAATCTCAAGCATCCCATCAGATTTGCCTTTAAACATAGTTCTATTAGAATTTTCTACTTTTGTCCTTAACTATTTTATGTTATTTGGGAAGGGTATAAAAAAAAAGGAAAATCCACATGAAAAAAGCCAGCTCTTCCTTTAAGAATGAACTGGATGCAACTCTGGTGGGTTTAAAATACTTCACAACAAACTGATCTTAATCAACAGGGTTCAAACTCATCCATCTTATCCTTGTCCATGTTATATGGATGCTTTCCAAGTAACGTTTCACCTCTTAAGTTCCCAGTCACCCTGTCCCTTTACTCAACTTTTGCCAGAATTTGCATTCCCTAAACTAAAAATTCTGTCTACCTGTGGAGTCTGATCCAGTGGCATCTTTGCTACTGAAAAACACCAGTTACCCCAGTTTACTGCCTTTATATTTGAGAATGTCATTTATCAGATGCTGCTGCTCTAAGTCCAGGCTCCCAGTCACTGATTTCAATCGCTCTGTATATCTAATCTATCTATTCAAGGGATCCTCCTAAATAATAGAGAGTTCACAAAGAAGTTCATATACTTCTGAAAGGAATTTGAGAGCTATAAAGTATCTTAGACTATCTGAGCTGGCCAAACAATTCCATACCTGTTCATAACACTAATATTCATTCATTCATTCAAATCTCTCCCTCGTCCATTCATGTACTCAACAATTTAATAATCCCCCAATGTGTTCTAGGCATTGTGTGTTAGGTGCTAATGTATAAAAAGATGCGAGGATAAAAAAATCCTTCTCTCTCGATGTTCTTCTGTTGAGTGAGAGAGTCACAAAGATACATGATAATATAACATGATAAATGATTAAGAATAGTGAGCCAAAGAACCATATGCTACAAGTTTCTCAAAATGAATATAATTCCTAATTCTGAAAGTACACTCTATACTTCTTTCACTACGAATGCTTCTTTTAAAATTAAAAATCGGATTGTGTCATAGTCCTATTTAAAGTGCTTTAGACAATTCCCATGATCCCTCTCCATGGATGGTCCATCTGTCCTCAGATTCCTAGCTTTATCGATCTCTCTTACCTCATCCCAAACCACTGTCTGCCTTGTTCTCTGAGCTCTAATCACAATGTCCTGCTTTCAGTTCCTCAAAGATGCACCTCAAAGGCCCACTACTGGGCCTTTGCACTTGCTGTCCTCTCTTGGAGGAGCTCTCTCCTCACAAGCTATAGCTTTCATCTGGGTAAGTCTTATTCACCCTTCACATCTCTAGGGTCACTTCTCTGATTGCCATACCCTCAAAAGTCTGGTCATTGCCATGGTTAAATGCGTTCATAAAACCAGATTCCTTTCCTTCAGATCTCCGTTTGAGTTCATAGTTTCATGAGCATGATTAACTCAATGACTGTAAGGTCTGTAAAATGGAGATTACATCTGCTCTGGCTCATTAATCTTATCTTCAGTGTTAGTATATGGCATTGGAGGAGGAAATGGCAACCTACTCCAGTGTTCTTGCCTGGAGAATCCCAGGGATGGGGGAGCCTGTTGGGCTGCCGTCTATGGGGTCGCACAGAGTCGGACACGACTGAAGCGACTTTGCAGCAGCAGCAGTATCTGGCATGATGTAAGTGTTCAGAAAACACTGCTTATTATCAAATCTGCTGATAAATTAAGACATTAGTTAGTCTGTGGCATACTTAAAGTGGACTTCCCAGGTGGTTCAGTGGTAAAGAACCTGCCTGCAATGCAAGAGACACCAGAAATTCAGGTTCGATCCTGGGTCAGGATGATCCCCTGCAGGAGGAAACAGCAGTCCATTCCAGTATTCGTGCCTGGAGAGTCACACAGGTAGAGGATCCTGGTGGGCTACAGTCCATAGGGTCGTAAACAGTCAGACACGACTGAGCACGCACATGTACTTAAAGCAAAACTATGGGAAAAAAAAAAACAACATTTGCTGGGACACATAGAAGTCAGAAAAAAAAAAAAGTACTCAGCATTTAAGGCACGGCCATATCTGTAAATTACCTTTTCTGTTTAACAATTTTGCTTAGGGCCCCCTTTGAATATAATGGTATCAACAACCAAAGGGAACATATGCATGTGGACTAATCTGTCTAGTTTTATACTTTCCTACAGATTTCTATTTCACCTACTTCCTTATATGCAATGTCTGATTGCACTTGAAGTAGGGTGAGACAAGTGCTATCTAGGATTGAAGGAAAGTCATTTTGAAAGCTGCTCAGGATCTAGACAGCCTAAGCTGTCTCAGCCCAGGAAATGACCTTAATCAAGTCACTGGATTGTTACTGGCTTCTAACAGTGCCAGCAAGGAGACCAAATAATAAGTTAGTCCCCATAGCATAGACAGTACTATATCCAAGCTGAGCTTAATGGAAAATAAAACAACAAAAAAAAAGCAGGAATGTGAATCCTACGATATTGAAAAATATTGTCGCAAGAGCAGAAAATACATTCTGTTTGGTTTCAAGGAGTCAGATTTGAAAGCTAATGACTCAGTATCATAACCTTCCAAGCAGCCTCAGCCTCCAATCAGTCTCCACTGGGAAGTACAGGAAAGAAAGCAGATTAACAGACCACCATAATGAGCTTGCATTTGCCCCAGGAGAAAAGCCCCTGAAGATCAGTGATATAGGTAACTAGTAAATATCATCACTGATGCAGAAATAGATCACTCTCTGGGTTATTATGAACAGGAATATTTATAAAGCCTCTACAGTGTATAAGAAGCCCTGTGAATAATATACTTGAGGAGGAGAAGGGGAAAATAGGAAAGAGCATTTTGCTGAAACTTTCAACAGTAGTAACAGATTTTTTCCCCCATTCATTTTCTTTCAATTGGGAGTTGATGAAGCACACAGGGTGAAGATCTAAGAGCAAGGAAGTGAGCTTGTTGTGAAGAGAACAGAGGTGAGTAGGACACAGAGAGAACAGAGAAAGGAAGGAAGAAACAAAGGTGAGCAGGGTGAGAGCAAGGGCAGAGAAAGAGAATTTTGACAAATAATTAGTTTCTCTTTAGAGCTTGTCGCAGAGTGCTTTCCAGTTTCCAAAGCACTTCATACACACCACTTTATCCTGCCTCATGTTAAGCCTGTGAGACAGACTGGGCAGGGATCACCACCCTGGTTCTTTCTCAGCTGATTACCTGAAGCTCGGAGAGGATGTAAGTTGACAAAGTCTCAGAACCAGCGAGTGGAGGCGTGGGATGGATCTGCTCTGTGTTTCTGACAGCAGAACTCATTTCTGAGGGCAGGGGGGACAAAGAAACTCCACATTTTGAGGTTGGCAGAGCATGAGCCTGGGCTTCCCTGGTGGTTCAGTGGTAAAGAATCTGCCTTCAATACACGAGACCGGGGTCTGATCCCTGGGTCAGGAAGACCCCCTGGAGAAGGGAATGGCAACCCACTCCAGTATTCGTTTCTGGGAAATCCCATGGACAGAGGAGCCTGAAGGGTTACAGTCCATGGGGTCACAAAGAGTCAGACACCACTGAGCAACTAACAGTTTCAGAGCAGGAGCCTGGGTAACTGCTGGTACTATACTCATCTGGGGGTTAAGCAAAGATGCCTCTAGAAAAGGAGAAATCCCTTAAATCTCATTTTTCTACTTTTAACTGATTCTACCAACGTTTACTCCAAACCTACTCTAGAGAAAAATGGATCCTGTATCTTCCCTGAAAGGAACACACCACTTTCTTCTCTGCTTACACAAGAGGAAAAGCAAGAAGCACAGTTCTTGTCATGATTGCTTTTTGTAATCGACAGACACATTTAGATTCTCACTTTCCATCCTCAGCTTTTCTTGAGAGCCTTGACAAGAATCCTAGATCATGTGCTTTCGGATTTCAGAAAGTTCATGACTTCAACCTAACTGACATAGGACTGAGATGTGCATGATATATTTGGATGATGCAGATCTTGAAATGCTTTGTGCAAAGGAAATAAAGAAATTCTAATTCCTACTAAAACCTTAAATCATGTTTTATTTCTTCTCTGCTTACACAAGAGGAAAAGCAAGAAGCACAGTTCTTGTCATGATTGCTTTTTGTAATCGACAGACACATTTAGATTCTCACTTTCCATCCTCAGCTTTTCTTGAGAGCCTTGACAAGAATCCTAGATCATGTGCTTTCGGATTTCAGAAAGTTCATGACTTCAACCTAACTGACATAGGACTGAGATGTGCATGATATATTTGGATGACGCAGATCTTGAAATGCTTTGTGCAAAGGAAATAAAGAAATTCTAATTCCTACTAAAACCTTAAATCATGTTTTAAAGTAGAAAATAAGGGTTTTTAGGTGGGGAAGATGTTGGTATGATTAATCGATCTTCTTTATGGTTTGGAATGAATTTAAACGAAAAAGTGTCTAAATCATTTAGTTTTTCTACTGTACGATGCCCTTTTCAAGTGCAAGTAAACATTTCTCAAGCAAAGGGCACTGTGGGCTCCTAAGCAGACTGTGACCACATGCAAATCCACAGTCTTGGGTAGTTCACACAAAGGCTGAGAAGCGAAGATGATCCAGTATTACATTAAACTTCCCCATAATTCATTTTTAAGGAACACTCACACCAAGATGGCGGCTGGGCGGGAGTAGATTTGTGGAATAGTGAGGTGGAGACCAGAGCCCCAAAAGCCTCAAATAAATCATCATCATCATCAAAACAAAGCACCCAAATTTGTGAAAGCTGCCAAGATCCACACGCTGGACCACTGGGTATGTGGGACAACTACCTGAATCGTCGCTTAGATCTACAAGTGACTCTGTATGAAAAAAAGATAAGCTTTTGTTATGCTAAGGAGACCTGGTGCTGCTTTTAATAGCAATGTAACTTAGTTTAACCTAATTCAGTCCACTTTTCCAAATTATTAATCACCAAGTTCTCTAAATTTCATCTCATCGGTATTTCTCAAATCCACCCACTAACTGTAACCACTGTCACTACCTTACATCAGGTTAGAATTTCTTGGCTGTCTTAATGGAACAGGTCTCCCTACCTCTCCTCTGGATCCTTTCTAATCCGTTTTCTATATAGCCAGAGTCATCCTTCTAAAGTGCTCGGNACCACTGTCACTACCTTACATCAGGTTAGAATTTCTTGGCTGTCTTAGTGGAACAGGTCTCCCTACCTCTCCTCTGGATCCTTTCTAATCCGTTTTCTATATAGCCAGAGTCATCCTTCTAAAGTGCTCGAACTTTATCTAAAACCAAACAATGGCTCCCCATTGCTCCCAGGGGAACAAGAGTTCCTTAAAATAAGTGTTCCTTCAAAGTTCATAATCAGACCTCTGTTTACTTCCCCAGGCTGCTCTCTTGACACCTCTCTCGCTGCTTCAGTTCCATAATCATCCAGCCTCCCTGGAACTACCAACGGGTAGGTTCATCGTTTCTTCTTCCTAGAACACGGTTATCCACTGTGCCCAACTTTCTCAGTTAATCTCTTAGAAACCTACTCAGGCAGCACCTCCTTTCTTGTGGTCTTAAGGCCGGATTGCATGTTCCAGAGTCAGCCTCTGCTCAGCCCTACTGGTGATCACTTCTTTGGGACATGTAACTGACCCTTCTCTGCTAGAGTAAGGGAACCTTGACATAGGGACCGTTTTCTAGTTGTTATTCCATCCTCAGGGTTAGCACACAGCAAACCTTTAAGGAGCATTTGTCAAATGGCAAATGAATGAATGAAGACTTAAATCTAAGA
The DNA here is from genome assembly GCA_006410675.1 of Oreotragus oreotragus. Taxonomy (NCBI): domain Eukaryota; kingdom Metazoa; phylum Chordata; class Mammalia; order Artiodactyla; family Bovidae; genus Oreotragus; species Oreotragus oreotragus. Next base: position 130,061 of record SJYX01020082.1, read on the forward strand.
AGCCTCTCTCCCAGCTTTCCTTTCCAGTTATTTTAGGCATTAAAAAAGGGCGGGGGGGAAGAAAAAAGACTTCAAGTCTGATCAATCTGGCTTCAAATTCTTCTTCTACCACTTGCAAACTGTGTGACCCCAGGCAAACAACTTAATCTTTCTTAGCCCCCAAATCTCCATTTGGGAAATGTAATCACATTTCCATGGAGTAATCACATCGCCATGATGGAGTTGGAGTCATGAGCATAGAACAGCCACAGAGTGACAGGCACAGAGTAAATGTTAACTATAAAAGGTAGGGATAACATTACTCTTGTTATTATTGATCACATAAAAACGAGTCCAGTGGCAGCGGTGGAAATGCACTTCCTTGGAAATGAGATGAACTTTTATTCCAAGCAGGAACAAAGAATAAACAATTAGACTGGAAATGAATCCAGGGAACTATATGGGAGATAATGGACCTCTTCTCAGCAACCCTGCCAGCCTCCTCTCTCCTCCTCATCCTTTATACTTTTCTAAACACATTAGTTTTTTAAGCTACTCCCAATGTTCTTTCCTTTCTTGCCTCTTAGGACTCCTGTCATTAGCCCTTGCATTCTCCATGGTTTTGTCCCCCGTCATCTTTAAAACTCCTCTCTGCAAATTTCCTTTTTGATAGCCCTGACCAAGAGGAAGCAGGCTGTCAATGAGCATAAGTAATACTGACCAATCCATCCTGACTTAAAACACTGCGTCTTAATCCCAGGTCTTCAAAAGTCTGTATCAGTCATTTCGCACGCGTTGCTTGAATACCTACAGAACGAGGCCTGGGGCACTGAGCTAGGTGCTTCTTTCTTCTCTAAACAAACATTAATTAGTTACAGACTACTGGCCACATCTAATTAGGATAAAATTTCTTAGAGAAAAGCCAGTCCCCTTCCACAGTGCGGCTTCCTTCATACCCAGACAGAGGGGGTTTATTTTGTTATTGTTGTTGTTTTGAATAAATCACGTAGCAAATGGTAGTACACATGATATTTCATTTTTGTATATGTGAAAATAGGCAATTATTCATGAAAATTAGGCATTCGTTTGGTTGAACCAAAGGCATAAGAACTTGCACGCTTGTCTGAATCTTTGCAACACGGTGCACTGGAGCCCGCCAGGCTCCTCTGTATGTGGGATTTTCCAGGCAAGAACACTGGAGTGGGTTGCTGTTTCCTCCTCCAGGGGATCTTCCCAACCTAGAGACTGAGAGAGCTTAAGTGTCCTGCAAGTCTGCATTGCAGGCAGATTCTTTACCATTGATCTACCAGGGAGAGAAGTATAGAACACTGTCTTATATTAAAGCACATGGTTGCAGCAGCAGCAGTATCTGGCATGATGTAAGTGTTCAGAAAACACTGCTTATTATCAAATCTGCTGATAAATTAAGACATTAGTTAGTCTGTGGCATACTTAAAGTGGACTTCCCAGGTGGTTCAGTGGTAAAGAACCTGCCTGCAATGCAAGAGACACCAGAAATTCAGGTTCGATCCTGGGTCAGGATGATCCCCTGCAGGAGGAAACAGCAGTCCATTCCAGTATTCGTGCCTGGAGAGTCACACAGGTAGAGGATCCTGGTGGGCTACAGTCCATAGGGTCGTAAACAGTCAGACACGACTGAGCACGCACATGTACTTAAAGCAAAACTATGGGAAAAAAAAAAACAACATTTGCTGGGACACATAGAAGTCAGAAAAAAAAAAAAGTACTCAGCATTTAAGGCACGGCCATATCTGTAAATTACCTTTTCTGTTTAACAATTTTGCTTAGGGCCCCCTTTGAATATAATGGTATCAACAACCAAAGGGAACATATGCATGTGGACTAATCTGTCTAGTTTTATACTTTCCTACAGATTTCTATTTCACCTACTTCCTTATATGCAATGTCTGATTGCACTTGAAGTAGGGTGAGACAAGTGCTATCTAGGATTGAAGGAAAGTCATTTTGAAAGCTGCTCAGGATCTAGACAGCCTAAGCTGTCTCAGCCCAGGAAATGACCTTAATCAAGTCACTGGATTGTTACTGGCTTCTAACAGTGCCAGCAAGGAGACCAAATAATAAGTTAGTCCCCATAGCATAGACAGTACTATATCCAAGCTGAGCTTAATGGAAAATAAAACAACAAAAAAAAAGCAGGAATGTGAATCCTACGATATTGAAAAATATTGTCGCAAGAGCAGAAAATACATTCTGTTTGGTTTCAAGGAGTCAGATTTGAAAGCTAATGACTCAGTATCATAACCTTCCAAGCAGCCTCAGCCTCCAATCAGTCTCCACTGGGAAGTACAGGAAAGAAAGCAGATTAACAGACCACCATAATGAGCTTGCATTTGCCCCAGGAGAAAAGCCCCTGAAGATCAGTGATATAGGTAACTAGTAAATATCATCACTGATGCAGAAATAGATCACTCTCTGGGTTATTATGAACAGGAATATTTATAAAGCCTCTACAGTGTATAAGAAGCCCTGTGAATAATATACTTGAGGAGGAGAAGGGGAAAATAGGAAAGAGCATTTTGCTGAAACTTTCAACAGTAGTAACAGATTTTTTCCCCCATTCATTTTCTTTCAATTGGGAGTTGATGAAGCACACAGGGTGAAGATCTAAGAGCAAGGAAGTGAGCTTGTTGTGAAGAGAACAGAGGTGAGTAGGACACAGAGAGAACAGAGAAAGGAAGGAAGAAACAAAGGTGAGCAGGGTGAGAGCAAGGGCAGAGAAAGAGAATTTTGACAAATAATTAGTTTCTCTTTAGAGCTTGTCGCAGAGTGCTTTCCAGTTTCCAAAGCACTTCATACACACCACTTTATCCTGCCTCATGTTAAGCCTGTGAGACAGACTGGGCAGGGATCACCACCCTGGTTCTTTCTCAGCTGATTACCTGAAGCTCGGAGAGGATGTAAGTTGACAAAGTCTCAGAACCAGCGAGTGGAGGCGTGGGATGGATCTGCTCTGTGTTTCTGACAGCAGAACTCATTTCTGAGGGCAGGGGGGACAAAGAAACTCCACATTTTGAGGTTGGCAGAGCATGAGCCTGGGCTTCCCTGGTGGTTCAGTGGTAAAGAATCTGCCTTCAATACACGAGACCGGGGTCTGATCCCTGGGTCAGGAAGACCCCCTGGAGAAGGGAATGGCAACCCACTCCAGTATTCGTTTCTGGGAAATCCCATGGACAGAGGAGCCTGAAGGGTTACAGTCCATGGGGTCACAAAGAGTCAGACACCACTGAGCAACTAACAGTTTCAGAGCAGGAGCCTGGGTAACTGCTGGTACTATACTCATCTGGGGGTTAAGCAAAGATGCCTCTAGAAAAGGAGAAATCCCTTAAATCTCATTTTTCTACTTTTAACTGATTCTACCAACGTTTACTCCAAACCTACTCTAGAGAAAAATGGATCCTGTATCTTCCCTGAAAGGAACACACCACATTCTTCTCTGCTTACACAAGAGGAAAAGCAAGAAGCACAGTTCTTGTCATGATTGCTTTTTGTAATCGACAGACACATTTAGATTCTCACTTTCCATCCTCAGCTTTTCTTGAGAGCCTTGACAAGAATCCTAGATCATGTGCTTTCGGATTTCAGAAAGTTCATGACTTCAACCTAACTGACATAGGACTGAGATGTGCATGATATATTTGGATGATGCAGATCTTGAAATGCTTTGTGCAAAGGAAATAAAGAAATTCTAATTCCTACTAAAACCTTAAATCATGTTTTAAAGTAGAAAATAAGGGTTTTTAGGTGGGGAAGATGTTGGTATGATTAATCGATCTTCTTTATGGTTTGGAATGAATTTAAACGAAAAAGTGTCTAAATCATTTAGTTTTTCTACTGTACGATGCCCTTTTCAAGTGCAAGTAAACATTTCTCAAGCAAAGGGCACTGTGGGCTCCTAAGCAGACTGTGACCACACGCAAATCCACAGTCTTGGGTAGTTCACACAAAGGCTGAGAAGCGAAGATGATCCAGTATTACATTAAACTTCCCCATAATTCATTTTTAAGGAACACTCACACCAAGATGGCGGCTGGGCGGGAGTAGATTTGTGGAATAGTGAGGTGGAGACCAGAGCCCCAAAAGCCTCAAATAAGTCATCATCATCATCAAAACAAAGCACCCAAATTTGTGAAAGCTGCCAAGATCCACACGCTGGACCACTGGGTATGTGGGACAACTACCTGAATCGTCGCTTAGATCTACAAGCGACTCTGTATGAAAAAAAGATAAGCTTTTGTTATGCTAAGGAGACCTGGTGCTGCTTTTAATAGCAATGTAACTTAGTTTAACCTAATTCAGTCCACTTTTCCAAATTATTAATCACCAAGTTCTCTAAATTTCATCTCATCGGTATTTCTCAAATCCACCCACTAACTGTAACCACTGTCACTACCTTACATCAGGTTAGAATTTCTTGGCTGTCTTAGTGGAACAGGTCTCCCTACCTCTCCTCTGGATCCTTTCTAATCCGTTTTCTATATAGCCAGAGTCATCCTTCTAAAGTGCTCGAACTTTATCTAAAACCAAACAATGGCTCCCCATTGCTCCCAGGGGAACAAGAGTTCCTTAAAATAAGTGTTCCTTCAAAGTTCATAATCAGACCTCTGTTTACTTCCCCAGGCTGCTCTCTTGACACCTCTCTCGCTGCTTCAGTTCCATAATCATCCAGCCTCCCTGGAACTACCAACGGGTAGGTTCATCGTTTCTTCTTCCTAGAACACGGTTATCCACTGTGCCCAACTTTCTCAGTTAATCTCTTAGAAACCTACTCAGGCAGCACCTCCTTTCTTGTGGTCTTAAGGCCGGATTGCATGTTCCAGAGTCAGCCTCTGCTCAGCCCTACTGGTGATCACTTCTTTGGGACATGTAACTGACCCTTCTCTGCTAGAGTAAGGGAACCTTGACATAGGGACCGTTTTCTAGTTGTTATTCCATCCTCAGGGTTAGCACACAGCAAACCTTTAAGGAGCATTTGTCAAATGGCAAATGAATGAATGAAGACTTAAATCTAAGAAGCCTCTCTCCCAGCTTTCCTTTCCAGTTATTTTAGGCATTAAAAAAGGCAGGGGGGGGAAGACTTCAAGTCTGACCAATCTGGCTTCAAATTTTTCTACCACTTGCAAACTGTGTGACCCCAGGCAAACAACTTAATCTTTCTTAGCCCCCAAATCTCCATTTGGGAAATGTAATCACATTTCCATGGAGTAATCACATCGCCATGATGGAGTTGGAGTCATGAGCATAGAACAGCCACAGAGTGACAGGCACAGAGTAAATGTTAACTATAAAAGGTAGGGATAACATTACTCTTGTTATTATTGATCACATAAAAACGAGTCCAGTGGCAGCGGTGGAAATGCACTTCCTTGGAAATGAGATGAACTTTTATTCCAAGCAGGAACAAAGAATAAACAATTAGACTGGAAATGAATCCAGGGAACTATATGGGAGATAATGGACCTCTTCTCAGCAACCCTGCCAGCCTCCTCTCTCCTCCTCATCCTTTATACTTTTCTAAACACATTAGTTTTTTAAGCTACTCCCAATGTTCTTTCCTTTCTTGCCTCTTAGGACTCCTGTCATTAGCCCTTGCATTCTCCATGGTTTTGTCCCCCGTCATCTTTAAAACTCCTCTCTGCAAATTTCCTTTTTGATAGCCCTGACCAAGAGGAAGCAGGCTGTCAATGAGCATAAGTAATACTGACCAATCCATCCTGACTTAAAACACTGCGTCTTAATCCCAGGTCTTCAAAAGTCTGTATCAGTCATTTCGCACGCCTTGCTTGAATACCTACAGAACGAGGCCTGGGGCACTGAGCTAGGTGCTTCTTTCTTCTCTAAACAAACATTAATTAGTTACAGACTACTGGCCACATCTAATTAGGATAAAATTTCTTGGAGAAAAGCCAGTCCCCTTCCACAGTGCGGCTTCCTTCATACCCAGACAGAGGGGGTTTATTTTGTTATTGTTGTTGTTTTGAATAAATCACGTAGCAAATGGTAGTACACATGATATTTCATTTTTGTATATGTGAAAATAGGCAATTATTCATGAAAATTAGGCATTCGTTTGGTTGAACCAAAGGCATAAGAACTTGCACGCTTGTCTGAATCTTTGCAACACGGTGCACTGGAGCCCGCCAGGCTCCTCTGTATGTGGGATTTTCCAGGCAAGAACACTGGAGTGGGTTGCTGTTTCCTCCTCCAGGGGATCTTCCCAACCTAGAGACTGAGAGAGCTTAAGTGTCCTGCAAGTCTGCATTGCAGGCAGATTCTTTACCATTGATCTACCAGGGAGAGAAGTATAGAACACTGTCTTATATTAAAGCACATGGTCATAGTTTTAGGTGTTATATTGCTTTGTATATTTTTGGGGTATATTGGGTAAAATGTATTATTAAAATTAATTTCATTTACTTAAAATTTTTTTTAATTTTTATTTTTACTTTATTTTACTTTACAATACTGTATTTGTTTTGCCATACATTGACATGAATCCGCCACTGGTGTACGTGAGTTCCCAATCCTGAACCCCTCTCCCACCTCTCACCCCATATCATCTCTCTGGATCATTCCCGTGCAGCAGCCCAAAGCATCCTGTGTCCTGTATCGAACATAGACTGGCAATTCATTTCTTACATGATAGTATACATGTTTCAAGGCCATTCTTGAAGCATAGTTCCTATGATTTAGTAATTAATTTGGGGGGGAGTATGTGTATGTGTGTATATGCTACCACAGATTCTTATTAAAATTTTCAAATGTGAAAGTCTGATATTTCCAATAGTGGCCTCTGGTTAACGTAGTCAATGAAGTTTTAAAATTTATGGTTGGCCCACTTAATTAAACAGAGGTGAATGTCTATTTCCTAATTTGTTGTTTGACCCTATGGAAACTACTTAATTTCTTATCTCTTCTATTTAAATAACTATTTGCCTGCAATTCAGGAGATGCAAGTTGGATCCCTGGGTCAGGAAGAACCCATGGAGAAGGAAATAGCAACCCACCCCAGTATTCTTGCCTGGAAAATCCCATGGACAGAGGAGCCCGGCGGGCTGCAGCTCGTGGCACTGCAGAGTTGGATATAACTTAGCGACTAAACAATAGCACAACAGAATACTTGATTTACAATGCGGTGTTAGCTTTAGAAGTGCAGCAAAGTGACAGAGCTATCACAAGATACTGTGCTCTACAGTTCTATACGGTAGGCCCTGGTGGCTTATCTATTTTGCATGCTGTTCCGTCACTCAGTCGTGTCTGACTCTGCAGCACCATGGACTGCAGCAGGCCAGGCTTCCCTGTCCTTCACCCTCTCCTGGAGCTTGCTCAAACTCATGTTCATCGAGTTGGTGAATGAATGAAGACTTAAATCTTCAGGTGCCCGCCAACCATCTCATCCTCTGTCATCCCCTTCTTTTCTTGCATTCTATCTATGAGGGTCTTTTTTAGTAGTGTGATTCTGTGGATCTCAAACTCCTAATTTATCCTCCCCCCTCCCCTTTCTCCTTTGGTAACTCGAAGTTTGTTTTCTATGTCTGTGAGCCTATTTCTGTTTTTTAAGTAAGTTCATTTGTACCATTTTTTTTTTTTTTTTTAGATTTCACATATAAGTGATAACATATGATATGTATCTTTGTCTGATTTGCTTCACTCAGTATGATAATCACTAAGTAGGGATCTGATAGATTTTTTTTTTAACTTTTCACTTTGTGGAACTTGAGGCTGTCACTTGAGGTCTGATGACTAAAATAAAAAGTCAGGTTATACCACTGTCTTCTTCCCCATGTATCCCTCTCCTCTCCCACTGTCCCCCATCACACTGCCTTCTGCACAAACTAAATGAAGTAATAGCATCCTGGAGAGTATGCTGGTCCAGAATTCCAAAGGTTTACCTTCCTGTACTGCTAATTAGAGCATGATATGTGGGGGGAAAAAATAGGCCACTGTTAGTCTCTGGGTCCTCATGAAGAAAATGAAAAGCAATGCCACATGATCAAAGTTTTACCAAAACTGGTTGATTTAAAGTAACAACAACAACCCACAAAGGAAGGTGATGAGTTTCCAGCCTTTCTTAGTAACTCATGTTTAATATGGAATTCATGAAATTCTGCCTTACAACTTCTTCCAACCCTCAGTATGTGTGAAATACTCTAAATTATTCAGGGGGACTCAAAGACACTATTAAAGCAAGGTGTTATCATTGTAAGCTCCAATCCACCGTCCTTTGAAATGAACTCTTGCTTAAATATTGGTTTCCCATCACCTTCTGCACAAATATATTTGTCTTCCTACAAATGAAGATACTTCACTACAAATAGACCCCATCCTAGTGAACCACATTTGGCAACATTCACAAGAGCTAATGTCACCACGGGTAGTAAATACTTTCAAGGAATGATTCACATCTTAGTTTTCTGCCTCCTTGGGCAACCCATCCATCAGATTTATCTAGGGATCTTGAATATCCGTGGAAGAAAATTAGCCTAATTATCTGTGTTTTTGGAGTATTACGGCTCCAGCAAAGATGAAGACAGACTCTTCTTATCATGTCCGTGTCAGAGTTACTCCTTATATTTAATAATTTTCACTAGCTATGACAAAGCACCACTCATTCCTTTCAACAAAAGGATAGTTCTAGCTGTTTTCAGATGGTGGTTGCTCAAGTAAAAATCTACCAGTTGCCTAGGTCACTGTGCATCTCAGCAGGTGAGATTATGTTCTTCTAAAGCAGTTCGAATATTAGGGCTGAGAAGACCAGAGTGAGGTTTCTTTGTTCATTTCATAGTTCTTCGTTCCTTTTGTGGATGAGAAAATTTAGATGAAGTTAATTGTCATTAAGGGCCTTTCAACTTCTGGATACCTCATTTTGCCATATGACCACAGATGTCTTTTTGCCTTACCAGGTTTACTGAGGGACAAAGTTAGAATGATTTTATGTGATTTTTCCCCCTGTGACTATAGTTGGATGAATAAGTTCCCTCATTAACTAGTGCATACCATTAGCAAAACAAATTCAGGAGGTTTTTTGTTTTTGTTTTTCTGTGTAATACTTGCTGATGGGTAATGCCACTACTTTCTCAAGGCAATATTCTAGCCAAACCACTTCTGCTGATACGTGCCTTAACAGACTGCTGATGTGCAAGGAGAGGACAGAGGTTTCGAGGGAAATAAAAGGAAACTTGTGAAAACCCACTTGAAGAACACATTACACACTTATTATCAAGCAACTGAACTATTAGGTTTGTATTAGTGTCCCGGGTCTTAAAAAACGTGGAACCTATTTTAACAACTGCTATCAACCTCCCGTCATCCCTGTGTCATGTATCCAGAGCTACGTAAGCACAGACTGTCCTGTGGAAAGGCATTGCTGAGATCCAGGAGCCGACCTTTAAGTCACCACCCACCGTCTTGGTCCAAAAGCAAAACGTATAACACTGAAGAGGAACACGAGCTCAGAGAATTAAACACGTTCTAAACCCAAGAATATTCATGACACTTTGGTACTAGTTATCAGAGCAAGAGTTTCCTAATACAAGACAGAGGATGAGATGGCTGGATGGCCTCACCGACTTGATGGACATGAGTTTTGGTAAACTCTAGGAGCAGGTGATGGACAGGGAGGCCTGGCATGCTGCGATTCATGGGGTCACAAAGAGTCGGACACGACTGAGCGACTGAACTGAACTGATAGGAACAAAATAAACAGCCTCGCTGGTGAGAAGAGAGTTGCATTTTAGCTTTGAATCTTGCTTTTCCCTACTTGGGAAAATTCCAATAACTGTCGACTGTGCCCCTAGAAGGTAATGTGTTTCAATCACCAACCAATACGTAAAACGTTTAGGGTTTTGAGTTCTTCTCTAAGAAGTTCTTGCATTTAGCTTCCATTTGATAGTATGTGATTAAACAAACAAAATCCTGTACCTCAGTTTCTCAGCTGAGAGTTAAAAATATGGAGAGCAATATAATGATTATTCAAAAGAAATAACTAAAACAAGTTCTAGCTAGAGACAATACTTGCTGTACTTACTACAGTTTTTTTTTTTTTTTTTAATCCTGTTTGTATTAATTTGAACAAACCTCCCTTGGGCAAACACTCCAAGAGATGGTGATTTCTGAGCTTCTGATTTCTCTTCATTATGAGAAAATGATTCTTCCCCATAGTATGGTGATGAAAAATATGCCAATAACTCCAAGTCATTAACTTAATATATTAAATTTATACTACTGTAGACTAAATGCTTTTTTTTTTTTGCATTCCCACAAAACCATCAATGCAGTAACATTGTGTTAAGCCAAAGATGCATTCTAAGTCCTATGCATGTGTGCATGCTAAGTCGCTTCAGTAATGTCCCACTCTTTGTGACCCCATGGACTGTATAGCCTGCCAGGCTTCTCTGTCTATGGGATTCTCCAAGCAAGAATACTGGAGTGGGTTGCCATGCCCTCCTCCAGTGGATCTTCTCGACCCAGGGATTGAACCCGTATCTCATGTCTCCCGCATTGACAGGTGGGTTACCACTAGTGCCACCTGGGAAGCTCTCTAAGTCCAACAACTGGCCCCACATGGATTTGACATTACTCACTTCCCTGGGCCCTATAGTCATTCTGTTCTTCATCTATAGGATCTATTACCAGGGTCCTTTGTTTTGTTTGTTTTAAATGCTCCCTATCCGTTTGAACATGATGCATCCAGTCTCTAAGCTAACCTAACGAATCCTAATACCATAGTCCCCATCCATCCATTGTATCAGATGTTCTCTAATGAGAAAGCAAGCATCACCTTATCCAAGCCTCGGCTTCATCTCACTGTGCTCCTCAGCAGGCTGAGCATGTTGCATCCCTAACAACTTCCTGTGACCCAAGAAATCGGCAGTCTCAGTACCATGCTTGATGCAGGGCAGTCACATTAAGATGTGTCCAAGAGGAAAAAAGTATTGAAGAGGGGGGTGTATATAAAATGAAGAGGACTCATTGACTAGCAAAAATCGATGAAGCAAAAATGGACCATTTTTCTATCATTGATTTTCACCGCTCATTGTGTGTTGACAGCCATCTCTACAACTTTTCATTCGTCTTGGGGTTTCTGGGGAGGCCACGCAAGGCTACGGGAACATTCACAACACTTGGCCAGGCCCTTCCCATTCCACTGAGGTATAACACCACACCAGGAAGAAAATTCTCACTGAGGAACAACTACAGTTTCTCACTGAAGAGTAAATTGCAGCCAGTGCGTCAGTGAGCAGCGCTGTCCTCACTGGATTCTGATGAAATCACATCAGGACCTTCGCTCGGCGGCCTCTTGACTTTATCTGCCCACGCTCTCAGTTAGGCTTTCCTGTGAGAGCAGAGACCTAGCCTCTTCCGAACTCAAGCTCCTAGCATTCTAGAGAAATCGCACTCTACAAAAAGGGTCATCCATCATCTGTGAAAGCCAGGCAGCTTAAGTTCCTGCCAAGAGCAGGGGCAGGGATTCTGAGTAATTGGACGTTGCCTGTGTGAGCCAAGTGCCGCCAGCAGCTGGAGACAAGAGGTGAGGTGAGGAGAAAGCATTCCCCCTTCTTCCAGAAGAGGCTGCAAGGCCAGACCTCAGCTGCCATCTCCGAGGCCCTCAGGTGTCAAACTCCCTACCTATTTTTAAATAGCACATGCATTCGAAAACAAGTCAGCATGTACTTTTTGAAGGAGTTATCTACCATGAGTTGGCATGCAGTCACTTAGGCTCTAGAGAAGTTCAGATAAAGATTAAACTCCTTTTGATACAAGCCAAGGATACAGAGGAACCCAGCCTGGCTACATTCTTCCCCTTTTGTTTATCCAATAAAGAAAATGATCTAAGAACAACTAAGTCCCCATTTCCTTATTACCATTCCACATTCCACCAGGGGTACTCAAGACCATGCATGTAACTACCTGCCAGTCAACAACAAAGCAAGAGCACTCCACGTCAGTCAACTCACCCACGTTCATGCTGACAAGGTGGGAGTCACAAGATACTTACAGGAAAGTGAGAAGGGCACACACTCAGCTTTGGGAAGAGACTAGTGGTTTAGGTATGTACTTGGAGAAATATTCCTCTGTCCATGGGATTTTCCAGGCAAGAATACTGGAATGGGTTGCTATTTCTTCTTTCAGGGGATCTTCCTAATCCAGGGATCAAAAGCTCAGCCCCTACATCTCCTGCAATAGCAAGTGTATTGAGCTGCCTGGAAAGCCCACTAAATGTCTAAATGCTCTCAATGGGAGAACAGTGCCTGCTAAGCGGAGCTAACCATGCTAACTTGGTTAAGGTCCAGAATCTCTCAACTATAAAAAATAAGGTATTCCTACATAAGCTCCCCAGATGAACCCAGTGAATGAGCAGTGCTACAAGTAATCAGCCACCATCGTCCCTTCCCCTATCTTTCCCCTCCCCCTTCCACCTTCTGGCCTTTTCATTCTTCTCCTTTCCTTTCACAATGCTGACCGGATGCCTGTAAGTTTCAGGCACTGTGTTAGTCCCTAGGGACGCAAGTTGATTAGGCGTTTCTATAGTCCTTAAGAAACTTTCAGTTCTGTCTGGAGGAACAGAGAGTTACAGCAATGACATGGCACACGGGGTAAATACAATGAGAGAGGGAAACTCCAGACATTAAGAAGTACAGAGGAGGGGCATCAGGGCCAGCTTAAGGCAATCACGGGTGGCTTCTAGGAGGAAGTGTTTCCTTGACCTTAGCTTTAAATGGGAGTTCATTACATATGTGTTCACACATGAGGACAAACAAGGGAGAAACGAGGCTCACGACATCAGCCTGAGGCAGTTACAGACTTAGCAGCTTAGCATACAGAGCTAAGATATTGGAACTTACCCTTAAAAACTGAAAATCCACTGAAATCTTTTAAGTGACTGAGGACTATGGTAGTTGAATGCTGTGTCTCTGACTTTATAAACAATAGAACAGTTGCCAAGTCTGAACCCAGGTGTGAAAAGCAACCCCTATTTCCCCTCAGGCTTCTGCCCAAGAGGAGCAAATCCCACAGAGCCCCTGGCCCTTCAGCCCAGGTCCTGAAATGATCGGACCCACACCTGGCTGCATCACGTTCAGTCAGAATCAGCCAGACCTCAGCTCCTGCATATCCCAGAGCAAGAAAACTAAATGCCTGTGCTTGTCAGCCCCGAGATTTGGGTCACTGTTCACCACACTGCATTCCTGTAGCAATAACTGACTCGTAGAAGTACTGAAACCATTTCTCCCACTATTTTTTTAACCAAAAAAAAGAAGACGATGGTCTACTCAGACTCCAGAAGAAACTCATTTTAGATAAAAATAGCTCTTTTGATAAGGACGATATATCCCACTGTGGGACTAAGGGGAATGGAGAGGAAGGTTGAAGCTCTGCTGGCTAAAATCACTTTCTTGTCAGTGAGAAATATTAGTGTTTTGAGAGTTTGGATTGCTTAAGGAAATGAGAGGAGATGGGAGAGAGATGCTCAGTCATTCACCAGATTTTTAAGAGCCTGCTGAAATGGGCATGTTGGCCTGCCTCCCCTGCTCCTGTGAGCAGACCATAGACCTTCTGGGGGTCTCTATCTCCCGTCCCTGCTCCCCTGGCACAGACAACAGGCACTGAGGACATGTAAACCCAGGGGCGCAAAAGGGAAGATGATAAGCAGGGAAAGGTGGTCTGTAGAAACAAAGAAAAAGAAATGGCGGCGAAGCAGACAAGGAAACAGGAGTTCATAATTCTTTGGCTCCGGAGGGCAGAGTACATCCAAGATCAACTCTCTTCATTCCCAGCTATGCCTCTTCCTATTCTCAGTCCCTACAAGGCCCGACAGCACTTCCTGCTTTTTGATCTGAGATGTAACACTGAATCACAGTAATAATTCCTCCATTTGCCTAGACAAATAGTTATCGCTCAGTCGTGTCTGACTCTCTGTGACCCCGTGGATAGTTCGCCAGGCTACTCTGTCCGTGGGATTCTCCAGGCAACAATACTGGAGTGGGTTGCCATTCCTTTCTCCAGGGGATCTTCCCACCCCAGGGATCGAACCCAGGTCTCCTACATCTCAGGTAAATACTGTCTGAGCTACCAGGGAAGCACCTTCATTTGCTTAAGCTCAAGAAAAGATGTGCAACTCAAAATTGAAAGAAGTTTGAGGAAAATAGTCATATATGTGGTAGGCATGAGGGATACAAAAGAGATAGGACAGATAAATGAATAGATTTTGGCCAACAGTTCAAAGTTGTGATGCTCTGGAATAATCTTCCCAGATTTGGAGGAGTCCAGAAGCTGGCTATCAGGCTAACAGTTTATCAGAGAGGGTATAATCAATAAGGTCGAATGCCATCTAGATGACCAGGAAGAGTCTGAGGAATGGGCTCTTGGTTGAGTAAAAATCAGTTCAGTTCAGTTCAGTCACTCAGTTGTGTCTGATTCTTAGCGACTCCATGAACCGCAGCATACCATAAGCTCAGCCCCTACATCTCCTGCAATAGCAAGTGTATTGAGCTGCCTGGAAAGCCCACTAAATGTCTAAATGCTCTCAATGGGAGAACAGTGCCTGCTAAGCGGAGCTAACCATGCTACCTTGGTTAAGGTCCAGAATCTCTCAACTATAAAAAATAAGGTATTCCTACATAAGCTCCCCAGATGAACCCAGTGAATGAGCAGTGCTACAAGTAATCAGCCACCATCGTCCCTTCCCCTATCTTTCCCCTCCCCCTTCCACCTTCTGGCCTTTTCATTCTTCTCCTTTCCTTTCACAATGCTGACCGGATGCCTGTAAGTTTCAGGCACTGTGTTAGTCCCTAGGGACGCAAGTTGATTAGGCGTTTCTATAGTCCTTAAGAAACTTTCAGTTCTGTCTGGAGGAACAGAGAGTTACAGCAATGACATGGCACACGGGGTAAATACAATGAGAGAGGGAAACTCCAGACATTAAGAAGTACAGAGGAGGGGCATCAGGGCCAGCTTAAGGCAATCACGGGTGGCTTCTAGGAGGAAGTGTTTCCTTGACCTTAGCTTTAAATGGGAGTTCATTACATATGTGTTCACACATGAGGACAAACAAGGGAGAAACGAGGCTCACGACATCAGCCTGAGGCAGTTACAGACTTAGCAGCTTAGCATACAGAGCTAAGATATTGGAACTTACCCTTAAAAACTGAAAATCCACTGAAATCTTTTAAGTGACTGAGGACTATGGTAGTTGAATGCTGTGTCTCTGACTTTATAAACAATAGAACAGTTGCCAAGTCTGAACCCAGGTGTGAAAAGCAACCCCTATTTCCCCTCAGGCTTCTGCCCAAGAGGAGCAAATCCCACAGAGCCCCTGGCCCTTCAGCCCAGGTCCTGAAATGATCGGACCCACACCTGGCTGCATCACGTTCAGTCAGAATCAGCCAGACCTCAGCTCCTGCATATCCCAGAGCAAGAAAACTAAATGCCTGTGCTTGTCAGCCCCGAGATTTGGGTCACTGTTCACCACACTGCATTCCTGTAGCAATAACTGACTCGTAGAAGTACTGAAACCATTTCTCCCACTATTTTTTTAACCAAAAAAAAGAAGACGATGGTCTACTCAGACTCCAGAAGAAACTCATTTTAGATAAAAATAGCTCTTTTGATAAGGACGATATATCCCACTGTGGGACTAAGGGGAATGGAGAGGAAGGTTGAAGCTCTGCTGGCTAAAATCACTTTCTTGTCAGTGAGAAATATTAGTGTTTTGAGAGTTTGGATTGCTTAAGGAAATGAGAGGAGATGGGAGAGAGATGCTCAGTCATTCACCAGATTTTTAAGAGCCTGCTGAAATGGGCATGTTGGCCTGCCTCCCCTGCTCCTGTGAGCAGACCATAGACCTTCTGGGGGTCTCTATCTCCCGTCCCTGCTCCCCTGGCACAGACAACAGGCACTGAGGACATGTAAACCCAGGGGCGCAAAAGGGAAGATGATAAGCAGGGAAAGGTGGTCTGTAGAAACAAAGAAAAAGAAATGGCGGCGAAGCAGACAAGGAAACAGGAGTTCATAATTCTTTGGCTCCGGAGGGCAGAGTACATCCAAGATCAACTCTCTTCATTCCCAGCTATGCCTCTTCCTATTCTCAGTCCCTACAAGGCCCGACAGCACTTCCTGCTTTTTGATCTGAGATGTAACACTGAATCACAGTAATAATTCCTCCATTTGCCTAGACAAATAGTTATCGCTCAGTCGTGTCTGACTCTCTGTGACCCCGTGGATAGTTCGCCAGGCTACTCTGTCCGTGGGATTCTCCAGGCAACAATACTGGAGTGGGTTGCCATTCCTTTCTCCAGGGGATCTTCCCACCCCAGGGATCGAACCCAGGTCTCCTACATCTCAGGTAAATACTGTCTGAGCTACCAGGGAAGCACCTTCATTTGCTTAAGCTCAAGAAAAGATGTGCAACTCAAAATTGAAAGAAGTTTGAGGAAAATAGTCTTATATGTGGTAGGCATGAGGGATACAAAAGAGATAGGACAGATAAATGAATAGATTTTGGCCAACAGTTCAAAGTTGTGATGCTCTGGAATAATCTTCCCAGATTTGGAGGAGTCCAGAAGCTGGCTATCAGGCTAACAGTTTATCAGAGAGGGTATAATCAATAAGGTCGAATGCCATCTAGATGACCAGGAAGAGTCTGAGGAATGGGCTCTTGGTTGAGTAAAAATCAGTTCAGTTCAGTTCAGTCACTCAGTTGTGTCTGATTCTTAGCGACTCCATGAACCGCAGCATACCAGGGCTCCCCGTCTATCACCAACTCCCAGAGTTTACTCAAACTCATGTCCACTGAGTTGGTGATGCCATCCAACCATCTCATCCTCTGTTGTCCCCTTCTCCTCCTGCACTCAATCTTTCCCAGCATCAGGATCTTTTCAAATAAGTCACTCTTCATATCAGGTGGCCAAAGTACTGGAGTTTCAGCTTCAACATCAGTCCTTCCAATGAATATTCAGGATGGATTTCCTTTAGGATGGACTGGTTGGATATCCTTGTAGTCCCAGGGACTCTCAAGAGTCTTCATCAACATCACAGTTCAAAAGCATCAGTTCTTCACTGCTCAGCTTTCTTTATAGTCCAATTCTCACATCCATACATGACTACTGGAAAAACCAGAGCTTTGATGAGACAGGCCTTTGTTGGCGAAATAATGTCTCTGCTTTTTAATTTGCTAAGTTTGTCACACACTAGTAAAGTAATTCTCAAAATTCTCCAAACCAGGCTTCAACAATTTGTGAACTGAAAACATCTATTTCTGCTTTACTGACTATGCCAAAGCCTTTGACTGTGTGGATCACAATAAACTGTGGAAAATTCTGAAAGAGATGAAAATACCAGACCACCTGACCTGCTTCTTGAGAAATCTGTATGCAGGTCAGGAAGAAACAGAACTGGACATGGAACAACAGACTGGTTCCAAATAGGAAAAAGAATACATCAAGGCTGTATATTGTCACCCAGTTTATTTAACTTACAGGCAGAGTACATCATGAGAAACACTGGGCTGGATGAAGCACAAGCTGGAATCAAGATTGCCAGGAGAAATATCAATAACCTCAGATATGCAGATGACACCACCCTTATGGCAGAAAGTGAAGAGGGGCTAAAAAGCCTCTTGATGAAAGTGAAAGAGGAGAGTGAAAAAGTTGGCTTAAAGCTCAACATTCAGAAAACTAAGATGGCATCTGGTCCCATCACTTCATGGCAAATAGATGGGGAAACAGTGGAAAGAGTGGCTGACTTTATTTTAGGGGGCTCCAAAATCACTGCAGATGGTGACTGCAGCCATGAAATTAAAGACACTTACTCCTTGGAAGAAAAGATATGAGCAAAAATGGTCATTAGCTAATGCTGAGGGGAAATTTGCACAGTGATCAGGACAGAATCCAGACTGCAGTGGGCTGAAGAGAAGATGAGAAAGTATAAACAAGGGGAGACAACTCTTAAAACACTTCTGAGAACCATGACAATGGAAGAGGCAGGGCTTTAGGTGGAGGGTACATGGGCTGGGTTGAAAAACTATTTTTTGCTATTGTTGTCTAATGGGAAAGACGTGAGGAACAGGTGTTACAGGTTACCTCTCTAGAAGAGGAAATCTTTTGTGGGAAACAATGAACAAAAGGGACAATACAAGTGAGATTGGAAAATGATGTGTCAAGAAGATAAAGACAGCCCACTCCGAATATGCGAGTTTAGTCAAACTAAACTCTTCTTATTATAAACCAACTGCTTGGGAGGAAATTATTTTGGGTGGAAAATGCATTGCCATGCTCAAATGGAGTGTCTGAAAACTAATTACTGTTCGTAACTTATTCATCCCCAATACCTCACCAACAGGATCCTTCTGTAATAGATTCATATTTCAAAGTGTGGAATGGAAAAAAATGTGCCAACTAGCAATGACACAGGGACCATAATCCCAGGTATAAAAGCAGTTGGAAAAGTGAATATGGGGAGATTTTTAACATGACTTCATTTACAGGGTTAATTTCTTTTTATAACTCTCATTCCCCAAGGGTACTGAATGGGTGCCCAACAAATCATTGAAAATGTGTTTTGTTGACTTTGAGGTATCTTCTATATGCATGTAGCATGTTTGATAAAGACTTCCCTTGTGAAAATTAATTGTGTTTTTAAATACAGAAAAATATTACTATAGAAAGAGGACCAACTGTTGTAAATTGAGCAGCACAGAGAGAAAGTGTTGCACCAACCATATATCTTAGAACCTTAACTGATTTTGATGTTTTTTAAGTCATTGCCATGGCACCCGACTCCAGTACTCTTGCTTGGAAAATCCCATGGACGGAGGAGCCTGGTGGGCTGCAGTCCATGGGGTCGCTAAGAGTCGGACACGACTGAGCGACTTCACTTTCACTTTTCACTTGC
The DNA here is from genome assembly GCA_006410675.1 of Oreotragus oreotragus. Lineage (NCBI taxonomy): Eukaryota > Metazoa > Chordata > Mammalia > Artiodactyla > Bovidae > Oreotragus > Oreotragus oreotragus. Next base: position 148,967 of record SJYX01020082.1, read on the forward strand.
ATGCATTGGAGAAGGAACTGGCAACCCACTCCAGTGTTCTTGCCTGGAGAATCTCAGGGATGGGGGAGCCTGGTGGGCTGCTGTCTATGGGGTCGCACAGAGTCAGACATGACTGAAGCAACTTAGCGTGCATGCAAGTCATTGCCATACTTCTCCCACCACCATCATCGCCATTACTTAGCAACACCACCATCATTATCACCATCACTACCATCACTAACACCACCGTCACCACCACCAGCACCACTACAATCACCATCACCACCCCCAGTCACCATCGCTACCATCAACCATCCAGACTACCATTCCTATGACCACCTCCCTCACCCTTACCACCATCCCCTCTACCAATATCATCACCATTGCTGGCTTCCCACTGTAATTTCCGAACCGTGAGTTGTTATCTGGATCAGTAATTTCTGATATGGCTCGTCCAGTTGCAAAACATTTCTGCGTCACTTTGTCTCCCGAAGCTCCTTTCCTTCTCTGGTGGTGATGGTTTAGTTGCTAAGTCGAGCCTGACTCTTGCAACCCCATGGACTGTAGCCTCCCAGGCTCTTCCGTTCATGGGATTTTCCAGGCAAGAATACAGGAGTGGGTTGCCAATTCCCTCTCCTTTCCTTCTCTATTTGTATAATAAACAATAATCAGAAGACAAATGTGGGCCAGCACCAGGGGCAGAAGTGCAGAATGAAGGCTCGGGGCAAGAGGTGGAGGAGCAAGTACCAAGTAACAAGGCTGCCACAATGACCTGGTTTTCAACACACACTGATGGATTTGCGATAGGAACTTACAAAAGTAGCACGTGCAGCCAGGGCTTTATTTTTAATGTCTCAGCATTGATCAAAGAAAAAGGGGGGGGTGGGGTGGGGGATTCAACTAAGCCAATGATGGAGAAAACTAATTTCATGGTAAAATAATTCCAAAATGTATTTAAGGTGCACTGGCAAGACCATTTTCAAAGAAATCTGCATTACAAAACATGCACGGAGTTGAAGACTCCATTCAGATAACCTCTAGCTGCTAAAGAAACACTGTTTTTCTTTTGCTCTTTCCCACTGTTTCCTGTAAACAATTTTATGAAGGAGAAAGCTTCCTTACCAACATCTGCCCTTGTCAAAAGAAAGGCACAGCATGGTGCAAATATGTTGTTTTGTTTCTTCCATTAGCAAATATTTCTTTTCTCTCCTAAAAGACATGAATAAACAAGAAGAAAACAGTGGTGCTGAAATTACTCACTAGTCTCCTTGAAGATCAATATGGACGAGTAATCGAAAATGGACGTTTTTAGGTCTTGCCAAAGAGAAGAGCTTGATGAAGGCAGCTCTTCTTGTGAATTACTGTATTTTACATTCAGTGCCCCAAGATCCAAGATAAATATTTTATGTCTTACAATCATCTGAAATGCTAAATGATCACTTCAGAGCCTCTATAAACAGAGCTCCATAATATATGCACAGTAGATTTGTCTTTTTGTTTAAGATGGTGACACCTTGACTCAGCATGAGTGTGTTGGGTAGACTTAAACTTTCAGTGGAAACAGTCACTCAAACACAGTTATGGATTAGCATGCATTTTATTTTCAGCGTCCCTATTTTCCTTGCAGAAAAAAAGACAACTGATTAACCACATGATGGGGGTGGGGTGGGGTGGGGTGGTGTAGTCTATTAAAATTCAAACAACCACACAAAATATATTCAAATGACCACAAAACCAAATAAATTCTTCATCAGTTCAATTTCTATGTTCTTACTCACTCTTTTTTTCAATTTAAAGATGCAGTTTCTTGTTGTCTGTGCTTTCTTATAATTTATGAGGAAAACCCATTCAAGATGCCTAGTACATCATCCCATATATTGTTTGCATACTTGCTTCTAAGTCTGATTGGTCATTTTCTTAAACTTAAGGCACGAAGTTTTCGTTTAGGATGGTGCGTAGCAATTTCTGACATTTTGAAGTGTAAACAGTCGCTGAGAAAAGTCAACATTTAGATATACGTAAAGAAAACAGAGGTTTTAATCACTAGGAAGACACAGACCTTGCATGTCAACATAAAAACGCCCAGGACTGACCAACACTGACTGCACCACGCAGGGAATGGGTCTTTGATGAAGTCAGTTTCAAATTCCCGGGTTTCATTTGGTGTCTTGACCCTGACTAGTACTACTGTCAGTTCATACCTAGTCCTTGCACCAACCTGATTTGCAGCTTTATTTTGCAGTGAATTTGAACACCATATATGTAGTGAGTTCTAACAGTGGGTCTACAATCAGGCTACCTGACCACGAAACTAAACAAATGTTCCATCAATTCAGTTTCTGTGTTCTTACACTTTCCTCAGTTTAAAGACATCCAATTTCTTGCTTTCCATGCTTTCTTATAATTTATGAGAAATGCACATTCAAGATGCTGACTGTACCTTTTAGTAGGTTTTAATTCTGACTGCACTTTTCAGTAGTACTATAACTTGGGGCATATGATTTGATATCTCAGTCTCAATTCCCTCATCTGCAAAATGGTATCAAATAACAGCCATGTGATGCAGTTGTTTGAATATTAGATGATTTAATATATAAAGGCTGCTTATATAGGAAACTCTAAATTAATTCTATGGTTGTTACTACCATCACTTATAATAATAATTATCATTACTTTAAATACTGTATATGTTTGAAGTGTCCAGCATGATGTTTTGATAAACATATACATAATATAGTCATAATAACTTTGGCTATTGTGAAGAATGCTGCAGTAGTACTAAAAGCTCAGGAAAAAAAAGAAAAAAATAAACAATTAGGACTACATCAAACTAAAAAAACACTTCTGCACAGCACAGGAAACAATCAATGAAGTGAAAAACAAATGGATGAATTGGGAGAAAATATTTGCAAACTTAATATCTGATAAAAAAAGGTTAATTCAAAATATGTATCCAAAATATATAAGGAACCCCTATAACTCATAGCCAAAAAAAACACCTCAATTTAAAAATTGGCAAAGGTCTTGATTAAACATTTTTTCAAAGAAGATATACAAATGGCCAACAGATACATGCAAATCAAAACCACAATGAGATACCACCTCACACCTCTGAAAATGGCTATTCTCAAAAAGAGTTCAGTTCAGTTCAGTCGCTCAGTCATGTCCTACTCTTTATGACCCCATGAACCACAGCATGCCAGGCCTCCCTGTCCATCACCAACTTCCAGAGTCCACCCAAACCCATGTCCATTGAGTCAGTGATGCCACCCAACCATCTCATCCTCTGTCATTCCCTTCTCCTCCCGCCCTCAATCTTTCCCAGTATCAGGGTGTTTTCTGGCGAGTCAGCTCTTCCCATCAGGTGGCCAAAGTATTGGAGTTTCAGCTTCAACATCAGTCCTTCCAATGAACACCCAGGACTGATCTCCTTTAGGATGGACTGGTTGGATCTCCTTGCAGTCCAAGGGACTCTCAACAGTCTTCTCCCAACACCAAAGTTCAAAAGCATCAATTCTTCGGCGCTCAGCTTTCTTTATAGTCCAAATCTCACAGGTGACAAATGCTGGCTCTACCAAGGGTATAAAGAAGAGGGAACCACTGGGCACTGTTGGTGAGAATGTAAACCGGGGCAGTCACCATGAGAAACAGTATGGAGTTTCCTCAAAAAATTAAAATTAGAACAACCAAACGATCCAGGAATCCCACTTCTGGGTATATACCCAAAGGAAATGACATCAATACCTCAAAGAGAGATCTTGTGCTCCCAAGTTCATTGCAGAATTATTCACATGAACTACTATTATTAGCATGGTTGTCTGTCCCTTTTGATCATAAGGGAAAAGAGTAGGCTCTGTATATTTGTACAGCTTGAACAATGCCTTGTATAAGGTGGGTGCTCCATAACCTGTCCAGTCTCTGGTTTTTGCTAGAAACTCTACTGAAGTAAAGATAAAAATGACTAGAGGCACAATTATAAAAGAATAATGAGAATTCCAAAAATATCCCATTTTGCAGCACGATCTTGCTTCTCTTTTCCCATGAGACTAATTAAAAGGAAATGGGACTAAGGACAGATTTAAGCAGATGATGGTGCCAACTGCCATGATGGCTCTCCTGCATGTAATCCTGCCATCATTTTTCCTCACATCCTATTAGATGACCATGCTCGAGAAAGACCTCTCCACTGAAATGCAGATAAGTACACAGGGAGAGTTGGAAGCACTTTCACGTTTTGAAATCCTGTACACAATGAGATCCACAAACGCGAGGCAGTGAATTGTAGCCAGCATGGAGGACTCCAAATTAGAAGGCAAGTGGGTAAGTACAACCACTAAGGTGTGAAGAATTCCCTAGATAGACTACCTAATGCCCACCCACCCAATATGAAAAGCAGTACATGATGTCACGTTGAGGGAGAAAAAGCAAAAAAAAAAAAAAAAAAAAAAAAA